>NIPM01000308.1:0-231390 GCA_002738285.1 Holacanthella duospinosa
GACATGACATAAGAAACCAGAGAGGGTGAATTGTTCCTCAACAATGAACACAGTACAGTAGAACACGATAAGTAAATATACAAGGGACGATGAATTAGCGATTTGGGAGCAAATGAAGGAGAATGGAGGAAAACGCATGATTCATAATATCTTATGCCTATTCCAACTTACAGATATCAGGAATTTGGTGGGAGATACCTAAGAAATTTCTGGAAAAAATTGGAATTAGAGTTGTGATTCAGGCACTGCTATAGCATGTGGTGTTAACATATCAACTGTTAAAAGGACACTCACAGTTCTACCACCAAAAACTGAAAACGATACACTTGATCGTCTCAAAACAAATTGATTCGTTTACAATCTCTGTAATCAGACAAATCTGTAATCGATTTTATGAAAGTAATGCGTATTCTACAATCGAAAACTTGCACCAAAAGTGTTTGGTGACAACTTTCCAAGAGTTGGTAAAGAGACATTCAGAAAATGGTTAATTGAAAAATACAAGTTTAAATATCATAAATTATTCAGTAAGCCTGTATGCCTGGAATGCAATGACATAGCAGCTCAACGTGAGCACTACTTGCGCCACGTTAAACATTTCCGGGACACAGGTTAGAACATATTTTACTGTAATGAAACCTGGTCTGTCCAAATCAAAAACGAAATAAATACAAGCAACTTGTTTTAAATGAAACAAAAATCAAAACTCAAAAATATGAAGAGAAATATTGGATTCGTGATAGACTAATTGAAAGAAACGTGGAATTAATGCCCAACATCCTGTTCTAAAATTAGAAAATTATATTGATAGCAGCATCTGTGTAAAAATTCTCGAAATTTCTGATGACGACATTTCGTTCGCTGACTAAATCATACTATAGTTCAATGACTACCGCACACAATTCCAATTTTAAAATGTTTGTTTGAAAAACTGTAATATGTTAATACCGCCGAGGGCTCAATGCTATTTGGTTGGAGAGTACAGTCAATTTTTTATGTTACGTAAATTCATTTTACAAAAATATCGCCTTCTTATTTGAATTCACTGTACAGAGGGGTTATATAGTGGCCGCCTAGTGATCCTCACACTTCTACCCGCCACCCACGTACATGGGCATCCAAATTCATCGCAATTGATGAGTGAATTAATTATTTAGTAATATTTAATTTAGTAACTGAAACCCTGAGTTCTCGAAACTTTCAAATGCCATTTGGCGAATCAGTGGATTGGTAGAAGAGGGCCAAGGGAGTGGCCGGCTCGGTCGCCTGATTTGAACCCACTTAATTTTTTTTGGGGTTACATGAAGTCAACCATATTTAATTCCCTTCGTCCAGTCAGTATGAAGGACCTCAAAATTCAAATTGATACTTTCATTGCAACTGTGACTTGTAGGGAACTGGACTTTCACGTGGACAATGGGATCAAAAATCCCCGCCTGAGCCACTACCAACAACAACGGACTCATCTGATCCAGATGCCACATCATCATCCAACTCACCTGTTTCTTCTTCCTTGTTCTTTCTAAAAAATATATAAAATATATTATTCATATTATTACTTCTTAGATAAAAATCAACCGTCAATAAAGACGGAGCATCTTCTCTCACCAACCATCTTGGAATTGACTTCTTATTTAGTTATTATTATTTATTATTATTTATTCTTATATTATCCTTATTTCTTATATAATTATTAATCTAATTGTTGTATTTGTTGATTCTTGGTGATTACGGTTACCCTACTCTACAGGACGAGGACTTGGGACCATCAATTGGACCCAGAGGACTACAGACTAATAACTCTCAAATGCTACAGAACGTGAGACAAGCGTTTTCCTCCCTTCTAGATCATTGTTTGGATATGGATGGCGGTAATTTTGAACAAATGATCCATTAGGACAGGTTGGTAAGTTATCAACTTTATAATTCATTGTGGACATTATTAATTTTCAGTTAATTCAGGCAAGAAATGTTTTTTAAACAGACTGAGAATCCACNTAATTCATTGTGGACATTATTAATTTTCAGTTAATTCAGGCAAGAAATGTTTTTTAAACAGACTGAGAATCCACTAAGCGTCTACCACAGTAAAGAATTTATGATACCCACCTGCGTGTTTTAAATTTTCCCACTACTTATTTTCTCACACACTTCACTCCTAGCGATCCATCGGTGATTTTGACCCCTCTGTAATATGATCTTATGGATTTCTATAGTCTCCTTTATGACTGACTGAAATATAGGAAAATATTTTTCTTGCATATTAGAGCCAGTTAGGTTTTCCTGTATAAAAGTGCTAAATTAATCATATTTCCAAAGAATAGTCAAATTCTTTTTTAAATTATTACCNGGGTGATGAATAAAAGAGTGTGTGAAGTGAGGATCGCTAGGTAGCCACTATTTGACCCCTCTGTAATATGATCCTATGGATTTCTATAGTCTCCTTTATGACTGACTGAAATATAGGAAAATATTTTTCTTGCATATTAGAGCCAGTGAGGTTTTCCTGTATAAAAGTGCTAAATTAATCATATTTCCAAAGAATAGTCAAATTCTTTTTTAAATTATTACCNAGGTTTTCCTGTATAAAAGTGCTAAATTAATCATATTTCCAAAGAATAGTCAAATTCTTTTTTAAATTATTACCAATTTTCCTTTAATTGCAGATTTTTAGGATACATTTTTACGATTGTATGCGAATATGGGAGGAGTTTAGTATTTATTGGTGGTGAATGTTGGGTGTAGAAATCGGTCATTTTAACATATGGGCACAATTCAATTAATTAATTTCCGAATAAATATTTATGTATGTTTTTATTTTAATAAATGTTTCTAAATTGTTCAATATGTGTATTCTTGGCACACGGTGTTACCTTACCGTAATTACTTGCCGTAATTTAAAATTTCCGAATATCAATTGGTTACCAATGTTTATTTACATCCGAGCCACTTGAAAAACTGTTTAAAGAATAAATTAAATTAAGAGTTTTGATACCTCTAATCTGGAAATTTTTGTTGATTTTTGAATTTGTATCTCTATGGATAAAAGAAACTGAATGATTTATATAAAACAAGATCGTGGATCAGGAATCAGAGATGATTAGAATCATCATCAGAAATAAAAATGTTGATTTCATAAGCAAGTTTTACTGGTAATTGAAAGAGGTTTGAGGGAGATGATTCTGTCGGACAGTGACGTTGTGGGACAAAGTAAGTTTGCATGCGAATTTGAACTGGTCGACTGGTTGAGTATGAAGTGATTCACCTTGCTCTTCTGTCTGAAGTGGACTAGCAAAAAATAACCTATCTCATCTCTGAAATCTCACTGGGGAACTTCCCAAGATGTTGTGTTGTGTTAGCTAATAATCAGATAATTTTTTGTTGAAATTATTACCTTCGCATTTTATTTTTTTCTTAATTTCAGTTACTGTCTAAAACTAGTTTTTATAACTAGGGTATTTGCAAAGTGTATTAAGATATTTGCAATAAAGTGAGCATTTTTCTAAATGATTATGAAACGTGCTAATAGTATTTGTTTTTAACAAAGCAACAAAAAATGACAAAAAATTTTATCAGGGTGTTGATTAATTTTTAGAAAAGGTACTAAAATATTTTATGTGAAAGATTCAAACTTTTCCAATTTTTTGGTTAAAATCAATTTTGGAGTATGAATTCAAAAAAAAAATACTATAAAAATTTAATTGAAAGTTTTTATTAATGTGCTATTAAAAATAGTCCTAGAGGCTTTCTAAAAATGAAATATTGTACCAGTTTTTGATTTTAGACGTCGTAAATAACTAACTACTTTGAGTAAAATATCAAAGCAGGTATTAAGGATATTGTTAGGCTTAGCACAAAAATATTATATTTTCATTATATTTTACTAAATTAATGCTGAAAAGTTTTAAAGTGAATGAAAGAAATTCAAGACAAAATTTTATGCGAAATTTTTGTAAAAATAAATTTGCGCCGTTAAACTGCTAGAAGTTGCTGTTTTAATTTTTTCTGAAGCATGATTCACTAAANTGTAAAAATAAATTTGCGCCGTTAAACTGCTAGAAGTTGCTGTTTTAATTTTTTCTGAAGCATGATTCACTAAGCGTAATATGTAAATATTGAGAGTAGGATTCTGTATCGCCCGGTGATTAGATGTGAGGTGACTCGCACTCTGACATTAGCCTAGCGAGGCTTTGATTCCCAGAGACAATGACAAGTAGGAGTTAAAACCTATCCTGTGAAATAAGGAGACACATGGCCCAGTGTAGATAGTATATTCCCAATTACATTTTCCCTGCAATGTAATTTGACAATTAATTTTAACGCACCTGCTATTTCCAGCAAAGANTGTAAAAATAAATTTGCGCCGTTAAACTGCTAGAAGTTGCTGTTTTAATTTTTTCTGAAGCATGATTCACTAAACGTAATATGTAAATATTGAGAGTAGGATTCTGTATCGCCAGGTGATTAGATGTGAGGTGACTCGCACTCTGACATTAGCCTAGCGAGGCTTTGATTCCCAGAGACAATGACAAGTAGGAGTTAAACCTATCCTGTGAAATAAGGAGACACATGGCCCAGTGTAGAAATACACCGGCTACTCTACTAACAATAGATAGATGTAAATATTAGGTTTAGGTCTAAACCGAATCTATTTATGAGATTTAATCTCTATTTCAAAAAGTCAAGTCCAGACCTACTTCCCTCATTTGAGGTCTGAGATTAAGTCCAAATCAAAACTTTCTTTTTAATTCAGTTAATAAGAAAAATTAAGTTTTAGTTTCATTTGTCTTAGTATTAATTACGTAATGTTTTTTAATAATTAAGTGTTGAAAAGAAACAAAAATGTAAGTATGAGTCCTAAGAAACAGTCAGTTAATCCATTCATTGTGGATACTAATTAAAGAAAACCAATTTGGAAGGAAGTTTATCATGATCAAAAATTTTTTTACAGAGCCACAATAGTCAACAAACAGTATCATGCAGAATATGTAAGAATTTTTTTACTAGGCAAATTGCGTGTGAAAAAAAAATTCTTACATAATCTGCTTGTTAGTGTAAGTAAAGTTCAAATGTAAGCAAAGTTATAAAAAATAAAAACAACTTAAATTTAAAACACAATTAGTTTACCTGTTCTCATAGGCAAATCATTCTGCGAAGAAGAATACAAAGAGCTCCTGTTTCACTCACTTTGTTCCCTTGACACTTAATCACGTAAAGATGGTTTTTCACCAAGCGCATCTAGCAGATTTGTGCTCGCAGTTTGCTGTCGAGACAGCGAACTTCGAGTAGAGAACTGCGAGTTTTCATTGCGATGCTGCATGTTTCCACCAGATATTTCTTACAGGAAAACTGCCCATGGGACGCAGCAGAAACTGTTGCTGCGTCTTCTGAGTTAGTCGAAACATTTTGCACAGAAAACTGCTTCAGCCAACTGCCTCACCTCTACCCACCAGATGTTCAACACTGAACCTAACCTATCCTACCGCCTTGGATACCAAATGACTCTGACTCAGTGACTGACACATCGATTCCTTGGAGTCACTGATTATGAGTGACTCTGATTCAAACTAATTACTTACCATTTCCTAGTAGTGTTTCAGGTGATTAAAAAAGATTTATGTGGGAAAATTTACTTTTTTTCCAAAGTTGCTGCTTGGTTCAGACGAGCAGCAAAAATATATCTGCGCAGCTAAATTTTTAGCTGTGGCAGACAAATGAGAGAGAAAGATCTCTCAGTGGAAACAAGGAAGTAGGTTTTGCTCTCACAAAAAAGTGCGCGTAGTTTCTCAAAAACTGCGGTATAAAACTGCGGCAGGAAATTGCATTAGTGGAAACCCCGAAGCAACAAATTGCACGCATAAAACTAAGCCCCATTATCAATATTTAAATATTCTCCAAATTTTACCAGATCATCCTTATGAAACCGGAAGTTGAGGAAACAGAGTTGAGTGCTCGTCATCGGAAGTACTAAGATCGAGACGAATTTTCTTAAATTTTACTGGTGGTTTATCGTTGTATCCAAGTAATGACGCCTAATGTTGGTCTGAACTTATTAATATTTTAACCTCTTAAGTTACACCAAACTCAGACTCTGAAAGTCGAGAAAATTTAGGTCTGTTTATCTAATATTTAAATTCCTCTAATATGTTATATAAAAAATATATAAGATTTAAATACAGTAGGAGTCTACCAATAGCTTGCGTGGATTTGCGTGATATTGTGTAAGGTTCCTCTTTTACACAATCTCACTCAAGTGGGATGGACTTAGTAGGGGTCTACCAATAGCGTGCGTGGATTTGCGTGAGATTGTGTAAGGTTCCTATTTTACGTGAAATTGTGTGTTTGTGTAAAAACCGATGAGAGATTTTACGAAATTGTATCCTCTCTCATTGGTTAGAGTCACTAAGCTCATCCCACTTGAGTGAGATTGTGTAAAAAAGGAACCTTACACAATCTCACGCAAATCCACGCACTCTATTGGTAGACCCCTAGTGACTCTAACCAATGAGAGAGGATACAATTTCGTAAAATCTTTCTCGGTTTTTACACAAACACAATTTCACGTAAAAAAGGAACTTTACACAATCTCACGCAAATCCACGCAAGCTATTGGTAGACCCCTAGTGTGTCTAGTTATTTAAAGTCATATGGGAAGTGACTTTTGGTCTCTTGCTTTTTGCTGGAGAAAGCAAGTGTCTTAAAATTAATGGTCAACTCACTAGAAAAAAGGTTATGATTTTTATAAAAATTGAAAATCTTGGATGTTAATTTGAGACGATGGGCGAGAACATCCAAAAATTTCAATTTTCAAAAGATCATAACTTTTTTTCTAGTGATCGCAGTCTTGATATTTTCACTCTGTTAAACTACTTTTGGATGGTCTTTCCAAAACTATTCAAAATATTCCCAATTACATTTTCCCTGCAATGTAATTTGACAATTAATTTTAACGCACCTGCTATTTCCAGCAAAGAGCACGGGGTCAAAAGTCCCTTCCCATACGCCTTTAAATAACTAGACACACTAGTATTTTTAATTAGTTCTTGTATGTACAGNAGCACGGGGTCAAAAGTCCCTTCCCATACGCCTTTAAATAACTAGACACACTAGTATTTTTAATTAGTTCTTGTATGTACAGTAAAGTTCGGTTATAGTGAATCTGTAGGGACCGGCAAAATTGTTCAGTATAGCCGGAGTTCATTATATCCGTATAGTGAACGGACACTTCAATTTAATAATTGTTCATTATATCCAAATATTTCACTATAAATTCAGCTAAGCCGATTTAGAGAAGCACTGGGTAATGGGGATTTGCTTGAGACCATTTGATGAGCGCAGAATCCAACTTTGGATAGTTACATCGGCGTTGGCGTTTTATATTCTAAGAATTTGATATTTGAATTTTAGCTAATTGCTTAAATGTAACCTAATTATATTTCAACACTTTTATTATTAACTTACACCACAAAATCTTTGGAAGTCTTCTTCAATTTTAGATTTTGATTTCAAAATAAGAGAAATTGTAGAGTTTCCAATCTTATATTTCTCACATAACGTTTGGCGAGGTGTGTTGGAAGACAAGTGCAGCAATGATATCGAATTTATCGTTTAAGGACAACGCAGTGCGCTTTTGGCCTGATTTTGACATTGTGAATTAGTAATTTACTTAATAAACTCAAACTCACTCATAGGTAAGCATGCAAGTCCGGTGCATAGATGGGCAGGCATAAAAGTATAAGGAACAGTAGTAGCAAATGGTCTCATTACGGAATTCAGACATATTTCACTATAACCGGACAAAATGACTCTGAGGACCGGTAGGTTTGGTTCACTAAGGCTGGAACTTCAGTATAGCCGATTTTATTATAGCCAGACTACTTAACACATAATCTCCCATTTACTTGGCAGGGACCGGACAGTAGGCTTTGCTATAGCCGGAGTTCTATTATAGCCGGAGTCGCTATAGCCGAACTTTACTGTATTATAAAGTAAAGTACAATATTAAGTAGTTGAGGCCAAAATGGCATGAATTCTTCTGATTCTTAATCTTAAAACTTCAATTCCATAATTTCATACTATACAAAAAAGTTTGACAAATTTGAAAATTTTTAAATCACCGATTAAAGTTTTCAACGTCAGTGGAAAGCTTCATTTCTGAAGCGTTCTAAACTCTAAGCTAAATTATCATGGTGACTATTTTCTTTGTGATTCAATTAATTGTATAATACTTGAGTTGAAAAATATTTAGTTTTGTCACATCGTCATTAGAGGAATTTAAATATTAAGTTTAGGTCTGTACCAGACCTAATTATGAGATTCGCGCCACAAATATGTGACGTAGAAGGACTTTCTCCTTCCTCAAGACTTAGTCCGTCTTTCAAAAACTTAATTCCAGACCTAATTCCCTCTCACTTTAGGTCTGAGATTAAGTTTCCAAGCCAAACCAAGAGTTTTTTTTTCTTTTCTGTTTAAAAGCAATATTTAAGTTTTAGTTTCATTTGTTTTAGTTTTAATTGTAAATTACGTAATGTTTTTAATAATTAATTATTGGGTCTAAAAAAGGTTGAATTTTGAAAAAAATCGAAATTACGATCTGGCTGNTTTCTCCTTCCTCAAGACTTAGTCCGTCTTTCAAAAACTTAATTCCATACCTAATTCCCTCTCACTTTAGGTCTGAGATTAAGTCCAAACCAAGAGTTTTTTTTTCTTTTCTGTTTAAAAGCAATATTTAAGTTTTAGTTTCATTTGTTTTAGTTTTAATTGTAAATTACGTAATGTTTTTAATAATTAATTATTGGGTCTAAAAAAGGTTGAATTTTGAAAAAAATCGAAATTACGATCTGGCTGTTTCGGTAGGATTTATATTTCAACATTCTCATAATTTCAGCATATCATTTTTATGAAACCGGAAGTTTAGGAAACAGTGGTCATCTAAAGTATTAAAATCGTAACTAGTTTTCTTAAATTTTACTGGTGGTTAATCTAAGCATCCAACCAATCAAGCCAAATGTTGGTCTGGACTTAATATTTTAGCCTCTTAAGTTACAACAAACTCAGACTCAAACCGAGAGTGTGAAAGTCGAGAAAAATAGGTCGGTCCAGACCTAAACCTTATATTTAAATTCCTCTATTATTGACCGCAAACGGTATAGCTGGAGAGGTTTGTTAACAATCATTTCTCAAGGTTTCTCAGCGCATACTCATTTACCTCACTCTATCATGTCGAATCATGTTCGCGGTTACTAACAGTTTCCTACCAATTTTAAATAATCTATTTTATTGTTAAAGTAGGAAAAGAATATAATGCATAAAATCAAACTAAAACTTTATAACCATAATTAGCTGATGAGTTCAGGAATTTGGACACAAATTTTGTAATAAAATGTATGACAGTTCACTTTAGAAATGCAGTTGGTCCCGGTTAGTGAAAATTAAGCGGGTCAATTAACCCATCAGAGCATAAATTCAAATAGCAAAAAACTTCCTTTTAAAAAGGAGTAATTAATGAACTCATGTGGTAAAAGTGACTGGAGCAAGGAAAAACAGAAATTGAACTACCAAAAGAGATCAAGTTGCAAAATCTCCTACAATTACATTTTATTGCGGAATAAGAGCAAGAGGCGTATTTATTGCTGAGTGTTTCCATCTGACAAGTGTAAAAATCCTAGAGAAAAGAAACTTTAGGATTGGAGCTTTCAAGTGTTTCTAGTAAAAATATGCCTCTGGAAAAACTGGACAAAAGTGTTTCACTATGATACCATGAAAAAAAAAAGAAATATAACTCAGTAGTCTGTGTGTACATTATAACTTGAAATAACTAAATCCAATCGAAATTAGAAAAAAAATATTGATGAATTTACGCACGATTTTAACACATGGTAACTTCATAATCACCCGTAGACTAAATCATAACTTAAAACGATAGGTAACCAGAATGTTAAAGATACTAAAACCGTAACCACGTTACCATGAAGAAGAAAATATCGCTAAAGTAATCAACTTTTGAACAATGCTACATCATACTCGAAATACTAATACATTTAAATGCACTAAACTTTTTATAATATGTATAATTCAGATGCGGATTTTATCATATTCACATATTTTTTTCTGCTTTATTGTATTAGGCTGAAATTTTATTGTATTAGGCTGAGTCTCAACAAATTCGACTTCAGTGATTGTAATTTTGAAATCATATAGTTTAGTTAGATCAACATTTTGTATTTCTGCTGGCCATGCGACCTAGAAGTTTGGCTAATTCTGTTTAACGCAAAACTTTGACTAATCAACGGCAGTCCTAACAAAATCTTGGATGCATTCCGATTGATTAAAAGAAAAAAAAATTTCACATCCTAACGGAGAAAATACGCAATTACTCTAGCATCAAAAACTACCACCTCTTCACTAATTTGAAAATATTACCACTGTCAAAAAAATTAGTGGAAATTTAAGCATTACATCTTCCAGCAATTCAAATCACAACTTACTATTACATAAATACATTTCGAAGAAATTACAATTGAAAATTACAGTAATTGCATTACTACATTTTATTCAAATTACTTTTTACTTTCACCTTTGATTTATGATTGGGGTGTATTTTGACATTCTGTTTAATGAATCATTCGTAATGATTTATATTATTTCTCATATTACGTTCGTCTTCAATTAATTTAAAAAAATGTAATCTGTAATTTAATTTCAGTATATTTTATTTGATTGTAGCTTGAATTTAAAACTGTCAATTACTTTTTGTTTTAAGCATATCACAATTGCAAATTATCTATTACAATATTGTATGGTTACTTGTGATCTAATTATGTTGCATAAAATCATGTGTATTATATCTTGTTGGTGATTATTATAAAGAGGCATCCACAAATTTCACATTTACCAGAAATTATAACTTCGGTTTCGTTGATCGCAACTTATATTGAATTTTTAAGGTATTAAAAAAAATGTACTTAATTTACGATTTTTTGACCATATATAATCAGATCCTTACTTACGTACGAGCTGTACAAAGCAACCTTAAACAGCAAAATGAATGTCACAGTATACTGTTAGAAACCAGGACTTATCATTTACAACTGCACAAAGGCAATCAGTTTGCATATTCATAAGTGGATAAGGATGGGTTTTAGTGTCGTTTTCTGCTTCAAGGTCAGAGCTTCCAGTTGGTTACTTGGAGTTGAAAGTTTAGAACAATAAGTTAGGCTACATGCACATAGAGACGCGAAAGCAAATTTTACATACGCGATGACAATTTTAGTATTCGAGATTGACGCAAAAGCCTTCACATAGATTCGCGACGAGAGTTTTTTCAATTGCGATGTGAGTTTTTAGATATTTTATTGTCCCTAGGAACGATTCGCTCATATCTGTTCGAAACAGATATTTTTTGTGACGATACGCGATTTTGTAAATAGATGTAATGTAAGATTAGATGTAAATTGTTAATTTCTGTAATGCTGATAGATGCTAATAGATGTTAATTGAGAAAAAAAAACTCGAGGGATCTGACCCCTGTGTGTGTTCCCACCTGACTCAACATTGAACCTGCCGACCCCTCTCTTTGCTTCTCTGTTTTGTTACATTGTTTTGCATTGCTCATTCCTTCTAATGGAATATTTGAATCGCAATCGTAGCTCATGCTATGTGTAATTAAGCTCGATTGAGTCTGCGATTGCACATTTGTCTTTGTAACCGCGATTCAGAATAATCGTCGTCGCGTTTGTAAAATTCGCTGTCGCGTCACTATGTGCATATAGCCTTAGAGTTTTCTTTTTGCCAAAGTAATCGGGTCCCTTTGTAACATGCAACTACCAATCCAGTACTCCTATTGTAGAAAAGCCGTCGTGTAATACAATATCAAGGGAACCATTGATACCATTCATAGTACTATCCTACACTGCAGCCAAACTAATTTCATGATTTGCTACCATGGATATTTCCATATGATACGTATGTGTTAAAAATATACTAGTTTAAAATTGTTTTCTTGTTGTAATCCTCTTCATTATTTTACTATCGTTTATACAATTTATAAACTATACTTAAAATACGAACTTGTTTGTTTTCATTTTGTGGGAAACAAAGTTTTTGAATTTACAAAAATTTATATCACATTTATGCACACAATTTTCAAAGATTTCTTCTGTTTTTAGNATAAACTATACTTAAAATACGAACTTGTTTGTTTTCATTTTGTGGGAAACAAAGTTTTTGAATTTACAAAAATTATATCACATTTATGCACACAATTTTCAAAGATTTCTTCTGTTTTTGGCGATGTTTATGATGGAGTTTGGTAATTCAATTAAAATTGTGAAATGACCACTTGAACGTTTTTGTACTAATGCAAAAAGTGGCAGTATCAACACATGTTTCACCTTATCTCCAAGTAGAAACATTACTCAGGCTCAGAGATACAAATTTATTTTAAGATAGCTGGGCGGATGAGTTCATGTGGATAAAAGTAATTTTCTTTGAATTATTGAATGTTTTTCGAAAAATTCCAGTTTTTGGTGGGACGGGTTCTCAGGTTAGCTCTATTTCCTTTGATGCAAAAGGAAGTTGAAAGTGACCTCGATAAATTATATTCAAAGGATTCATAATTCATGTAAACTTCCCAAAGAAAACAGCACAAACTGTCACTTTTGATAGCTTTCATCTACTCCATAAACATTGGTTTGCCCCAGAGAATCAACGCAGGCCAAGTTTAGCTTTTTTCTTAAAAATTGTATAACTTTGGTACAGTCTAAAATAGATTATCAATTTGCAGACTCTACTGTTCTGAAGAATAGTATAGTAGACATCGCCTATTATTTGACACTCTGTTCATACTAATTCTTCGATTATATTGTTTTTGATCAAAATTGTATAACAATTTTATTACATTCTATTCTATTGATTCCGAGCATAAAGTTTTCAAGCTTTTTTTTTCGAGAATATCACTTTTACACAGTTAGTAGTTATTGTTGCATTATAATTTTGTATCTAGCTGATGTTTAATAAAATTAGATTTTTGTAATCTGTGACCATCCTATCTCAATACAACCAAAAAGCAACAAACTTTGCACCCTTTCAATTTACTTTGCGTGTAAAACATTGTAATTCCTTTATCTTATCTATCTTTGGCCGTTCAATAAATTTTTTGACCTTCTTTTATTCGCTTTCCCTAAAAATTAATTAAGCTTAACAATTCCTCGATCACCATGACTAATACTACTTTTGGAACAAAAATACTCCAAATTTCAATAACTCAACCACTTCGACAAAAAATACATCCCATCAGAATTAATTATTTTTTGGATTTTTGCCTAGCAGAATTGGATTCAAAAAAGAAAAATTCTTCGTACACCGGCAAGACAAATTGGCTAAAACACTTTTTTTATACGTTAATGAAAGTTATAATCACATTGTGAATATGTTTGCACACAAAACACCTAATCTTAAAGTTTGAAACCTAAATGAACCCTAACTATTCTACGGGTCATCAGCTAGAAATTGAACCATGGTCTGTTTTTGTCTGTCATCGTTATTTTCCACTAGTCATACAAGTTGAAAAATAAGAAAAACTTCAGNAATTCCAGTTTTTGGTGGGACGGGTTCTCAGGTTAGCTCTATTTCCTTTGATGCAAAAGGAAGTTGAAAGTGATCTCGATAAATTATATTCAAAGGATTCATAATTCATGTAAACTTCCCAAAGAAAACAGCACAAACTGTCACTTTTGATAGGTTTCATCTACTCCATAAACATTGGTTTGCCCCAGAGAATCAACGCAGGCCAAGTTTAGCTTTTTTCTTAAAAATTATNCGCAGGCCAAGTTTAGCTTTTTTCTTAAAAATTATATAACTTTGGTACAGTCTAAAATAGATTATCAATTTGCAGACTCTACTGTTCTGAAGAATAGTATAGTAGACATCGCCTATTATTTGACACTCTGTTCATACTAATTCTTCGATTATATTGTTTTTGATCAAAATTGTATACAATTTTATTACATTCTATTCTATTGATTCCGAGCATAAAGTTTTCAAGATTTTTTTTTCGAGAATATCACTTTTACACAGTTAGTAGTTATTATTGCATTATAATTTTGTATCTAGCTGATGTTTAATAAAATTAGATTTTTGTAATCTGTGACCATCCTATCTCAATACAACCAAAAAGCAACAAACTTTGCACCCTTTCAATTTACTTTGCGTGTAAAACATTGTAATTCCTTTATCTTATCTATCTTTGGCCGTTCAATAAATTTTTTGACCTTCTTTTATTCGCTTTTCCTAAAAATTAATTAAGCTTAACAATTCCTCGATCACCATGACTAATACTACTTTTGGAACAAAAATACTCCAAATTTCAATAACTCAACCACTTCGACAAAAAATACATCCCATCAGAATTAATTATTTTTTGGATTTTTGCCTAGCAGAATTGGATTCAAAAAAGAAAAATTCTTCGTACACCGGCAAGACAAATTGGCTAAAACACTTTTTTTATACGTTAATGAAAGTTATAATCACATTGTGAATATGCTTGCACACAAAACACCTAATCTTAAAGTTTGAAACCTAAATGAACCCTAACTATTCTACGGGTCATCAGCTAGAAATTGAACCATGGTCTGTTTTTGTCTGTCATCGTTATTTTCCACTAGTCATACAAGTTGAAAAATAAGAAAAACTTCAGACTATTTTGTAGGCCATGTGCTTGAATTTGAACCCCGCCCTATCCTAAACTTATTCCTTCTTAGACATCATCATTATTTATCATGTTTCTGGAACGTCCTAATAAAAATTCTGCTCTCATATTAATGGATCAGTGTGAGTATCTAAATTTTGTGCCAAATCTGGTACAAAAAATAGAAGTTTCTGCAAGCATTTTGCTTCAATAATTCTATGCATTTGGTTACTTGAGTCAAAGATAATGGAATCAAAGTGAAGTATATCGTATGTTCCAAATTAAAGTTTACTCAGTCTAAACTCGAGCCTAGAGAGAGGTGGTTAAAGAAACAAAATATTGGTGTGGAAATCACGGTTCGGTTCTTAGGAACGACACACTAACTCAATACCTGTTAACCTGCTTTTGCATAATTTATGTTTCATGCATTCACTAACTAAAACATTTTTGTCTAGGCTCGAGTTTAGGCTGTTTACCTTTGAAACATATTGTATTTGATCAGTTATACCTAGTCGGGGATGCAAAATGTATAAATAGTTGACCAGTGTGACCCGTACATTATCTGCAGAGGGTGAAATATTTGTAGGTCATTAGCATCATAATTGAGCGGAAACTTGTTTGGATAGGACGATTTGCACCAGTATTACATAACATAATATAATATATACAGTGTGTTCGAATAAGAAGGCGAAAATTCGGCACTAGCGTTTTTAAAAATCCCACAAATTAGAGTCTTGTGACACTTTTTAAGTTAAGAAGAGTTAACAAAACTTTGGTAGACACGAGTTTCAGGAACTTGAGCAGTTCATAATGTATGTAAAATTATGACATATACTCAATTTTTAATTTTCTGCAGAACAATTTTTCAAAAATTTCGCCTTCTTATTTGAACGCACTGCAATTATAGCATCAAACCATAATTTGGTTGGGACGAGAGGAATGTATGCTCAGCGTAACATCAAAAAATAAAGTTAGGACAAAAGATGCATAACAAATTTTCTAATTATAGCATCAACAATACATTGGTTGAGATCAGAGGAAGTATTCCTTGACTGGTATCCAAATATATGGTATAAGTAAAACATAAGATACCGGCGTCCCTGTTGATACTACCAGTGTTTCTGTTGATAGTAGATATGAAATATCTCTTGATATTATAGGAAACAATGTTTAAAATAGCATGAGATCATTTTCGCAATTGTCACAACTTTGTAATGACAGCGTTCAAAAATCTTTTAAGCAATGATAAATTAGAAGAGATTAACAGTTTTGTAAACCAAGTTTGAATAGCTCGTAGTTACATGAAAAGCCAATTTCGGTATGTCATATGAACTAAGGTGGAATTATTGCAAATTTTTGATTTCTACAATAAGCACACGATTTATCTAAACAGACATTGTGGGGCAGACAGACAAGTGGATTTCACGATTGTATAAATGTACTTTAGAAACGAAATAGTGGTTGGTTGTGTTCCTAAGAATTTTTTCTCCTACCCAAATTTTTAAAGCGTCCTGTAAATGCCAAATTTCATAACTTTCTTTCACTATGACGACATTATTTTCCAACCTATCCAAATTCAATCGGAACCTTTTTATCAACATCTATTTGGTTGATAGGACATATATTTATTGTGAGACTTATTGGGTAGATCTCAAAGACTTTCAAAAATTTTAAAACATTATTTGAGTTGAAATCGTCGATTTTTGAAGAAAAATATGTTAAGCCGTTAGTAATTAATGATTTTAGACCTTACTCTTACAATCAACAAAAGCAACCTTTGTTCACTGTATCTAAATCAAACACATGTACTAAATATATTGTTACAGTTTTTCAAGTATTTATTGTTTTTAAGAAAACCTTTTGGTATTGTACCGAACTGAGCTCTTAGAGAGCTTTACCAAAATACTGAATACCTTAGTCAAAATAGTAGCGTATCAAGTCATAATGCTGACTTTTAGCAACCCCAACTTGGGTTAAATTGAACTTAAACTTCTAGAAATAAATGTAAATTAATAAGAGATAAACTTTTCTTGGAAAAGTCAAAAATACAACTATAAATGTAATAAAAATAATTCCTTTCCGAGATAATCCTATTAACATAATTATCTCGAACTAAATGAACTAAAATAAAAATTACGACTAATACTAGCAACAAATTATAAATTTAAATTACTAACTAAATAATAATAATACAAAAAAATTAACTAACGACAAAATACAAATTATTTTTCTCTATTACAATATTTATTGTATAATATTTATTAAATTTACAATTTTAGATATTGTTACAGTTCTAGAGTATTTTTATGTGAAGTCAACTGTTAGATTATTTTTTATAAAATTATTATTAGATAATTTATATAATTGTTGACTTACCTTTGTCGTTATTTTTCTTTCTTTGTGCTGTTACTAATTATGGAAATTAGTAAGCTTAGCTTTAGTTTATTTTTATATTTTTTATTGTTTATTGNCTTTGTGCTGTTACTAATTATGGAAATTAGTAAGCTTAGCTTTAGTTTATTTTTATATTTTTTATTGTTTATTGTTTATTATTACAATAGTGTAATAATAGTTTTCATGCACGAGGCACGCTAAGACTTCGAGGGTATAAAAACTCAATCCCGAGACTCATTCTACACCATGAATCTACTCAATAAGTAAGTCTGACTCATGAGTGGGAGTCTAAGAATTGAGCTTCAAATTTCTTGTTCATTGCTAAAGATTTTTTTGTTAAAATAAAATTATTATTTCATTTAAAAACTTTCATTGTTACTTCAATTGTTGAATTTATTGAGTAGGGTTTTGCATTAATCAATTAGTTAAATGATTAACGAGTTGGTGTTATTGACCTTTGGGAATTTCGTTCAACTAAATTCAAGTAATTTGGTCGATTTAGACTAGGGTCATAACAATATGAGTTAAATCCACTAAACTCAAATAGTTATTAACGTAGAAAGACTCACTACATGTATATTGAATGTACAAAATATATATGAATACTGAACATATACAATGTCTAGTCAAAACCTTTTCTAACGTTGTGTGAAATAATTGTGTTTTACTGTACTTATAATTCTTGCTGAGCCNTGAAATAATTGTGTTTTACTGTACTTATAATTCTTGCTGAGCCGTACTTAATTTATTTTTTCAAAAGTTAAAAAAGTTTTAAGTTCTGTAGGTATCGGTGATTCGTATCGTATTTCGAATATGCCATGCATGTTTAAGTAAAATGCATAAGTTAAATATAGTATATAAAATATATAATAGTGAATAAATACAACAAATATATATCAATAAACTACTGTATCTAGTAAGCTGTAGATTCTGGTGAATTCAGCTAACACCAAGTTTTAAGTCAGAAAATGTTAATATGTAAAACATTTAATGCACTCTTAATTTACGTCCTCTTAGCGTTTGGTTTCAAAATTAAATAAGAAGAAATACAAACNATCTAGTAAGCTGTAGATTCTGGTGAATTCAGCTAACACCAAGTTTTAAGTCAGAAAATGTTAATATGTAAAAACATTTAATGCACTCTTAATTTACGTCCTCTTAGCGTTTGGTTTCAAAATTAAATAAGAAGAAATACAAACNAAAACATTTAATGCACTCTTAATTTACGTCCTCTTAGCGTTTGGTTTCAAAATTAAATAAGAAGAAATACAAACTTTGAGATACTATAAACTCGCTTAGCCAGAAAGGTAAACTGTATATTGAACAGTCTATATTGTGAAATCCATAAAGAAGTAACTATATATACAATGAGTTATGATAATTGTTATTATTCGTTTCGATTTTGTTTCAATTCTGTTTGCAAAAGTTAATAACAAGGAACGTCAAATAGAGTCAAAGTTAGAGAAAATGTGGAATTATATTACTTTCGACTAAAAATTCTAAATAATAAACATAAAACGGAATTGACTTTTTTCAAATTTAATTTCAAATATCCGAGTTTTTATTTTTGAAGAGTAGTATAAAAGGTTTTGTAGGGTATAGAGATTCACTTCATTCAGAGAATGATTCTCCAACACAAGAAACTGGGAGAGACAGGTTCTCTTGAGCATAGCTGTGTGTCATTTGTGAATTTCTCTTATACAAAACAACACTACGTGAACAGATCTCTCAAGTAGGAGTTCTTCATGTTTTTTCTCAATTTATCTCTAATGTTACCATTTATGTTTAGGAAATGAGCGCTTCAGTCTTTGGTCAGTTGCTACTGACAACTTTATAGATTTACCTAGAAACGTTTACAATGTGGAAGTGGTAGGATGGGAGGGCGTGGAGTTGCTGGAAGATGATAATGCAGAAGCACTCGGCAATTGTTGTGATTTTAGTTTTTCAAAAATTTATTACAATAGTGGTAGGAATCATTTCTGGTGAAAATGTGAGTGACGAAGAGTACAAGGTTGGAAAAGTGTCTATCAGAAAATGTGAGACATTTTCTACAAATCTAGTTAACTTTAACCTTTCATTGGAGTTTGCCTATTTATACAATGGAGGTCAAGTCACTCAAGCAAACAATAGTTGGGAGATTAGGTAATTCCAGTATGTCATATTACCTTAACTACATTATCCATGATATTATAGTTTCAATAGTAGCAAATGTGGTGGCACCAGAAAACTGTCTTGTGGTTTAAAAGTCTTAAAAGTGACATATTCTTCGGTAAAGGTTGAAGTGAAAAATAGCAACTTTTGTCATTGTGGTGACACCTCAGGTCGTGCGGTTTGTCAGCTAAATGTCTTTAAATTTAGCACTTTCNATCCAGTATGTCATATTATCTTAACTACATTATCCATGATATTATAGTTTCAATAGTAGCTAATGTGGTGGCACCAGAAAACTGTCTTGTGGTTTAAAAGTCTTAAAAGTGACATATTCTTCGGTAAAGGTTGAAGTGAAAAAGAGCAACTTTTGTCATTGTGGTGACACCTCAGGTCGTGCGGTTTGTCAGCTAAATGTCTTTAAATTTAGCACTTTCAATAAATGCCGTTCGGTTTAAATGACTTGAAACTTTGTGAGTAATGTTTGAATGATGGTCAAAATCGATCTATCGCTACTTAAAACACCAGAGGTAACCGAATGTTACTATGCCAAATATAATAAGTTTGATTAATATTAAGATCCGGCGATATTTGGCATTTTGAGTAGGGATGGAATCGCTTTGCCCGTCAATTAGACATTACTAAGAATATTCATAGCAACAATAATGCAAAGGTTCAAATGGTTTAAGCCGAATGGTAGATACCGCTTATGCAAAATTCAAAGACATCTAGCAGACATACCGAGCAACTTGCGATGACGACATATTAATAAAAGTTGCACTACTTTACCGCTTTTAACAAGAGTATGTCAATTTTAGAATTTTTAAACCGCTCGGTAGAGTACGTTTTGTGATGACCTTTGAAAAACTTAGTATTATATAATTGCTTTAACTTTACGATAAATAAGTAAAAACAAAATAATTTGTTTTTATAAAACTTCTAAAGTTTCGTTATAACAGAATGTTTAAAGTGTTTCTGTCAAAGTTTTAATGCAAAAGTGTACTTGTCGAGTTGGGAATCATCTGTATTTTATCTGTACANAATGCAATATTCAAAGACATCTAGCAGACAAACCGAGCAACTTTCGATGACGACATATTAATAAAAGTTGCACTACTTTACCGCTTTTAACAAGAGTATGTCAATTTTAGAATTTTTAAACCGCTCGGTAGAGTACGTTTTGTGATGACCTTTGAAAAACTTAGTATTATATAATTGCTTTCACTTTACGATAAATAAGTAAAAACAAAATAATTTGTTTTTATAAAACTTCTAAAGTTTCGTTATAACAGAATGTTTAAAGTGTTTCTGTCAAAGTTTTAATGCAAAAGTGTACTTGTCGAGTTGGGAATCATCTGTATTTTATCTGTACAGTTTATACTGCAGATGTTGGATTTATTAGGGGAAAAGTTTTCCTGACTTTTAGTATCTCAAATATAAAAAAACTAAATAGGATTTTATTATTGTCTCTGGTAGTCAGGCGGAATGAATTTTGCACTATCATTTTTTCTTATTTAGAACTATAGACATCATGTAGAATTTCTTAAAAATATTATTCTTAGTATGAAAAAACTACTTTGACAATAGTAAAGATTAGCATATTTATCCTGGCTGATTATTATTGACAGATTTTGAACAATATTAAGTATACATCTTTGAACTTTTTTTTATAACAATAATGCTTAAACAAATTTCAAGTCGAGGAATCCATAGTCTTTGGCCACGGCAACAATACTGAAAACTTATGTACAGAGTAAGAGGAGGTATAAAGCTCGTGTATTAAAATTATTTTATGCTAATGCAAATAATGTTTCTTTCTTTCTGCATAACATCATTATTATTCCGCATACTTGAAAATTTGAAAATGGAAATTTAAGTTGAGTTGCTTGGCAAGCGAGGATTATAAGGACAAGCTATTAGTAAAGTCAACTTTGAAGTTGGAACGTATTCACCCTAATCCCTTCATTATATAGCTTACCATATAGGAGAAACCTAAAACAAAAATGTACCTNCATTCACCCTAATCCCTTCATTATATAGCTTACCATATAGGAGAAACCTAAAACAAAAATGTACCTGCGCCTTACCAGTGAGGTAAGCCATGTGTGAAAAAAGCGGTTGACAACTGGTGTAAAAACAAGATATATGAAAAATTATTTTAATTTTGAAATTATAAGGTTTGCANAAAAGCGGTTGACAACTGGTGTAAAAACAAGATATATGAAAAATTATTTTAATTTTGAAATTATAAGGTTTGCAAGTGCCAATCAAAAGTTAATGGTAACGTTAGGACACGAATCATCATCCCACTATGTCCCCCGTCTAGGTTTTCATTATTTGAACTAAGGCTCAAGCTCACAAAGTTTAAGCTAAGCCTCACAAAGTTCTTTGCACCATTCTGATTGCATCGGCACTATTCATCATTACAGATATCTGTCCAACAATATAACCTTTTGAAAAGTTTGTATCGAGTTAACTTACTTCAGTTTCGTCTATGATTTGGCACTATCATTATTTGTAAGCTTGTCACTTTGGTTCTTTATAATTAAACTCCTTAAGCTTAGTACACAACTCCTGGCATAAACTTTCACTATGAAAAAGTATTATGTTAATGCGATTGATATAATTACTTTCCTAGTGAAAATCACTGGTAAATAAAGTTATGCCAATGAAATTTTTCTACCCCAGTCCACAACTAGTCACTGCAAAAAATTAATCTACTCAGCCTATTTCCAGTTCTTCTCCCCTGTGTTGATTATTCTCAGAGCAGGTTTGATTACAGAAAAAATGTAATCAGATTACTGATTACATGATTACAGTCAAAAATGAGTAATCGATTACTAATCATGATTATGATTACATTTTGGAGTAATCATAATCATAGATTAGTAATCTGTAATCAGTAATCATAATCTAAGGCAAATATGATTACAATTTTTGATTACTTTGGAATTTTTTATACATAGAATCAAATTCTAAAATAGATTTTTTTTTCAAATATTATTTTTTGTTGGCTTCAAAAACTAATACTGCAATTTCAAATTATAAAACAAAGCGTTAAAGTTACTAACAATCCATCGTTGTACTTATTGCTTTAACTAAATCATGCAACTTCTTGCACAAGTATTGACTTGATGAAATTTTTTGGTAGATGAGTGTCTCCATTATTTATGAGTGTGCGTATACAAATTTCATGACTCTTGATCATCTTTCCCAAGATTCCATCTGAACATAGTTGCATTTTGAATTATTATGTTAATGCTAATGTACAGTCCCCGACGAGAATTTGGTTCCCCTAAAACTGTACGCACGTAATTATGTTCACCAAAAATTTAATTAAATCTTGCGCAAGAAGTCTTATGATGTGATTGGAGCACAAAAGGAGATGTAGTTACCCAAATCTTTCATCTTCCAGCGACTGTTGCTTATGCTAACTTTGCCCTAAGCTTAAATCTTGCTGTTTCCATCCTAGCAGAAAATTCTCACTGTGAGAAAGAAAGCCCGAGTCTATTATAATTTATCATCGTGAAAAAGATAAATTTTTTCTAACAATGATAATTTATCACGATGATAAAATTTTGAGTTGTGTATTGCATCGACATAATCCATTGCGAAAATGGAAATTATGTCGATGATGAGCATTATCATGATGATAATGACCGGTTGTATACTAAGCTTTACTGGTGTTTTGGTGGAAAGCTTTGCTAGTTTTATTTATTTTAGAAAGTACTGGAATTTGCCTTAATCTAAATTCCTGGAGAATCCTAAAGCCCGTTTTATGCTTAATGTCATTCTTCCTTTATTCGAATGGAATGCAGTATGATTGATGAATTTTGCGACAAATTTTGCAAAAATCTTAATTGCCAAGGTAAATTAGATTGCAAAATTTGTTGCAAAATTCATCAATTATAATGCATTTCATTCGAATAAAGGACGAATGACATTAAGTATAAAACATGTGTAACTCTTGCTCAGATACTCTGTCACTTAGCCCTTTCACTCACCTGTATCACATTATGCAATCTAGACAAGCATTCGAAATTTTAATTACTACATTTGGATTCGTAGATAACTNATGTGTAACTCTTGCTCAGATACTCTGTCACTTAGCCCTTTCACTCACCTGTATCACATTATGCAATCTAGACAAGCATTCGAAATTTTAATTACTACATTTGGATTCGTAGATAACTTCAACTTTTGAATAACAAATTTCTCGCTTCTTGTAAGTTGTGGCCTAATCGGAATCTGTAGGAAAAATTCAATCACGACTCCGGCTTATGAGCAAGCATGAGTCATTAATGTTAAATATATTCATTTTTAATTTTAACACTTTCTTAAAGTGAACGTACATGACTCAGTTTTTCTAAGAGTCCAAAGTACTTATGAATCATCGATTCTAGGAGTTGTGAAGGGCTCCTTTCACCAGTTCAAAGTTTAGCATTGTTCATATTTCTATTAATTTTTAAGTTCTGAACACTTCTACTAACTTTATAATTATGTGACAAACCAATAATAAAGTCAGTCGTTAAAAAGCTGTCACTCTGGTTGTTCATTTTTCTAACAGAATCCTCTAATTCCGATGGCTGTTGAATAACCTAATCTGTTCATAACAATTGCATGGTTTTAAAAACATGTATTCTAAACGGTCATATAGGAGATGCATTTCAAAATTTCGCCTTGTAGGTGTGGTTCGCCTTATAATCGAATAAAGTTTAAGTTGGAAAATGTTGGAAAAAATCGAGTACGTTATCTAAGCTAGACGGAATAGGAAATAATATTCTACTATTACACGAAGCTACCAAATCTTAAATACTTTTCTGCGTCACAAACAAAAGTTATATTACCCTCGTAAAATACAACTCTAAACTGGTACACTCCACCAAAGAAAATGTCAACTCGAAATAATATCTAAAAAATTTCTTCTCTTGATTTATAAGTAACACGGGCAGAAGTCGGCATTACTTGTAATATTTGGCTCGAGTGTAATACATACTACATTGACGTCTATAGATAGTCAATATTATTTAATCTTGTACGTATTACTATTAGTCATTTGGAAAGTAAAAAAAATTGTGCTTCTCGGTAGGAAATTGTGTTATGTATAAANGTACGTATTACTATTAGTCATTTGGAAAGTAAAAAAAATTGTGCTTCTCGGTAGGAAATTGTGTTATGTATAAAGTACACGTTATTAAATATGATATTAAATGGGCCAAGAAAGGTCTCCTCACACCTAAATTTGACTCAATTTGCGACATATTGCATACTCAACCGCAGCAGGAAAATGAGAATATTTTATTTGTTGAAATTCTGCCCTCTCCATACGGTCTAATTCAAATTTATTTGCATGTTGTAAATAGACCAACTTGTTCGAAAAATTGTACCATACGTAATTCACTGTATGTAGTTTTAAACATCAAGAAGATAATTTTTGAAAATAATTTGTCGAAAAGTGAAATGAGCAAGTTGAGTTGCCGAATAATGCCACGTTTCCAATTTTACAAATTGCCAGACAACTGTTTAAAATATTATTACCGTCCAAGTTGGCATAACTTCTCAGTATNACCAGACAACTGTTTAAAATATTATTACCGTCCTAGTTGGCATAACTTCTCAGTATAGTGTAGAATTGACGAAAGTATACCCTCACTGTATATTTATGATGTAGATAGAAAAATATCAAACTGTTAGGAGCACACTGGTAATGAAGGAAGAAAGCCAGCAAATTATACTTTCTTTTTTTACATTGAAAATAATTTTATGAATACCCTCTATAATAAGGAAATTATTAAGATTATATACGGTCAGGAGGAAAGTTTAACCACTGTTTCTGTTTTCAAAAAAAGATATCATGAAATTTAAAAAGAGATCATCAAATTTTAACTATATGTCAAATTCTTTTGTCACCAAACTAAAATTTTTTGCCATGTTTTTTATTTAAGCATATTAAATAGAATGTATCAAGTTAAAAACAAGGATTGCACAGTTACCCCTCTGAAAGTGAGAAAAATGAGAACTGATGAATGGTTCTATGAGGATTTAAGCACAATAAATTTACGCATTAACCTTGTCACTATTACTCCGACTTGACATATGAGATTTAAAAAAACAGTTCTTCTGATAATAAAATTCAATTTTAATGTGGTTAAAATAGATGTTAAGCGGAGTGATACCATAAAGAATACAATTAGTTTATTTGATAAATTTCAACTATGAATCAAGTTTTTTTTGATTTTGTCAATTTATAAAGAATAGTCAACTTTTATTACTTACATCTTTTTAACTTCCGGTTAACAATTCAATTATCACATTTAATGTCAGTTACCACATTTATTCCTTATGATAGTCCAAATCCAAAGAATGATGTTTTTCTATTATTGTTGTTATAGTGTTGTCCTCTCGTCGACTACTCCTAAGTGTGCCAATGGGAAAATTGTACAGATGGATCTGAAAAAAAGAAATTTGATAGATAAATATACTCAAACTTATTTCACACCAACTGGTTTTTTATTTCATCAAAATGAAGTTTACCATGAGGAAGAATTCTGTTTGTTGGAGTATGTCATCTTCATATTATTATGTACTACGGTGAGATCAAAGATTTATTTTTCATTTTTTTCCAGGATCAACAAGTTTTCTCACTCAATTTCTCTCTCACTCTGTCAACCGACTTGTGGGAAATCTAATAAAACTTTATGCGTCAACAAGTGCTGTGGACCAATGGAAGTTTTGGATATGGAGAATGACTTCACTTGTGCATATAGTGGTGGGAAAGTCTGGACGCCACGATTATATAAAACTTTTCAACATGTTCTGCCGCATAATACAGAGAAAAAAATTCATTTACGAATTCATACTCTGAGTGAAAACCAAAATTGCACAGAAATTCTTCACCCGAATCGTGGATTTGAAAAGAAAGAACAAAAACCGTAGGTTCTATAAACCTTTTTTTTTTCATCCATTTTGACATTTCATTTGCATGTATTTGAGGTGGAATATGTGACTTTGGCAAATCTAGTTGCATAGCCTTAGCAAATATATTTTTTATTAAACGTACTTTCAAATTTATGTCGTAGCCCTAACTATTATAAACTAGCATTACCATTTGCTTATTACATTTGTAAACTTGATGCATTTGATTTTGACTAGACATAGTAGAGTTGCAGGTTCATTATTAGGGATAATGTTTCAATAATAGGATTTTTTTTGCTTAATGTAATATTTCATGGCGGCAAATAGTAATATCAAATTTGTCGGTCTACGACGTGGGGATATGCAACGTAAGAATGTGATGCACAGTACCGCCAACAGAATCGTTCATGTTAAATTAATTTGTCATTGATATGAACTTAAATTTTGGGTAAGTAAAGCACCAGTCTTGGTCGCCATTTTGTCAATCATGACAGATTTTCTACTATCTAGTCAAAAAAATACATTCATAACTTAAACTTTTTGAGTATTTTAAATTAAAATTGACATAATATTAAATCTAATCTTAAATTTCTTAAAGGCACAAGGATTGATATGAAATTATCATTAGAAAATTAACGTTTGAGTGATTAGGTTAGCTAAGTTACCATTACCTCACAGTGTAACAATAGCAAAGAACTACAGTTTTAACAGTCTAGAGGCAAATACCAGTTTGGGATAACCCGATTTCACTTATTAAAGCCAGGTAACTTCGTTGAATTAATATTATGTAATTCAGCTGCCTGATATGACTGCCGGTGACCAGCATGTTAATTTGAGGTATTTAGTGCTAATTGAAGGGAACTAAAGTTACAGTTATCACCAATTTTTTATTTAATTTTCTACACAGTCTCCACTTGTCNTGCTAATTGAAGGGAACTAAAGTTACAGTTATCACCAATTTTTTATTTAATTTTCTACACAGTCTCCACTTGTCTTTCAGTGAAAAATGAATTCAATATATAGTATCCGTTGTGAGACCTTTTTATTTTAATTTACTGTGGAAGTTTTATTCATATATAATTTCATATAGATCTACAACTTCATAATACTTTGTATCAAATGTTTTCATGAAAGCTATCAATTCAATTAAGGAGAAAGTCCGTGTAATTTGTGCGAATATGAGTTGAAACATTTGGTATTTTTATTGAAAATTAAGTGCTACTTATTGGATAGTTTGAACCCTCATTCGCATCCAGTTACTTGCCAAGTGATTATTAATTCATTTCTAACTAGAAAAAGATTTTTTGGACCATATTATTATACTAACTACGCTAAAGTAGCAAACTTTGACTTTGTATTGTGATCTACAAATATTAACCAAGTGGCCTAGTTACTTTGTCTTTGCGGCTCCTTAAGAGAGGGTAGGGTTACATGAGTTACTTGTTTATGCTATAGATTCAATCATGATAAGTTTCATTACGTTTCAAAAATTTTGTTTCCAGCNACATGAGTTACTTGTTTATGCTATAGATTCAATCATGATAAGTTTCATTACGTTTCAAAAATTTTGTTTCCAGCATCATGTCTGCAAATGCCACCTACGATTTCTTACAGCAGCGTCACGTTATGGTGTAATGTGTAGATAGTAGAATCATTGCTTAACGATTTATTTTTCTTAGCGACAAAGTAAACCTCGGATGAGCCGAAACCCGAGAGACGGAAANACATGAGTTACTTGTTTATGCTATAGATTCAATCATGATAAGTTTCATTACGTTTCAAAAATTTTGTTTCCAGTATCATGTCTGCAAATGCCACCTACGATTTCTTACAGCAGCGTCACGTTATGGTGTAATGTGTAGATAGTAAAATCATTGCTTAACGATTTATTTTTCTTAGCGACAAAGTAAACCTCGGATGAGCCGAAACCCGAGAGACGGAAAATTTTGAGGAGAAAATATAGGGTATAAATATTGCCAAATGCTTTGATCTGTGTCACACTGAAATGATGAAGATTACATTCCACACAATGTACTTTTATAGTTTTCATAAAAAAAAATAAAATTTTTCGGATTATACGGTTTTTCGTAGTTGGTGATAAAAATGGAAAATATTTGTGATCCAGTGGAACATGGAAAAGCATTCGTGTTAANATTAAAATTTTCCGGATTACACGGTTTTTCGTAGTTGGTGATAAAAATGGAAAATATTTGTGATCCAGTGGAACATGGAAAAGCATTCGTGTTAACCGAGTTTAGCTTTAACTGTGCTTTTTGTAAACATACATCTTTGGGTGTGGTTCTGTTTCATAGTAACCGAAGTCGACTTACCCGAGATGTATTATATACATACTACTTTTCATTCCAAATTTAAAGCCAGACACAACTGCCTCGTTGCAACTATTAATTGAGCAAGTTGTATTTAATTGAAATTTTATTGACCTCAAAAGACTATTCTCGATTCAACATAAAACATTTGATTTCATGTTTCTTTTCAATAGCACTAGTGGAAAAGAGCTTGAAAGATTAAAAACATATTCATGATTCGAGCAAATTTTTTTGTTGACATTGGTTAAGTTATATATTGTATCTATCGAAATCTTGCTGCCTTGTGATGGACAATGAAATAAATTTGGACTATGATTGCGGTTGGGAGAATGTCTTATCAATATGCAGTATATTAATCGCTAATAGGGAAGGTAGAGAGGTTTATATGATAAATTTGTTCGTCGGTTGTTTTGGCTCTGCTCTCCGTTCGCCAAACTGTCGATACGATTCTCGTTTGAAGTATTTGATGCTCCTTACATCGATCCTTATGATTTCGACTATTGTTATTTTTTTTTAATTTCTGTTTCNCGACCAATTTTTTTTTAATTTCTGTTTCCTTGAAGACTAACAAAAGATATTTTTAGGATTCCATGTGAAAGTATATTTTTTACGTGAAATTTATTTGTTTAGTGAATGTTCAACTATAATATCAAATATTACGCCAAGTTAGTTGGAAATAATAAACATCCTAGTCATAATTTTTAATTACATGCGCGCCGTTGTGCCATTTTAAACTAGATTACTCGGTTCTATTATCGAAAACCAGTGGCACCAGTGNTTTTAATTTCTGTTTCCTTGAAGACTAACAAAAGCTATTTTTAGGATTCTATGTGAAAGTATATTTTTTACGTTAAATTTATTTGTTTAGTGAATGTTCATCTATAATACCAAATATTACGCCAAGTTAGTTTGAAATAATGAACATCCTAGTCATAATTTTTAATTACATGCGCGCCGTTGTGCCATTTTAAACTAGATTACTCGGTTCTATTATCGAAAACCAGTGGCACCAGTGTACGAAATTTATAGCATGTATTGCACTTCTAAATGCTAATGTGAAACTTGTAATTATGAACTATCAATATTTCTGAGAAATATTGCTTTATTGACTCTGCAAATCATAGCAAACTCCTGGCTTACTATTTTTATTGTGATTCAGAAAAGAGAATTTTTACGAAATCACTTCTATGCTTATTCTGCCACTGTTTCCAAACTATCTACTCAAGTTTTCATCCCAAAATGAAAATTGGGAAAAAATCATAAAAGTAACAGAATCTACAACCTATGAACTTGTACGTTGTAACTAGAATAATCTTTATATACAGTNCAAAGTGAAAATTGGGAAAAAAATCATAAAAGTAACAGAATCTACAACCTATGAACTTGTACGTTGTAACTAGAATAATCTTTATATACAGTGCGTTCGAATAAGAAAGCGAATATCCCGCGCAATGAAATCACAAAAAAATTTAAAATTTATAGTCAGTCAGACATTTGCGCAGCTGCTGGACGGTTCACCTTTCTGAAAATCTTTGCTTTAATAGTTTACTTTATTTGAAAGTGACCAAAGCACAAAACAAATCGTCGAAAACATGTCCAGTCAGGTAAAATTTCGTACCTCACGTATTTCAGATTCAAATTTGAAATATTTCATCCCATGATTGACAAAAAATTAATTTGATTGGTGTAATGACTCATAAAAGCAAAGTCAACACAACCAAAGCGGAATCTGAAACCGGGAACGAATCACAGTAATAAAGCGGAAAAATTGGGAATGTTTTAAAAAAGTGCCCAACAATTTATGGTGACAGTGAATAAATTTATTACGGAATGGTACGCGAACATTCTTTGTTTTCATTAGAATTTTTCTCCATTGTTTTTGTTCTATTTGTTTTTGTTTGATTCTTTCGTGTGATTTCACTCACTCTTAGCTTTGTTGTTCCTGTTTTTGAATACTTTTTGGTGACCTTTGAAAATAGTAAGTGTTGGCATTACGAGTTTTAAATTTAAATTTGCGAATTGATTTCGCAATTCGCAAATTAAAATTTGATCGAAAGAATTCAATGAATCTCTCTTCTAATTGAAATTTATTGAACTCTTTCGATCAAATTTAATATCTTATGGTAAAAGAAACTGAAAAAGAAGGTGTGATCATTACGTTTGGAACCAAGATACCCAAAACTTCAATGATCCGAAAACAAACATGAACAAATTTGTCCAGGTTTGGTTTAATCTCTTTTTCATTTAGCAATTTCATACGGTTATTTGNATTTGAACGAAAGAATTTAATTAATCTCACTTCTAATTGAAATTTATTGAACTCTTTCGATCAAATTTAATATCTTATTGTAAAAGAAACTGAAAAAGAAGGTGTGATCATTACGTTTGGAACCAAGATACCCAAAACTTCAATGATCCAAAAACAAACATGAACAAATTTGTCCAGGTTTGGTTTAATCTCTTTTTCATTTAGCAATTTCATACGGTTATTTGTGAAAAGAATAGAGGTGCACGAATCTAGCATATCTAAATTTATAATATTTTTCTGAAACTATTTCGCGGGAAGTTCGCTTTCTTATTCGAACACACTGTAGGATATGCAATCTCATCTGTTTCCATATTACTTAGATCTGTTTCGTTTCTAAATCGATTCGGTATTTTACAGCACCTACAAAGAAGCAAGAATTATTATTACTTTGCTACTATCCCCAACATTTCTAATCTTAAGTGTGAAATTTTTTGCCAATCATTCCACGTTGCATCCAGTTGCAACCGCTTCAGATTTTGTTTTTCTTTCTAAGTCTTCTGCCTTAAGCCTTTTGTTGGTTTAGACTAGAGATCATGACTCACTGTAATGATTCAGCTTAAGTTACTTTCAGAAATTTTGCAAAACTAAGTATCGTTTCGTTATTATTTTACCCACTTCAAACCGGTCTCAATCATTAAGATCTACTTAACCTATGTGTCAGTCTCCTCTCAAAGCATCTTTTGGTTAGACTATAAAAGACACCATTTGAATGTATAAAAGCCTTACTTCTCTAATAAATCTAGTTAGTTACTCACACACCGCTACTATGCCCAATTTCGAATAAAATATTCTGAAGACTACTAGACACCACCATANAGTTAGTTACTCACACACCGCTACTATGCCCAATTTCGAATAAAATATTCTGAAGACTACTAGACACCACCATGTATTTTTTGTTGTTATTGAAGTTGCAAATTAAATATAGCTATACCACCGTNAATAAAATATTCTGAAGACTACTAGACACCACCATGTATTTTTTGTTGTTATTGAAGTTGCAAATTAAATATAGCTATACCACCGTTATTCGCATACCTTTAACCTTTCGATGGTTTGCCTTTCTTCTCAAGCTTTCTAGGATATGTCCTTTTTTGCAAACTATTACACATTTTTTTCAGCAAACTTCTTCTGAATTTATCTTCACCCTCAACCTTGATCATTATCCTTGTTTTCAACCTTGCTCCTTTTTTCGAATACTTNCTTCTGAATTTATCTTCACCCTCAACCTTGATCATTATCCTTGTTTTCAACCTTGCTCCTTTTTTCGAATACTTCTATAGTTTTCATTTTGCATTTCTTAGCATCCAGTTATGTTATATATTTTCTTCGCAACCTTCTTTTCTCGTTTCTCTTCTTCGAAATGTTCACATTTTATTTCTACGATTCTGCTCAACTTTTGTACAATAATTTGACTTTCACCGCAAATTTATTACGATTTCTTTTCCAATCGTCTGCTTGTTTGAGTGTCAGTGGATTTCTAAAGTTTTGAAGGTACATATGGATAAATATATGCGATTTCACAGAACTGCTTTTTCACTTTTTTATTCAGAAATATTGGAGCCAAAAACCCATTGTTGATATTTTATATCTTTGTTCAGTTTTGTCCTCAAGAATGAAGTTTCGCATAATATTCGAAAACCGATCAGATACCTATAAAAAATTTTATTNTTCAGTTTTGTCCTCAAGAATGAAGTTTCGCATAATATTCGAAAACCGATCAGATACCTATAAAAAATTTTATCCCAAACTTGATTTGCATCGCTTCAATATTTAAGAAAGGTGGGTTCGCCCTAGGTAGCTTAATCTCCGTGTTGTAAATTCTATGTTTTTCACATATGTGGTTCAGTTGTTCAGCTAACTTATTCCAAAAAAGTTGATCAGGAAACATTAAATAACTCGGACGACTTGAGAAACCTCAAATTTAGTTTGGTCTCGTTGTCTAANAAAAAGTTGATCAGGAAACATTAAATAACTCGGACGACTTGAGAAACCTCAAATTTAGTTTGGTCTCGTTGTCTGAATTTCTCTTCAACTCTATCTATGGAGAAAGAAAAGGGGAGCTTTAGTTTTAAGCTCATAAACTTTTGCGTTTAAATTTTAAGGAGTGTGTGGTGGAACAGCTGATAATTTAGTTTGTGTTTGGGTATAGTTTTGGGGAAGTGGCAAGGAAATTCTCAGAGAACATACGATCATGGGACATGTAATTGTGAATGGTATTCTATCAAAAGAGATGTCCTAGACAGAAAATGGCGAGACAGTCCTATAGAAATGTTTGATATAGAGGACGATGTAGAAGCGGAAATTTTATTGGTAATGGGGACCTGGCAGTTGACGCGGACTTTGGGTGTTTGAATAGAAGAGGGAAACCAGGGAAAGTGAAGAATGCTCACTTTACCATCCGGAAAAAGCATTACGGAACGCGTACAACCCAATATGCGCTAAATGTTTTACAGAATGTTTTAGGATTTTTAGGCTTGATTAGGCTTCATTGTTATCATTTTTAGGTTTATTTTACGGTTCTGTTGTCTGTCGTTTCATTTTAGGTTGTTTTTAATTATTTTAGTCAAAATTTCACTTTGCTCTGAGTGGTTCAGGTTGGTTATAAGCTACATTAGTTTGACGGATGTTAGGTGGAACCGAAAGGTAGTGTATTGAGATTTTTATTGAATTACTCTAAAAAACCTTTATGTGTTATTTTCTTGAATAAAGGAACCTGGAATGATATATTTATCCTTCATTCCCAAAGCCCAAACAAAAATGAGTACAATTATGGACGAAATGTGAAGTTTATAAAGCATATATTATTTTATCTGTAAAGGACACCGCACAAAGTTTGCCAAAACTGAGACAACTAATATTTTCAGGAACGACATATGGCATCATTTAGTGTTCTTACATTTGACCAACTTTGCTCTTTGGAGTCTCGTCTGGAAATTGAATCCTTGACCTACAGTTTAAGAATCAGTTAGATAAATAATCAAAACTTGACATGTAGTCGAAAGACTTACTTGCTCGATTTATTTGAGACTTAGCAAAATTATAAATTTTGACCTTCTGAGAAATGTTAGATGAAGTTTATTAGCTTCTAAAAATTGATCCATGACCACTAGTGGTTATAACATTTAAAATTTTTATTAATTTTCGTGATCTCTACAGGTGAAGGGCTAATTGTTAGAATCTAGAGCCCATTGAACCATTGTTCAGGAGGTCAAAATTCATAAAATTGCCGAGTTTCAATTGAATCAAAAAAGGTGCCTCTTTTAATTCTTGGTAAACTATGATGAGCAATAGGAGTCAAGAATCAATTGTATCAAACATTCTCCCAGGACCAAAGTTGGTAATATGAACGACTACTATCGATTGTAAATAAAGTCTCTTTCACTTTTTGAACTCGATTTCCATCCGCCTGTACCGGTTTACTTACATTTTGAAGAACAACTACCACAGACACCACATATTTGGGAAAATATAGACAACTGTGCGGAAAAAAATTTTTGTATTCCGAAGCACCTCAAATTTTGATGAAACTTATTTTGTAGACTAATATGAGGTCGCTGATCACGAATGTAGAAAAATTTTTCACCGGACACGTATACAAAAAAGGTACAAATTTTTAAAAATGGAACAAAAATAGGATTTAATGTGCATTCGTTGTTAGGATTAGGATTCATTAGGTTGTTAATCAATAAAATATTTCATCAGTATTTTGTTATGCGAAAGAAATGGCGGCGCGAAATCTCCGGCCCATCTCGCGCGCCTACGATAGATGTTGAACGAGCCGACCGCTCGTCCAACTATATAAAATATAACTATATAAAAGTTAACATAGTCTGAACAACCTGAAAGCGATATCCTTTAGAGGTATGCAATCACGCTCAACTAACCCAATCACGATTGTGCATGTTACCGATTGATATTTGCGTGAATAGGTCTATTACCTAACAAAAACATTCACAAAAACACCCTCTCAACCTAAATAATTGCAAGAAAAAAGTTTTATTTTTTTTGATGCATTTTCGGTGAAAATTTTTTTCACATTCGTGATCGATTAGCGACCTCATATTAGTCTACAAAAAAAATTTCATCCAAATCCGAGGTGCTTCGGAATATCAAAGTTTTACCTTTTTTAGTTCGACTAATGATTTATATCAGATTCATAATACTCGTGCAATTTCTGATTAATCAACGTTTCACTTGCTCAAATCCAGACAAATACATATGGGTAGGTCACTGCGTCAAATTATCCAGGCGTATCCCTATAAGTATTTAGTATTAGACAAATAGTCTATCCGGCTGTTTTAGGCGCCGGATAACTAGTTGCCGGATATCCGAAATACACCTAGATCTTAAGTAAAAATAAAGAATAATTAATGCTAAACAGAATTAAACCGAAATTGGGCAAGTTTTTGAGCCGCTGATGCTCTTTTGAAGCTTAAATGTGGCAAGTTTTCGAAAATTTGCACGGGATTTTCGAACCTAAAGGGCAATAATCCTTAGCGACCGCTGCTTAAATTCTACCAGCATGAGTAGTTAGAATTAGTAGAAGCCGATCGTTCTTCATTGAGGCGGACAGGCGAGAGAAAAAAATTTTTTTCGCACAAGTTCGCAAATTTTTTGCAAAATTTTACTTTACCGTCACAAATAAATGTTAAATTAGTGATCTGCAGAAAATTTACAATCGATTGAAGGATCACTAACCTGAATCCGGCCTAGTAGCATTGGACGGCAGTAAAGAAAAAAAAATTTTTTTTGCACAACTTTCCAAATTTTTTGAAAAATTTGACTTGACCGCCAACAATGGATGTCACATCCGTAATTTACGCTAAATTTCCAGTCGATTAGTGAATAACTTACTCGAATTCCCGACGGGGGCTATTCTACAAATAAGCGGTTTGTGAATGTGTAGTGGGAATTGGGCGGGAGACCAACTCTGCAGCAGTAGCCGTTTGGTGGGATTGGATATACGGCCGCAGAGCTAAACCTCCGTGTGGAGGCAAAAAGTGAATTCAAAAAGTGAAAGAGACTTTATTTACAATCAGACGGTGATAAATATCATTAGTGGAAATAACAAAAACTTCAGTTTGATTTACTTTGTGCTGTATCGTTCAGCTGCTATATTTTGCGATAACTCAAATTCTAAGTAGAAAATCTGTGTTGTTTAAAAAGAATTTTACATTTTTTCGTTCGAATTTGTTTGTAACTGGTGACATGTTACCCAACAAGAAATAATTGTCAAATTAGTTCTATCCAAAATCACCATGTTTAACATCTTTACCAAAACATTTTGAACTTGGAGATTATTTTTAACGAGAAACTTTTTTACCGATATACATACAAACAAATACTTATACTTAATCTTCCAAGGAACAATTGTGAATTTCTGCATCTCTTCAGCAAGTAGAAGTTATGTTCAGTAGAAATCATATTTATTCTTAGTGAAAGAGCTTGTGTATTTTGCCAAAGCACGACAAAACCGTCTAGCAAGAGACGACTGTCTTGGGACATAGGGCGAGTTATGTGAGACGAATAAAAGACATGTACTANTTCAGTTTTGTCCTCAAGAATGAAGTTTCGCATAATATTCGAAAACCGATCAGATACCTATAAAAAATTTTATTCCAAACTTGATTTGCATCGCTTCAATATTTAAGAAAGGTGCGTTCGCCCTAGGTAGCTTAATCTCCGTGTTGTAAATTCTATGTTTTTCACATATGTGGTTTAGTTGTTCAGCTAACTTATTCCAAAAAAGTTGATCAGGAAACATTAAATAACTCGGACGACTTGAGAAACCTCAACTTTAGTTTGGTCTCGTTGTCTGAATTTCTCTTCAACTCTATCTATGGAGAAAGAAAAGGGGAGCTTTAGTTTTAAGCTCATAAACTTTTGCGTTTAAATTTTAAGGAGTGTGTGGTGGAACAGCTGATAATTTAGTTTGTGTTTGGGTATAGTTTTGGGGAAGTGGCAAGGAAATTCTCAGAGAACATACGATCATGGGACATGTAATTGTGAATGGTATTCTATCAAAAGAGATGTCCTAGACAGAAAATGGCGAGACAGTCCTATAGAAATGTTTGATATAGAGGACGATGTAGAAGCGGAAATTTTATTGGTAATGGGGACCTGGCAGTTGACGCGCACTTTGGGTGCTTGAATAGAAGAGGGAAACCAGGGAAAGTGAAGAATGCTCACTTTACCATCCGGAAAAGGCATTACGGAACGCCTNGAGGGAAACCAGGGAAAGTGAAGAATGCTCACTTTACCATCCGGAAAAAGCATTACGGAACGCCTACAACCCAATATGCGCTAAATGTTTTACAGAATGTTTTAGGATTTTTAGGCTTGATTAGGCTTCATTGTTATCATTTTTAGGTTTATTTTACGGTTCTGTTGTCTGTCGTTTCATTTTAGGTTGTTTTTAATTATTTTAGTCAAAATTTCACTTTGCTCTGAGTGGTTCAGGTTGGTTATAAGCTACATTAGTTTGACGGATGTTAGGTGGAACCGAAAGGTAGTGTATTGAGACTTTTATTGAATTACTCTAAAAAATCTTTAATGTGTTATTTTCTTGAATAAAGGAACCTGGAATGATATATTTATCCTTCATTCCCAAAGCCCAAACAAAAATGNATGTGTTATTTTCTTGAATAAAGGAACCTGGAATGATATATTTATCCTTCATTCCCAAAGCCCAAACAAAAATGAGTACAATTATGGACGAAATGTGAAGTTTATAAAGAATATATTATTTTATCTGTAAAGGACACCGCACAAAGTTTGCCAAAACTGAGACAACTAATATTTTCAGGAACGACATATGGCATCATTTAGTGTTCTTACATTTGACCAACTTTGCTCTTTGGAGTCTCGTCTGGAAATTAAATCCTTGACCTACAGTTTAAGAATCAGTTAGATAAATAATCAAAACTTGACATGTAGTCGAAAGACTTACTTGCTCGATTTATTTGAGACTTAGCAAAATTATAAATTTTGACCTTCTGAGAAATGTTAGATGAAGTTTATTAGCTTCTAAAAATTGATCCATGACCACTAGTGGTTATAACATTTAAATNCTGAGAAATGTTAGATGAAGTTTATTAGCTTCTAAAAATTGATCCATGACCACTAGTGGTTATAACATTTAAATTTTTTATTAATTTTCGTGATCTCTACAGGTGAAGGGCTACTTGTTAGAATCTAGAGCCCATTGAACCATTGTTCAGGAGGTCAAAATTCATAAAATTGCCGAATTTCAATGGAATCAAAAAAGGTGCCTCTTTTAATTCTTGGTAAACTATGATGAGCAATAGGAGTCAAGAATCAATTGTATCAAACATTCTCCCAGGACCAAAGTTGGTAATATGAACGACTACTACGGTGATAAATATCATTAGTGGAAATAACAAAAACTTCAGTTTGATTTACTTTGTGCTGTATCGTTCAGCTGCTACATTTTGCGATAACTCAAATTCTAAGTAGAAAATTTGTGTTGTTTAAAAAGAATTTTACATTTTTTCGTTCGAATTTGTTTGTAACTGGTGACATGTTACCCAACAAGAAATAATTGTCAAATTAGTTCTATCCAAAATCACCATGTTTAACATCTTTATCAAAACATTTTGAACTTGGAGGTTATTTTTAACGAGAAACTTTTTTACCGATATACATACAAACAAATACTTATACTTAATCTTCCAAGGAACAATTGTAAATTTCTGCATCTCTTCAGCAAGTAGAAGTTATGTTCAGTAGAAATCATATTTATTCTTAGTGAAAGAGCTTGTATATTTTGCCAAAGCACGAGAAAACCGTCTAGCAAGAGACGACTGTCTTGGGACATAGGGCGAGTTATGTGAGACGAATAAAAGACATGTACTAGTTTTAGATACAAAAAGTTGGTTACCTACCACTTGAGAGGTGAATTTCCAACACATAAATTGCGACTCAGCTAAATTTATTATATATTTATTATAAGTTTCTTGACAGCAATAAGAATAATAAAAAATAGGTAGCAACCCGCTATAACCGCGAACAAAGCAATGGATATATCGAATACAATTAGAAGATAGGACAGCAGATACCATAAGAGAAGCAAGAAACGCAAAAGTGAAACTGGAAAAGGGAAGATCGACAATAGAGGCAGGCGCGAGTAGCAATGAAAATTGTTGGTTTGAACAAAAGGAAAACGTGCAAAAAGAGTATTGAAAAGCCTAATAGAGAAAAACAATGTGAGAAAATACCTGATTCTATGGTGATAGGATGAAACCAAAGTTTAGTAAGGATTAAACGGATATGTGCTTATACTAGACTCAGAGTCAAGTAGAGGCAAACACAATTTACCATTCTCCTATCAAAGCATCAAAAAATTTGAATGTGACCATAAGAAAATATGCTTGAAGAAGAATAAGAGAATACTTGATAATAAACAAAAAATATATTAGGTGGCACCATAAGAAAATGTTAGTGAAGAATCAAAAAGTCAAGTAGAGGTAATCCTATCTATAATAATTTTATTTATAAATAGTTTCTTATTAACAAACTAATAACCTTCTGGTTTCATTCCGAATTTATTAAGAAAAGCTTCTCAATATTCGAACTAATTTGTCAATAATTCGAAAAAAAAATTCGACTGATATAGTACAAAATTAATTTATGCTTTTATACTAAAATTATACAAGGTTATTAAAGTATCAATGCTTTTCTATTGGGAATATACTTGTTATGCCTTTATTCAAATTTCAATTTCATTTATCCAAACACAAACTAATAAAAATTCCAAGCATATCAATTTACATCATGCACTTAATTCTTAATTCTTGATGTTTCGTGACACGACAGCTGACTATCTATTAAGCGAAAAATATCTATACTTCCCTTGTTAATATATATTGCAATTCGAGGAAGCCACGAAACATTGAGTTTGGTAATTGAATGCAAGCTGTCAAATGATATACATGAAAAGTTTTTCAAGATGTGCTTAGGAAATGGATATTAAAATTTTGACAAAACCATGAAAAACATATCGATTAGCGGAGCAGTAAAATTTGTCTAGCTACATTGTTAATTATTAATTTTTCTAATTGCATCCCGGCATTAGGGCTCATGGAGACACAATTGGGAGATGAGGAAGACAAGGAAAAGAATTACAGAGAGAAAGGTTGGAAAGACAGACGAAACAGTGAAAGATTGAATGAAAGACAAAACTATAAATGAGAAATGTAGTTTATAGGTTTTGGGACAGAGACAACACAATACTATAATTGCAACAGAGAAATTTAGCTAGATAAGAATATAGGAGGACTATGTCGGAAATCATAAACTGGTAAAAAGTAGGTTAATTAGGTAAATTTGACTAGTAAACATAGAGAAAGCAGCAGTTTAATGTAACTTGAAAGTTGGGTACATAAAGCGTGATATGTTTAACAGTATTCTAGAAAGCATACTTACATTTCGCGCAGAGTAGTTCTATTTAAACGTTTACTATCTTTCACGCCACAATATTTAAGAAAATCATAATGTGAAATAATTCCTCGAGTTTTTAAATTAGATATAAATTCTTTCTAATCGAGCTTACATTATGAAGGTGTTTCGATATAAACTATAAACTGGTCGGATATATATACTATATCTGGCCATTACGAAATAATGTTGTTTCTAACGAGTTATAAATAATTTGTGTAGGTATAGATTCATATCATTTTCTCTAACACGTGTTTTCAAGAGTAAAGAAGATATAACTCACTAGATACAAATATGATCTGGTAATTTGGTAATATTTTGTTACAGCACTTTAGTTACAATTGATTGGAAAGAAAAAATCATTATTCAAACTCCTCGGTGTTTGGTAGTTTGATAATAGCGTGATTTCTTTGTACTTGGATCGGTAGACAATGAATTTTGAAGTTACGTTACTTAAATTCAATGCAAAATAATCTATGCAATTTTAGAAAATTTAAGGCAAAAATTGCTGGATTGTAAAGGTATTAATTTTAGTCGATTTTAAGTCTAAAATATGCGTCTGTAAATTTTTCCCCATGCAAACCTCCTGTTTCAGACAGACCCAAATGTGACTTCCTAACTCACAAGAGGAAAAGAAAGTAACCGTTGAATCTCTGTGTTGTTGGTAGGAAACGTACCATTCTCCTCTCTCTACTCTTTATTCTTTACTCTTTCAATCATTCCCTCATTCCACAACACCTCACGAAAATATTGAGTGAAATATTCATATTTATATCCTTAGGTGTAATTTGCACTTACGAAATTAAAATTATTAATTACAAGGTTGTTATTAAGACATTCCGTTTTTTGACCAGGTTAATGTAACCAGAAAGACGAAAGTTGTGTATAATATTTCAGTAAGTCTTTATGCTTACCAAATTATTAACCAATTCTTTCGCCTATTACCCGAGGGTTATACGATATTTTTCTCTATAATTTTCTGTTACGGCTTATACCAGAGGGCGGGTTATCCGTATTTTAAAAATCATGCCGGCTGGAGTGTTGGCCATTTTGTTAAAACCAGAATAAAAAGCCGTGCAAACACGGTGAGCCGGGGCACTAACTAATTTAGTTCCTAATGTTCGATGTTAGATCGCTGGTTATCATCATAAAGCTACCGGTGATCTAGAAGCGAAGCAAATGTGCACCTCTAACACAATCGTGGGTAACTTATTAGAAGCACCGATCTTGGTGGGATTTGCTGCGCTTTGAGCGTTGTTTCATCAATTGCACCTCTCGTCGCCATTCAACAATTCACATTGTAATGTCGTAAANGATTTGCTGCGCTTTGAGCGTTGTTTCATCAATTGCACCTCTCGTCGCCATTCAACAATTCACATTGTAATGTCGTAAATTTTTGCTTGCCATTACGCAATGACCAACTCATCAGCTTGATATACTTTTCCATCACTTCAAAAAAAAATTTAGTGTTCTTTGAATAGTATATCAATATGCTCTATTATGCATATTACTCTCCTGTCCCATGAGGTGAAGTTATCACATATGTACCTTAATCTTACCTTCCGACATGAAGTGGTTCCGTTCCAAATCAATTTGCAAAGGACTCGAACTAAAATGTTGATGCAATTTTTGAAAAAAAATCCAATCGACTGGATTTTCTTGAATTAGAATTGTTTGTTTGCCGGAAAGTGAGAGGTGCCGGTTATGGGGTTGATAAGTTGTTTCGCAATAATGNTGAATTAGAATTGTTTGTTTGCCGGAAAGTGAGAGGTGCCGGTTATGGGGTTGATAAGTTGTTTCGCAATAATCCTGACAGTACAAAACTTGCTGAGCTAGACGTTTGGTATTCTTAATGAAACTAAATCCTAACTATGGGATAGTCGGTCCCTCCATTCGCAACTGGTTATTTGCAAAGTGCTTAATTTATTTTTAACTAGCATCTACTTTTTGGAGCATAGCATGCTAAACTATGCTAAAATATGGAACTTTGACGCTGTTTCCGAATATATAAATATTAACCAAGTAGCATAGTTACTTTGTGCTTGAAGCTGTTGCGTGGGGTTTACCTTGGTTACTTGTTCCCTGCATAGATATAAATGTGATAAGTTTCATTAAGTTTCAAAAGTTTCGTTTCTAAAATCATGTCATCATTGTAAAGGTTACTTACGGCTTCTTACACCATCACGTTAGTGATGTAGAGTGTAAATGGTACAATCATTGTTAACGATTTATTTTCCTTGGAAATGTTACCTAATCCATAAATCATTGTCACACTGAAGCGTTGGAGATCACATTTCCAAAAATGTGTTTGTATAGTTTTGATGAAATTTTCTACATTTCACGATTTTACGTAGTTGTTGGTAAAAATGGTAAAAAGCATATAATTTATTCAGTGAGATATGGAAAACCATTCGTGTTAACCGAGGGTTCAACGTACCAAGTCTAGCTTAGCCGTAAAATCTGAGCAAAAACTTATTATCTCTAGGCGCAGAGTGAATCCTGTTTCGTAGTAACCGAAGTCGACTTATCCGAGTATCTTTATAACTTTTCATTCAAAGCCAGACCCAACTGCCATGTTGCAAACTTCTAATTAAGCAAGTTGTATTTAATTGAAATTTTATTGACCTCAAAAAGCGAATCTCGATTCAATAAAAGACTTGATTTGTCTCTTTCCATAAGTGCAAATGTGAAAGAGCTAAACTAATTTTTCAGTTAAAAACGTAGCGATAATTCAAGCATATTTATTTTATGGCATTGTTTAAGTTTTATAGTACACTCAACGAAGTCTTGCTGCCATGAAATGGACAATGAAATATACTTGAAGTATGATTATGGTTAAGAGAATGTCTCATCAGTATGTTGTTTATCCGTCGTGAAAAGCTAAGGTTTTGCAGGTTTATATAATTCTCTGCTTCCTGTCTGTCCGTCCGTTCGTCAGTCTGTCGACGTGATTCTTGGGTGAAGTATTTGCTCCTTATATCAGGTTATATTATTTCAATCATCGTTGTTTTTTAATCAATTTCATAAACATTTACTGTTTGCCTTCAGGCTCACAGAACTTTTTGTAGGATTCGATGTGGAAGAATATTTTCTTTTACGTTGAATTCATTCGTCTAGTGAATGTTCATCTATTTTATAAATTGTTACGCCAAGCTAGCTTGAAATAATGAAATCCCAGTTATAGTTTTTTCATACACGTTGTGCCATTTTAAACTAGATTTTTTGGTTCTATTATCCAAAACTAGTACAACTCATGCTAAATTCATAGCATGAATTTCAATATGCTCAATGCTAATTGCTATTGTGAGATTTGTAACTGATAACCATAAGTATTTCTGAGAGCCATTACTGACTGACTCTGCAAATCATAACAAACTCCAGGCTTATAATCTCAATTGTTATTCATCAAAGAGAATTTTTTTTAATCATTTCTGTTCTGTCACTGTTTCCATACTTTCTGGTCAAATTTTTCTTTTCAGAATGAAGTTTTGGAATAAAAGCATGAAAGTAGCATATTGTGCACCTTATAAATATGTAAGTTCCACCTAGAATAAGCTACATGAAGGATACCCAATCTAATCTGTTTTCACATTACGGATTAGATTTTTATTGTGTAAATTGATCCGATATTTCAGAGTTCCTACAATGATGCAGGAATGATGCTTACTTTGCAGCTATTCCTAAGATTTCAAAGTGTGGAATTCCTTTCATATTATTCCAGATTGGCTTCATCACAACTGTTTCAATTTTTGTTTCTCTTCTCAAATTATCTGACTTAAGTTTTTTGTTGATTAAACTTGAGATCATGACTCACTGTAATGAGAATGCTCAAGTNTGAATTAGAATTGTTTGTTTGCCGGAAAGTGAGAGGTGCCGGTTATGGGGTTGATAAGTTGTTTCGCAATAATGCTGACAGTACAAAACTTGCTGAGCTAGACGTTTGGTATTCTTAATGAAACTAAATCCTAACTATGGGATAGTCGGTTCCTCCATTCGCAACTGGTTATTTGCAAAGTGCTTAATTTATTTTTAACTAGCATCTACTTTTTGGAGCATAGCATGCTAAACTATGCTAAAATATGGAACTTTGACGCTGTTTCCGAATATATAAATATTAACCAAGTAGCATAGTTACTTTGTGCTTGAAGCTGTTGCGTGGGGTTTACCTTGGTTACTTGTTCCCTGCATAGATATAAATGTGATAAGTTTCATTAAGTTTCAAAAGTTTCGTTTCTAAAATCATGTCATCATTGTAAAGGTTACTTACGGCTTCTTACACCATCACGTTAGTGATGTAGAGTGTAAATGGTACAATCATTGTTAGCGATTTATTTTTCTTGGAAATATTACCTAATCCATAAATCATTGTCACACTGAAACGTTGGAGATTACATTTCCAAAAATGTGTTTGTATAGTTTTGATGAAATTTTCTACATTTCACGATTTTACGTAGTTGTTGGTAAAAATGGTAAAAAGCATATAATTTATTCAGTGAGATATGGAAAACCATTCGTGTTAACCGAGGGTTCAACGTACCAAGTCTAGCTTAGCCGTAAAATCTGAGCAAAAACTTATTATCTCTAGGCGCAGAGTGAATCCTGTTTCGTAGTAACCGAAGTCGACTTATCCGAGTATCTTTATAACTTTTCATTCAAAGCCAGTCCCAACTGCCATGTTGCAAACTTCTAATTAAGCAAGCTGTATTTAATTGAAATTTTATTGACCTCAAAAAGCGAATCTCGATTCAATAAAAGACTTGATTTGTCTCTTTCCATAAGTGCAAATGTGAAAGAGCTAAACTAATTTTTCAGTTAAAAACGTAGCGATAATTCAAGCATATTTATTTTATGGCATTGTTTAAGTTTTATAGTACACTCAACGAAGTCTTGCTGCCATGAAATGGACAATGAAATATACTTGAAGTATGATTATGGTTAAGAGAATGTCTCATCAGTATGTTGTTTATCCGTCGTGAAAAGCTAAGGTTTTGCAGGTTTATATAATTCTCTGCTTTCTGTCTGTCCGTCCGTTCGTCAGTCTGTCGACGTGATTCTTGGGTGAAGTATTTGCTCCTTCTTATATCAGGTTATATTATTTCAATCATCGTTGTTTCTTAATCAATTTCATAAACATTTACTGTTTTCCTTCAGGCTCACAGAACTTTTTGTAGGATTCGATGTGGAAGAATATTTTCTTTTACGTTGAATTCATTCGTCTAGTGAATGTTCATCTATTTTATAAATTGTTACGCCAAGCTAGCTTGAAATAATGAAATCCCAGTTATAGTTTTTTCATACATATCGTTCTGCCATTTTAAACTAGATTTTTTGGTTCTATTATCCAAAACTAGTACAACTCATGCTAAATTCATAGCATGAATTTCAATGCTCAATGCTAATTGCTATTGTGAGATTTGTAACTGATAACCATAAGTATTTCTGAGAGCCATTACTGACTGACTCTGCAAATCATAACAAACTCCAGGCTTATAATCTCAATTGTTATTCATCAAAGAGATTTTTTTTAATCATTTCTGTTCTGTCACTGTTTCCATACTTTCTGGTCAAATTTTTCTTTTCAGAATGAAGTTTTGGAATAAAAGCATGAAAGTAGCATATTGTGCACCTTATAAATATGTAAGTTCCACCTAGAATAAGCTACATGAAGGATACCCAATCTAATCTGTTTTCATATTACGGATTAGATTTTTATTGTGTAAATTGATCCGATATTTCAGAGTTCCTACAATGATGCAGGAATGATACTTACTTTGCAGCTATTCCTAAGATTTCAAAGTGTGGAATTCCTTTCATATTATTCCAGATTGGCTTCATCACAACTGTTTCAATTTTTGTTTCTCTACTCAAATTATCTGACTTAAGTTTTTTGTTGATTAAACTTGAGATCATGACTCACTGTAATGAGAATGCTCAAGTTAGTTTAAGATATTTTGTAAAACTTCATACCGTTTTGATTCATTGTTCTGTACAGTTCAAACGGCTTCAATACTTTAGTATCTACTTAACCTAGGTGTCAGCGTCCGCTCAAAACTTCTTTTCGTTAGACTAACAAAATCACCCTTTTAATGTATAAAAGCCCAAGTTAAATACTCTCACATCGCTACTGTGACAAATTTCCAATCAAATATTTTGAAGAGTTATTTGAGACTACTAGATAGTTCTTGTTTGTCATCCAAATTAAATATACCTGTATTCACTATCCATCATATAACTGTAACCTTTCGATGGTTTGCCTTTATTCTCAAGCTTATTAGAATGTCTTGTGAAAAATACTTTATAACTATTTTTCTTCAGAAAACTTCTTTTTGATTTGTCTTCACCCCCAACTTTAATTATTTTATCTTTGTTTTCAAACTTTCTTCTTTATTCCAACACTTCTGTAGTGTTCAGTCTTCATTTCTTCACATCCAGTATGCTATTTCTTTTCTTCGCAACCTTTCGATAATTTCTCTTATTACGATTCGTTTTCAAATTCTCTCGTTTTCAATCTCTCCGTTTAGTTGAGTCAGCGGATTTCTAAGGTTTGAAGATATTTATGTACAAAAATATTCGAATTAACAGCATTGCTTATCACCATTTTACTCAAGAATATACGAGCCAAACCAAATGTTAATATTTCTTATCTTTGTTCAGCTTTGTACTCAAGAATGTAATTTTGCACAATATTAAAAAACCAATTAGATCCCTATAAAATTTTTAATCCCAAATTTGGTTTGCATGTCTTGAAATTTGATTTGGTGACAAATATAAACAATTACTACAAGAACTTTGAACATAGGAATGAACTTGGTGTATGTGTTTGATAAAATATTAACGCTTTATACTTTGATATGTACATTATGTTTAGATAGTTAATCATAGTTATTAAATATTTCCAGAATGTTGTACAAACTGTATATTTCGTTTGCGTAGGTAAAATTATCCGAGCCCTCAAATTCTCGAATTTGACCGTTGTGATACCATTAATAGTTTAATAGCAACAATTTTTTTGTGCAAATTTCAACATTTAGAAATGGTGGGTTAGCTTTAGAAAACTTAATCTATAAAAGTAAAATTATATGCATTCGACATATGTAGTTCAACTGGTCAAGTAATGTAACTATTTTAGTTACAGGAAAACGTGCATATGTGACGTGAGGCCGCTAGTGGACCTTGAAGTAAACTTAACATAACTTCATTCAAGCGTCCATCCGATTCACCTATAAGTTTGGATAAATGTTTCTTAGACCGTTCTTAGCAATGCATAAATACATTACAAAATGGTCCAATGTGCCATACGGCCGGCGGGGTGACTTGAATTATCATAAAGTTAAGTGCTTATGTTAAATTCAATATGCACGACTACTACACAATGGCATATGCCATTTGTGAAAATAATGGGTGCTTTAGTTTGTTTCACTTTGTCCAATCTATTCGGCCGCTACTTTTTTAATAAACTGCTATTCACTGAAAAAATATTTCATTGTTTGAAAAGAATTCAGATTTTTTTTGTTTGGAATTTGTTTGTCAAAAGTGAACTGTTTTCCAACAAGAAATAGGTCTCAAACTAGTCATTTTCAAAACCAACATGTTTAACATGCTAACCAAAAAAATTTAGAACTTGGGTATTATTTTTCAACTTTTCTACAGACATACTTATACTTAACCTCTTCCAAGGAACAATTGTGAATTTCTATCTCTACATCAAGTAGATGCTTTGTAGAGTAGAAATTCCATTTATCTTTAGTGAAAAAGCGTGTACATTTTGTCAAGGCACGAGATAGCCGCAGGCCATGTGACGGCTGTCATGGGACGTGGGTGAGTTAGTATGAAACGAACAAATTGAAGGCACTTGTTTTGCATTTTACAAATTGTCCGTTCAATAAGTGAATTTGGATCAAATATATGAACTGAATTTATTTATCCTAGCATTAGTTCTTTGACAGCAATAAGAATATTGAATAATTGGTAGCAACCAGCGAACAAAGACGATTGAGATACCGATTGACATTAAGAGATAGGAAAGCACAGATGATAAGAGAACAAAAAGTGAAATTGATAAGGGACGATTGACGGGATAGGCAGTTAGCTTGTGGGAAAGATAATGTTTGGTATTTACAAAAGAAAAACGCACTAAGGCTACATGCACATAGAGACGCGACAGCGAATTTTACATACGCGATGACGATTTTAGTATTAGCGATGGACGCAAAAGTCTTCACATAGATTCACGACGAGAGTTTTTTCAATCGCGATGTGAGTTTTTAAATATTTTATCGTCCCTAGGAACGATTCGCTCATATCTGTTCAAAACAGATATTTTTTGTGACGATACGCGATTTTGTAATGATGAGAGATGGTGAGTTGAAAAAAAAAATCAAAGTATGACCCCTGTGTGTGTTTCTTCTTCACTCAACAGAGAACCTGCCGATCCATATTTCTCCTTCCTCTGCTTTGCTCCATTGTTTTGCATTAGCTTATGTCCAATCAAAACACATATTTTGTGACGATTTGCCATTCTGTAATGCTGATAGATGGTGAATTGAGAAAAAAAAACTCGAGGGTTTTGACCCCTGTGTGTGTTTCCACCTGACTCAACAGAGAACCTGCCGACCCCTCTCTTTGCTTTGCTGCTTTGTTACATTGTTTTGCATTGCTCATTTTTTTCAATCGCAATCGTAGCTCATGCTATGTGTAATTAAGCGCGATTGAGTCTACGATTGCACATTCGTCTTTGTAACCGCGATTCAGCAAAATCGTCGTCGCGTTTGTAAAATTCGCTGTCGCGACTCTATGTGCATACACCCTAAGAGTAGCGTTGAAAAAAATAATGGAGCGAAATACCTCGTGCTGTGGTTGTAGTGTCAAACCACAATTTGGTAAGAATCTCATATGAATATGTACTTATACTAGTATCCAAAAGTCAAATGTAGCCAAACATGATATAATTCTTCTGTCAACGCAACAACGCATTTCGAGTGGGACCATAGGAGAATATGCTTGAAGTAGCATCGAGAATACTCGGTAATGTACGGAAATTTTTTTAGGTAGCATCTTAACAAACCATGTATATAGAAGCTCCGATAAATAAAGTGGAGCTAAAACACGACACCCACGCGTCTAACCATTCAATCTATACAAAGTTTTGTGGTCAGGATAGGAAATCTTTTTACAGTATTATCAAAAAACTAAGTGGAAGGTTCAAATCCGGTGATAGACGCTAAATTTAGTTGGAATCATAAGAAAATATGACCTTTAAAAGTTAAAACTAGGCAAAATACAGAAACATCGTTCTCCACTCATAGTATCCAAAAAGTGTGATTTTAATCATTTTAAAATATTGTGAAGGTTTAGCTTACCTTTTTCGCTAAACCGCTCACCTGCCTATCAGTCCGTCTTCTTCTTTGAAAATTTAATCAAAAACTTTCCTATTTTCAAAACAATTAATTATAATAGAAAAAAGAAACTTTAACTTAAACTTTAAGTTAAAAAAAAAAACAAAAGAAAACTGAAAACAAAAAAATCTAACTTTCGAATTGGCGCTTCTCCCGCTCCAATTCCTCCCACCTATTTGGCCGACTACTGACCAACAACCGACCAAAAACTCTTACAATAAAATAAAAACTCAAAACTCAATTCAAATTGCTTTAAGCAATAAATTTAACTTTTATTAAAACAAAACTTTATTGTTTTTTTTTTAAATCTCTTCCAGCCCGGACTGATCGGCGTTCCAACCCAGTGAAGCTGGGAAGGAATACTGGACAACTGGTAACTCAAACACATAGAGACATCCATATTTATACTATGGATCATACATAAGGGCGAACCACAAAGTAACCATCACTAATAAATAAAATCATAATAATAGAAAATTTTGTTTCATAATAACTAATTATGAATAATATCTAAACATCAGGATAAAAATAATACTAAACTTAGAAATGTGTGCAAAAATTATACATAATAATTTATAACTGCAACACTATGCTTATATTTACTCCAAAATAAAATTCTTAACAGAAAAAGTCATTATAATAAAACTAGAAAATGTATTTGGCATAGCAAATAATTTAAACTGACGATAAAAAATATACCTGGGTTTATTATCGTAAAATTAAAACGGAAATTAATTAAATTATTATTAAAGATCTAATTTATTACAGAACAATTTGACTGTTACCAGAAAAATATACTTTTAAACTATCCTCGTCAAATAAATTAATCCTAAGCAAGCATAACTTGTATTAGTGAAAATGATAGGTTCCTTAATTATAGGTTCAATAGGCTGTAAACATTTCTATGCGCAATACATAGCTAATCACATTTATGCTATTTCAGATTAAAAGTGAATAAATTTGTTTATTCCTAAATTTCCCTAGGTTAAAATATTGTTAATTCAAAAATTATACGACCTTGACTATTTTAGACAATAAAAAGCTTGTTTACGTTTTTTGTAGATGAATTCAGTAGAGTCGCCCTATCACGTAACATCTCTGGCTTTAGTCATTTTTTCTGATACATGGACGTCATGGACGTAACTTAAGAGATCTAAGCACCAATTATATGACGACAGAACTCTACTTGACATCTAATATAGTCTATAAATATTTTCTTAGCAACATACTAATAACTTTTCTGCTTTGAATCCCAATTTGTACAGAAAAAGCTCTCATTATGTTAATTTGTCAATAATTCGTAAAAGAATTTCGACTGATATAAGTACAAAATTTATCTATACGTTTATACTAAAATTCATACAAGATTAGTAAAAAGGATCATGGATTTTTCTATGCTGTCATGGGAATATGCTGTCAAATGTTATGTATGAAAAGTTTTTCAGGATGTGCCTTGAAAAATAGAAATTAAATTTTTTTTACAAAACCATGAAAATATATCCTTTAGCGGAAACTGCAGTAAAATTTTTCTAGTAACTTGTTAATTATTAAGTTTTCTAATTACATCCCGGACATTAGGTCGCTCATGGAGACACAATGGAGATTATGAGAATAATGAAAAAAGGTTTACGAATAGAAAGCTTTGAAAGACAGACGAAGCAGTGAAAGATTGAATAAAAGAAAACTAAGGAATGTCGTATCACGGTACATAACACGTGTATGAAAAAAATACATACAGTCAGTTTTAGAAGATAGTTCTGAAAAAAATTTTTAGCTAAAAATTTGAGCTTTCACCGTTATGATCTCAATCTCTTTCTCTGTCATAATAAATGCTCCATCGGTCAACAGATGGCATGGCATAGCTGCAAGCGACCAAGAAGTTGAATTCCCATTGCATCCTGTTAGCCGGAAATGGGGATGGTGGGGATAAGGTTTAGGATAGGGTTCGGGGAATTGTCTAAGGCAGGGTGTGATCAGAGGTCAAATAATCAAGGGACCTAAATTGGGAAAATGGGATTCCTAATAAACTGTCTTGGGGGAGATGTTGACGGGACAAGGGCTGGGGAGACGGTTAAACGCCCTCCTGGAAACCACAGATTTCCAGGAGTGTGAAGAAGCTGGATTTTGTAAGGCATGGGAACCAGACTTCAGGCGCCTCGAGAGGACGTCTGTCGACTGGACAGTGGAAGAGAGGGACGCGAGGGAAATTGGAGAAAGGTCACTTTCCTTCCAACAATCCAATGTTAGCATAATGAGTGAAATAATGGACCACGTGTATGAAAATATTTCAAAAATATATGTTGCCTATACATTAATTTATACTAATTCGTGTAAGTCTTATCACACACACATACAAAGATGCAATCATACATACAATACATACATAAATACATATTATATAAATATACTTACATGCATACATACAAAGATGCATACATACATGCATATATCCTATCTTACTATCTGAATGGAGGGCTATCCATACATATCCTGTCTTACTGCTTTAATGGACGGCCATCCATACATATATCCTGTCTTACTGCCTAAATGGATGGCTATCCATGCCTATATCCTGTCTTACTGCCTGTATGGATAACTATGCAAACATAATACATGTTGCCATTTACAACGATTGCATGGTTGGATAGCTATCCATACAGTCAGGATCTCCAAGTCATTAATTTCATGATAGGATGGGTATCCTCTCAGGCAGGATGTCCAGGGACCTTCCATCGGCAGTAAGACGCAGAATATACATACATTACACACATACATACAGTGTTATAAGTAAGTCTGGTTGTTAGGGCATATGAGTGACAGCATGGGTTGGTGTTGCTGCTATCAAGCACATTACTTTACAACTAAAATTTTTGCACAGAATTTTTGCGGCTAACATATCTAACGGCTAGTGGTATTCTCATAATAAGTTTAAAAAGGAAGAAATTGGAGGATAGAATCAAGTCAGAATTAGAAATAAATATTACAAGTATTATTTCAACTAAATAATTTGCATTGTCCGATATCAAAAATAATTTGATTGCCGGATATCTTGTATCCGACAATCAAAAAATGCCGGATATCCGATATCCGGCAATCAACTATCAGACTGAACCAATGAATTATTTTGGTTTCGATTTAAAATAAAGGCTTGAAAGGGAGGAGTAAGAGGGCATTGAAATCGGAGTATGAGAGCATGAAATAATTCTACTAAAATTTTGCCGACATGAGTGAAATTGTTTACAAATTTGAAAATAATTATTTTTAACAAGCTTCAATTCCGAGGAAGTTTATTTTTCGTCGGACCGGCACAATTAATAAATTGTCCTGAATTGTCAGTAGATTTTCGTAAAGTATAAATTACAAATTGCCACAGTTTTTTTCCCACACTACAATTACAAATTACCGATTAATAATTGCAATTAGATCACGTAATGCGATTACTTGTAATTTGAACAGCATTAATTAACGCACATTCCCCACCACAAAATTAAATTTCCTTTGCTTATACGTATTCTAAGGAAGCCGCTATTGAACCAAATTGAAAAAAAAAAAGAATTTTGATGCATACAGTAATATTTTCTAAACATCAATGCATAGTTTTTAATGGCTGGTTAAACTTTGTCTACAAGTTCCTAAATTTTTGTGAAGTGAACATTTTCTGAATTTCACAGCCGTTTGTTATAAAGCTGTAATAATTTTATATTACATAAAACCCATAACGTCAATCTGTTCAAGTTTATACTAATCGGATTAATGTGCTAGGTAATAACCAGAAATGTTTGCAGAATTCTAAGTTCTACAACNGTTTGTTATAAAGCTGTAATAATTTTATATTACATAAAACCCATAACGTCAATCGGTTCAAGTTTATACTAATCGGATTAATGTGCTAGGTAATAACCAGAAATGTTTGCAGAATTCTAAGTTCTACAACTAACACTCACATTTCAAAATAGTTAATCAAGTTGTACTTACTAAGCTTGTCTGTTTTAGATTCCGAATCTTTCAAGACGGAAGTTTGTACGCTTACACAAGACGTCAAATATGGATGAAAATTCACCCTGATCAGCTTTGTGTCGACGGTATTCAAAATTTTGGAGATGGGGAATATTTCAGTGGATCAGAAGTAGATGAAATCCTGATTTTCTGCTTACCAGCTAATGTCATACCGGAAGTAAAAAAACTATTCATGTCACTTTTAATCTCTCTGTTGTTATATTTATTGGATGATGCAGAAAAGGATATTTCTGTGGGAGAAAATTCGTGTGATTTGTACTTTCGTTTCTTCCGGGTTTCTACTGGTGACAGCCATTGTCTTGGTGGTATTATTTGAGAAGAAAAATCATCGCTCATGGATCGTTTTGTGTCAAATCATTTTCAACTTTCTTTCTTACTTTCTCTTGGGTGTCTCTCATAGTACTGTTTTATATACCACTTTCACCGGAACTCGTTTTTGTACTGGAATCGGTAAGCAATTACGAAAAACAACTTACTTCCACTCTGCTTCTTGACAATAATGTGTGTTTGTTTTTTAGGAATTTGTCTTCATTTCTCTGTGCTTGGGACCTTTTTCTCTCTATTTGTTATTGATGTCGATGTTTGGCGAACTTTCAGGTCAGTAATTTCAATCAGTCCTTCAATTGTTAATATTTTTAATTTTAAATCCTAAACGAATTGAAGAATACGTCTGACAATTTCGTTACAACATAAGTTTTTGTTTCATAAGTGATCGCACTAACTTTACGCTCGATTGCAAAAGGGGAAGTTAATTATGCTCTATAAAATAAAGTTTTTATATGAAGATTATAATTTTCTCACGCTAGAAATGTCGAGTAGAATGAGAAGTTCAATTGTTTGCACAGGAACACTAGCTGGAATTTACACTAAACCCCTAAACAGTGTTCGTCTATTATCCACATTTCTTTGATCCTTTGGAGTGTCANTTGTTTCATAAGTGATCGCACTAACTTTACGCTCGATTGCAAAAGGGGAAGTTAATTATGCTCTATAAAATAATTTTTATATGAAGATTATAATTTTCTCACGCTAGAAATGTCGAGTAGAATGAGAAGTTCAATTGTTTGCACAGGAACACTGTAGCTGGAATTTACACTAAACCCCTAAACAGTGTTCGTCTATTATCCACATTTCTTTGATCCTTTGGAGTGTCANTAGCTGGAATTTACACTAAACCCCTAAACAGTGTTCGTCTATTATCCACATTTCTTTGATCCTTTGGAGTGTCATCAAATACTTAGGAGGGAAATGATGGGTATTTGTTTTTGGAGTTAAAATTTTCTTTCTAAATTTTTAACTACACCACAAAGTCTAAAGAAATCGGGAAGAAAAATGGACATCTGTAATGGCTTAAGCCTTAAGATTTTGTTCTTAACTTACGAATCCAGAAATATCATTTCTGAGTTAACTATTCTTGGAATGTTTATTTTAAAGTACAGTGTAGCACGTATATTCATTTATTTTACAAGGCGAATTATGCTCTTATAGTCATCATATATTGTAATGGATAAAAGTTCAATATGGTGTTATATAAAATCTAGTGCATTTTGGCATGAATAAAGGATTACAATAAATCACTTGATGCAAAGAGAAGTGAAATGTATACGCAAATTTCCTGCATACAACTACAAATATTCTGTAATATTAACTTTTATTATATAAAAAAAAAGAATTTTGTCTTTAGAATATTCGAGTGGGATTAAAGTGAGAGTGTAGCTGTAAACCAGGAGCTCGAAAAGCAAATAANTTTTGTCTTTAGAATATTCGAGTGGGATTAAAGTGAGAGTGTAGCTGTAAACCAGGAGCTCGAAAAGCAAATAACCCAAAAATTAAATATAATAAATTTCATACAATTAGGATCAAAAGCATTGTGATGAAATGTTTAAATGGATTCAGTATATGTAAATGGTTGAAATTCATATTTTCATATTAAATCGTAAAAATTTATTTATTTTTACGTTTTATTTTATTCGATCATTTTTTTGAGCTTTTTGGTTTTCGGGCATNTTTGTCTTTAGAATATTCGAGTGGGATTAAAGTGAGAGTGTAGCTGTAAACCAGGAGCTCGAAAAGCAAATAATCCAAAAATTAAATACAATAAATTTCATACAATTAGGATCAAAAGCATTATGATCAAATGTTTAAATGGATTCAGTATATGTAAATGGTTGAAATTCATATTTTCATATTAATCGTAAAAATTTATTTATTTTTACGTTTTATTTTATTCGATCATTTTTTTGAGCTTTTTGGTTTTCGGGCATATCACGTGGAATTGTGCAGCGTTTGACTAAGTTTTTTATGCTTTGCAGGTCTATCTTTTCTTGCCGATATGACGCGAATTGTATGTACTGGTATTCTGCTTTAAAAGAAAATCACCACATAGTAATAGCAAAAATGTTGAATTCATTGAAAAGAGCAAAGAGGTTAAGAAACACATGAATTAATTCGTGTTATTAACCAAATCCTAAAAATAAAAATAAACTTTTGCAACTCCACGTATATATCCAGATTTCGATAGGTTCGTTGTTTTGATTTTATCGGGTAACGATTATAAATTTTGTTTCTTTACTTCGTTCAATTTAAAAATCAAAACCACAAGAAATTGAAGAATTAAAGGTCCAACAGTTGGAATAGCAATAGACACAAGGAATTTTGTATATAGGATACGAGCAAATGATTAAAAAAGAAAGAAGAGTATAGTAAATTGTAGGGTGCGTATGTTTTGGTGTTATAGAAATTCCATTGGGCACAAAGCCAAGCATGAAATTCGGTCTTATACTCGTTTTGGATTCATAGAGATTTTCCCTAAGTTAATTACATTTTTTTAAACCAAGTGTGACAACATTTGATTTTATAACCGAATTAGTCTTATATTCCGACTAAATTCCCACGAAATGAAACAATGGACTGTTTGTCTTTTTGTCTTCTGTGGCTACTCTACTTTTTGTCTCACACCTCCAATGTCGCTTATTTCTGCACGTGTTTGAATGCGTAAACCTGGTAAACATCATTACTAAATGTGTCTTATGTTTTGAAAGATTCAGTAATCGCTAGGGCTATAAGGTACGCAATTTCAACGTGGAAAAATTGTATATTGCATGACTTTCTTTAATGGCGGTACAAGCTAAATCCCACGTTGTCATGCTTGTTTACTACGAAAAACTATACTTTTAAATAACGATCTGTTTATTATGCCTATTATACACAAGGAAAGGGAATAGGAATTATCAAACGAAAGAGAATTTCTCTCCTATTCTGGAAGATTTGGAAAATGCATACATGAATAAAAAAGCTTTTTGCCTCTTTGAGTATGATAGAAACGAAAAGATTAGTAATAGTATCAATTTGAGTGTGGGGACAAAAGCGAAACCAAGCGACATCTATGACGAAGGTGAACTTGAAGTTGCTTGTTGCTCTCCTCGCATATGTGAAACCACAGCTTCCCAAAAAACCTTTGGGCCAATTTAAAATGAAATATTTTTCAAAAATTACCTTAAAATTTGAATTCGATTCTATTCAAGGAAAAGGGAAGAAAGTTTGCCCGAAATAGTTTTCGACAAAAGNCGTATGTTTTGGTGTTATAGAAATTCCATTGGGCACAAAGCCAAGCATGAAATTCGGTCTTATACTCGTTTTGCATTCATAGAGATTTTCCCTAAGTTAATTACATTTTTTTAAACCAAGTGCGNATTCATAGAGATTTTCCCTAAGTTAATTACATTTTTTTAAACCAAGTGCGACAACATTTGATTTTATAACCGAATTAGTCTTATAAAGGCTGATTTAAGGGTGCTTTACTTTGTTACCTGACTTTGTCTTTTTGTCTTCTGTGGCTACTCTACTTTTTTTCTCACACCTCCAATGTCGCTTATGTCTGCACGTGTTTGAATGCGTAAACCTGGTAAACATCATTACTAAGTGTGTCTTATGTTTTGAAAGATTCAGTAATCGCTAGGGCTATAAGGTACGCAATTTCAACGTGGAAAAATTGTATATTGCATGACTTTCTTTAATGGCGGTACAAGCTAAATCCCACGTTGTCATGCTTGTTTACTACGAAAAACTATACTTTTAAATAACGATCTGTTTATTATGCCTATTATACACAAGGAAAGGGAATAGGAATTATCAAACGAAAGAGAATTTCTCTCCTATTCTGGAAGATTTGGAAAATGCATACATGAATAAAAAAGCTTTTTGCCTCTTTGAGTATGATAGAAACGAAAAGATTAGTAATAGTATCAATTTGAGTGTGGGGACAAAAGCGAAACCAAGCGACATTTTTGACGAAGGTGAACTTGAAGTTGCTTGTTGCTCTCCTCGCATATGTGAAACCATAGCTTCCCAAAAAACCTTTGGGCCAATTTAAAATGAAATATTTTTCAAAAATTACCTTAAAATTTGAATTCGATTCTATTCAAGGAAAAGGGAAGAAAGTTTGCCCGAAATAGTTTTCGACAAAAGTTTCCGAGAAAGATACACTGGGAAATTATTGAGGTATATACACGGTGTAAATCGATATTTCATGAAAGTTTTCATTCCCCATTAAGTTGTGAATGTTGAAACTGGAGGCGCTTTTTGTAATGCTTGTGTTAAAGTGTTAAGCTCTCCAAGGATGTGAGAAAATACACTAAGGAAACCTGTTAGATTTTAACGAGAGTTTGCATGGAGATGTAATGCACCTTCCTGACCAATGGGCACATGAACCTCACGACGATTCAATTACTGCATAGGTCTGTCGAGATTATTAAAGGTGACAGGGTTTACAGGGATATATGCAGATTTTGNCAATGGGCACATGAACCTCACGACGATTCAATTACTGCATAGGTCTGTCGAGATTATTAAAGGTGACAGGGTTTACAGGAATATCTGCAGATTTAGGTAGAAGATAATACGTAAAGTTTTAAATAACTGAAAGATGTTTAAATGGACCTACACTGTAGGTCCTACAGACTACTCGATCACTCGCTTTGCATTTTGAGGATAATAATAAAGTCAGTTTTTAGGTAATCAACCAGATTTGGATTAAATCTTGGTATGGAAAAATATGATTGATATATTGAGTTACCCTCTCCGTATAGTAAAAGTCGGTTGTTAAATGTTTCAATTTATTCACAGTGATTTAAAAACAGTTATGAAACGTATATGTAACGGTATAAAAACGGCGTGTGTCCGCGGTTGGAAACGAAACAAATCCCTTTTATAACGGTTCTACACTATCTCTAAAACGTTCCATGAAACCTTTTAAGAGGTGCGAAACGTTTCCGGATCCTGATTAATTAATTTTATAAACGTTTCACNAACGTTCCATGAAACCTTTTAAGAGGTGCGAAACGTTTCCGGATCCTGATTAATTAATTTTATAAACGTTTCACACTCACTCTATGCCGTAAATAAACGTTTCAAAAAATCAAATTATTCCTTTTAGAAACGTTGTACAATTCACACTACATCCTAGAGAAACGTTTCACAACACCTAGTCAACTATAAATAAATGCTCCATATTTAAATAGATTCTTTTTTATATTTTAATGATGTTGCAATTGTTTGAAAATTACAAACTAATTGCATCCTGCAAATAAATGCTAATTTTTTAAATTTATCAATAAAAACAAGTGTAAAACAAAATGGTATTTGCNAACGTTCCATGAAACCTTTTAAGAGGTGCGAAACGTTTCCGGATCCTGATTAATTAATTTTATAAACGTTTCATACTCACTCTATGCCGTAAATAAACGTTTCAAAAAATCAAATTATTCCTTTTAGAAACGTACAATTCACACTACATCCTAGAGAAACGTTTCACAACACCTAGTCAACTATAAATAAATGCTCCATATTTAAATAGATTTTTCTTTATATTTTAATGATGTTGCAATTGTTTGAAAATTACAAACAATTGCATCCTGCAAATAAATGCTAATTTTTTAAATTTATCAATAAAAACAAGTGTAAAACAAAATGGTATTTGCATGAACTGAACTTAACTTATCCAAATCGTAAATAATCAAAGAAAATTATGGACCATCAAGGACTTCCAAATTGATGCAAGTCATTTCATTGCCCATATCCTCCTGATCAGCCGTAAAAGTTTCAATTTTCGTTTACTTTCTTCCTTCCAATATGTTCAGGCGTTGGTCGACGTTTGTAAGCGACTGTACCACAAAGTCACGGAATTCTATGAACAAAAAAGATTTATAAAATTATGGAAGCAAGTGGTAATAATTAACTCTCTATCTGTCACAAAATTGTTTCAATTTTTTCAATTGACATTTAAACGAGGTTCACATGTCACAATTTACTTTAAGTTATACATTAATTTTGAAAGTAGATTTACTGTTAGCGAACCTACTGCATTCAGGGTGGAAGTTTTACTCGAGTCATACTAAAAAACAAAATTTGTCCAATAATGGGATAAGGAGTACTGGGAAAGTGTCCATTTGCGTTTTCGCTGAAATGACTGAGATTCATTGCTTCATATGTGTAACGGAGTGAGGCCATGGAGAATTTTAGCAGGAAGGCAGGATGGGGATAGATATCAGTGTCCATCTGACGATGTCAGTGCCGACATCCAGTCTAGGATGTCAGTACCTTTTGGAGGGCAGAATTTCAGTGTCACTGCTGGAAGTGTCGATACTAGATTACTAGAAAAGGTAGTGGTGATGACCCATTCTGGTCAGTATATGCTGAGGAAATCGGAAGATGTCCTGCTCATGAAACAGTAATTACCCTACAGCAAGGCGTAACGTTAATCAAAATTGACAGAAATGCGACAGATGTTATATCGAATTATTCTCATTATCCAATACCGATACAAGCTAGCGGCATTGTCGCTATGGCAATTTTGGGTAACAAGAACAAATGGTGACTCGAATGAGAAGACATTGATATACCATAACTCATTGAATATGACCAATGGTTTCCTTATTTGTAACTCATCTTTACCCAAGAATGATGTGCATGCTAGATGGTGATGGCTGACAAATCAGATTTAAGGTAAGCGTTGCTTCTGCATTAGGAGTGATTTTAGGAAAATAGGAGTACGATAACCGAAAACCATACAGTGTACCAACAGGCACAAAGAAAACAATAAACCGTCTTCACCAATATCCATATTCAATTGAATTAAAAGTAGTTAAAGCTTCCCCGGAATACTATGTGCAATCAAGCGAGAACTAAACCGTTATTCGCATCTAAGTTAAATTTATACTCGGAAGTTGAAGTAGATTACTGCAACTTCCATTTCTTTCCAAATAAACCAAAGTTGCAATGGGCATGATTACGGACTATCTTGGTAATCAGAAAAATGATTGCCATGCGAAGAAAATTTGAATATAGTTTACAACACTTTGAGTGGAAGCAAGAAAGGTTTCACTCCTACCTGTGACAATTATAACTTTATCAGTACTGCAGATTTTAAGCATCTTGTCTATTATACAAGATTACTTAAGAGATATGTATCCCCACCTTCAAATAAATTGGGTGAAAGTCTGGCATTATGAAACGTCATTTAATTAACCTGATGGAAATACGCCAGTTTTTCCTACTCATCACAAAATGCTTAGGGCATAATCCGTTCCTTATTNATTATAACTTTATCAGTACTGCAGATTTTAAGCATCTTGTCTATTATACAAGATTACTTAAGAGATATGTATCTCCACCTTCAAATAAATTGGGTGAAAGTCTGGCATTATGAAACGTCCTAATTAACCTGATGGAAATACGCCAGTTTTTCCTACTCATCACAAAATGCTTAGGGCATAATCCGTTCCTTATTNTAATTAACCTGATGGAAATACGCCAGTTTTTCCTACTCATCACAAAATGCTTAGGGCATAATCCGTTCCTTATTTTGGGTCCATGTGACGCATTAAACAATGAAATTGAAACTATACACAATCAAAACCTGTTGTCACACTATCGTCCATTCTCTTCTACCTGTATTCAACTGTATTGACACTTTAAAACATTTGTTAATATTGTATTAACTTTCTAGATCGGTGAGGGGTATGACACGCAAACGTCACAATTGGCAAACGACATTTGCCTATGGATTAATTGGCATTGGAGCTCCGTTCATCATTGTATCAATTAGTGTTGTCCTCGACATAGTTTATAAGTAAGTCCCAATTGCTGGCTTATTTTTCTGAACCATTTCGATTTACCATTTGCCTGTCAACTGGAAAGTAATGTCACGCTTTCTAAATTGAAATGGAAGAATTAGGGGAATCTAAGTATGTCGCTTCTGTGAGGATGTGTCCCAAACTAGAATGACTAGGGCTGTTGTTTGGGAAGGTACACGGGGTTCGATAATATGGTGAAGGTTGTAAGTGAAAGTAGGAAAAGTTTGATCACACAACTACGGATTTTGCTACATCAACTATCAACCTGAATCAATCAGCTTTCGAATTGCGCCTAAAACATCATTTGTAGGTTCAATGCGAAGGTATGGTCCAAGACAGTGTTGCGTTTAGTAATACTGTTGTCACCATAAGGAAGCTTTTCGAAAGTTTAAAATTCAAATGTGAAATGTATGTGTGTTAAAATTTTACCAATCCCTTATCAAGTTAAACTTTATTTTCCAAATAAATTGCGACGCACTTTCGAATTAAAAAAGGGTGGTTAGGGCGTAAGTTTTTGCAATAGTTTAAAGATTATTATAGTTTCAGGATATCGATGATGAATTATCCATGTGTTAATCTAACCCATCATTCCATTAAATGGCCTTACACTTTCAACTAGCATAAAATTTGTGTTTTTGCAGTTAAATTTCTTATAAACAACTTGTTTTATTTAAACTTAAATGAATCAACTAGCTTACTAATTAAAGCTCATGTGTAATCATTTGCTAAAGCAAAATGAAGGTGCACTAAACTAATAAATTTGTAATTAGATAAGCAGTTTTCAACACGTAGTATAGTTGTTAGAAAATTTAAAAACAAAATGTCAAATTTTTTGTAGAAGCAATATACTGGTCCACAGGTTCATAAGACCGCTGGAAGTACTTTTGTCCCATGTTCTTTGCTGGAGAACGAGTGGTCTTAAAATTGTGTGGATTATATCTTCTAAACAAAATTTTNCGAGTGGTCTTAAAATTGTGTGGATTATATCTTCTAAACAAAATTTTTTGCTGGTCAAATTCTTAACAGTTTTATTGAAAAGTAGCGTTTGAAGTAAAAAAATCAAGTCTAATTGATTACTAGGAAAAAAGTTATGATTTTTTGAAAATTGAAAATCTTAGGCATTTTTGTGAGATGATGTACTAAGGGATGGGTGTTTCAAAAGAATATCATTCAGAAATAAAAATTCTGCAAAGTTGTAGTTTCCAGGAGTATAATGCAAAGATTTTGTAATGGTAAATTGATTAGGGAACTAGACCTCAGACGTTTCGAGAGTGAATTTGTTGTCTGGACAGTGGAATAGAGGGACGCGAGGGAAAGTGGAGAAAGAACGTTTCCATCCAACAACAGCGAAAGTGATAATAGCGAAAATAGGTTAACCCCTAAAAACTATTGAATGTGAAAGTATTTTTAATAAAGTGAACAGTTTTTCAAATATTCGCAATTTATTAGGATTTTGACATTTCTACCCAGTTATAAGTAGACGAAGCTATTTCGGAGCGCATTTCCTTAATCATATTTATATCCTCTTTTTTAAGAAAAAAGATAACAGGAAATTCGCTGATAGTGCCGAATTTCTTGGATCCGAATTTTCGATGGATTTTAATTTATTATTGTCGGCTTGAAAATTAACAAAATTCGTTAAAAATTAACTTGTGTCGTCTCTTAAGCATATCTAAAGTAGAAACTTCTCTTTGTCGTTCCGTCTCGACACGATAAGCTATCATTCCTTGTCATATCCTGGGAATACACGACGCGACACGTCGAGAAGCTTAATGTTTCCAAGTGGTTGATTTACGGCAAAGATCTTCCGTATGAGTGTTAGTGATTCAGTTATAGCCTCTCCTAATGTTGGTGATGACTGGTGAATGACCGACATTTATATTCTAACAATTCGCTCTTGTAAATAGAACTAATTTGTTGTGCTTTTCATTTTTCCGTCTAAAGTCATCTACTTCACTAATGGTTTAACAGTAGTTTAGTTCAGAGGATCGGAAAATGTGCTTCGACTTACATGGTAAAAACAAGTGTCAGGTCTTACGATTAATACACTTTGACCAAAGGCAAAGGAACTTAAACCAGAATCCAAAAGTCAAGTACAGGTAAAACTTCATATTCAACTGAATTGTTTGCTAGGTGTGATAGGAAAGCATATTCTGGCAAGTATCAAAATTTTGATTTAAAGGAAAACATATATCCAATCATGTCCATGAACAACATCGCCCAATACTTTGGTTATGATGATCTTAGGAAAACTGGTTTAGAAAATGTATTGATAAGGCAAATTTAGGCAAAACATCAACCCATAGTTTTGTTTTGGCCAAAGGGAGATTTTGCTTTGAATAGCGTTTGGATAAAATAGAGTTCCTACTAATAGCATGACCGGTAAGCTGATTGATACTAAAAAAGATATAATTAGAATACCATAGAAAAACTAAGTGGTAGCAAAACATAAATATCAGCTTCAGTTGTCATTGCATTTTCATTGCTTTGGTCGATAAGCATGGGAAACTTTATTTTGTCTATTTTCGAAACGACACGTGGAGCTGAAACATAGATGTCTAAACCAAACTACCGATCGACTGTAAAATTTTTGAAAATTTGTAATTTTTTGATGTAAAATAGTAAATTTAGTTACAATAGCATGGTGCTAATTCGAACTTCGTGTTCGGTACATTATTACCTTCTTTGGAATAATGCAAAAATGAGCTTTACGCTCTTTCGTTTTCAGCATAGCATTTGGATTGACAGATGCAATTAATAAAATTCTTGGATAAATAGACTGAAAATTGGCCAAGCAAAGTGGCGGCAATGACAAACTGGAGACAATCAGACTGTCACTACGAATTGCTTCGATAGGTTATATTGATAAAAATAGAAACTTTATGATGCGTCAGATACCAAGCAGAGATGGTTGCAAAATGCCGAACTCTGCAGCTAGCAGCACATGTATTTAACCATAAATGTATTTTGACAGAATGACTGATGCGATGATAGTAAAACCATACCTGTTCTAATTTACTAAGCCTTTGCTAAAACCAACCGTAACATAGATCATATCATTAATACCTATATGGTGGGGATATGAATAAATTTGACGTAACAATCATTGTTAACTGATGTATTAAGCGTTTGTGACTATGGTACCTATGATATGGTATATACGATAAATATATAAGGAATCAAGTAATCAGGAATCAAGCTTTGTAGCTGAAGTAAATACCATTGGTAGACATGAGGTGTCATAAACATGATAATACTCTATGATAAAACTTTTTTGGTAGACAGCGTCAAACATGTTTTTCGCACATTTTTTCAGAAATGTACACCCAAAGCATTATAACCATATGTGATTGACATTATCCCCCGAGCAAAAGATGAGAACAAACACAAAATTTAGGATTTCTGTCATTTAGATTATTACGTGGTCACCTCACACTAAGATTGATATAACCACTACCATTAAATCTCTAGTTCCTGAAAATGTTAAGTTTCACCGAACTGGTTGTATCCGTAGAGGAGTTACGGATACAATATGAAATTGATTCAAAGTTAAATCCTTTTTATACATTTGAAGCAAATTTTTTCAGAAACTCTCAACAAATTGACATAATAGTCCCACGGTACAGTGAGGAATGTTATGTTTCTCGAGCAGCCATTGGTTACTACTCTTATTACATCATTGGGATTCTTTTAATATCAAATCTAGTCTTCTTTGGACTAACACTAAGAAATATATGTGGACTGAAGGTGGATACAGGAATACTACAGAAAAACACAGAGCATGAATCCATGTAAGCTATTTCTAAAACATATACATTTGAAGGGTCTAGTGCAGAAAGAGCAGTTGTTGATTTCAATNTTCTTTGGACTAACACTAAGAAATATATGTGGACTGAAGGTGGATACAGGAATACTACAGAAAAACACAGAGCAAGAATCCATGTAAGCTATTTCTAAAACATATACATTTGAAGGGTCTAGTGCAGAAAGAGCAGTTGTTGATTTCAAAGTTTTTAAAAATTCGGTTTCTATTAGGAACAAATATGTAAAAGTAAAACCTGACTACAAAGGATTGTTGAAACGTATTTAGTAACAAAATAATTATACGGTTTCATATATGAAGAATAAACCACCTACCTCGGATTTAAAATTTGTTTACAATTGAATACTAAAACATTAAGCAACACCATTATATTGGCAAAAGCTTATTGACAAATTATTAAATGTGTTCAAGCTCAGAGTTCAATGACCTTTTACTCCTCCCTTTCACTTCATTGCTACGGAAAGCAATGTAATTGGTCGATTCATTCGGACGTTAGATCTTGAGCAAAGAAACTAACACAAGAAAATCAAAACCTCAGAAAAAATTTAATGAGACGTAAAATTAATTACGTTTTTTCTGGAATTTGTGGAAATGACCGATATAGAGCGGATCCGACAGAATTGAATGAAAATTTGAACAATTTTGCTCCTAATTATGCTGAAGATAATGTGACATGACGCATTATGGGCCATCACTTTGATTTTTAGTGCTCACGAAATGTCAGTTATCGGAATAGGCTTGACCAGGACAAATGGGGCGTTTTTGGAAAGCTCTTGCCAACCCAAACACCAATAGTTTAGCCATTTGACCTCATTAGTATCTAGAGATGAGGATATGTCATCAAATTTATTTATTTGAACATAGTCAAATGAGGTAATATTTGCAAAGTTAAATGCCACTGCACCATTCATGCCGTTCCTGTAGTAGTGCAGTTTGACATGAGCGTTCAAACGATTTCCAATTTGACTAAGTTCAAAAATTTTATATTTCCTGACCTCAAATGGTGACGAATAAGGTGAACATTAGTACATTCTTGTTTGATTTAGTATCTTTCCAAAGATACACTGTTTGCCTTTGTGCAGCCTATTCCGATATCTGATCTTAGGCAATTCTTAAAGGATTAACAATGCGATCCCCCACAACGAAACTTGTGACATCATTTTCAGCATAATTAAGAGTANCAATTCTTAAAGGATTAACAATGCGATCCCCCACAACGAAACTTGTGACATCATTTTCAGCATAATTAAGAGTACATATGATAAACTTTTTATCCAATACTGTCGCATCCGCCAAACCCCACGTATTTGTTTCAAAATATTTACAGCCNTATGATAAACTTTTTATCCAATACTGTCGCATCCGCCAAACCCCACGTATTTGTTTCAAAATATTTACAGCCAAACAGCCTCCAATTGGAAACGGAAATTTTTGAAAATTAAAAATCAACAAGTGCTCTTTCTGCACTAGACCCTTCATTTGAATAATTTCTCTCTTATTTTATTTCACTTTCTTAGAATGAAACTATTTTCAAAATTGTTCATTGTGATGGGAGTGAATTGGATCTTTGAAGTCATGAGTTGGGCTCATTCCCAGTCTTCAAACAATCCAACATTGTCACACGTTGGGATAATGTTCGCCATTTTTGATCTCATCAACTTTCTCTCTCCAGTAGCCATTTTTGTCATATTTGTTTGTAACAAGAAGTCACTCAAGCATCTCTCGTTGAAGTTTCCGATCATTAAAAGTAAATTACCAGTTAACATAATTCTCAATAATATACTGACTAACACACTCAGTATGGAAGTACGAATTTTTTTTAAAGTTACTTTTTCCAACTCTCGCTTTTAACTCTTTACACAGTATATTCCAATTTAAATTTTCCTAAGCCAAAGCTTGAGCTTAAACTAAATTACTTTGGTTAGCGCATACAAGAATCATGAAATATACAAAAGCAGCTTAACAGGCTTCGAATTAGCATGTCTTACCTAAGTAGCTGTCAGTATTTGTTTAAGCATAATTCATTACCTTATATTAGGGATGTGCCGAATATTCGTCTAGCAGTAGCTATAAATTTCACTATTCCTAATTATTCCTATTCCCGAATAATGGTCTCTGTGTTCGGGAATAGTTGCACTTAGGAATCATTCATATGAAATTAAAAAAACATAATTTTTTTAATGACTTCTGTGAAATATGATATAAAAGTAACATAACAATTTATTGGATTCAGGAAGCAGAGTACCAAAATTGAAACATGAGTTTTAAACTGCTAATCTAATCAACAAGCCTAAGATTATGATGAAGAAAGGCGAGAGCTTCCCCGTGACACGGCGTCAATCGATTACGGGTATCCTCGTAAATGTTTCCAGCTTCTGAAAACAGCCTTTCACTGTAGACAGTGCTAGCAGGGGTACTTAAGTATCTTCTTACTAGTTTTGAAAGTTCTGAGAACTTAACTTCGTTTGCTTTCCACCAAATGAATGGATCTTCATTCCTGGATAAAAGAGGGAGAGATAAGTATTTCTGGATTTTGTAAGGGTCAGTCCCGCTAGAGTTAACTGTTTCCATCGTTTGATTTTCAGTCGCTATTTCAGAAAAGCACTCCCAAAGTGAAGTATGTGTATTTTGTTGTGGTGGACCCAGGTTTACTTCTACGGTAGAACTTAGTGCAGTTAGTTGATCAATTTCTTGAATAATGTTCTCCATTGCAACAGTTTTAGATGTAGGGTCAAAATACTTGTCCTTGAATCGGGGATCCAATAGTGTCGAAAGTAAGTAGTTCTTGTTTTTCTTTATATTAGCAAATCGATGTATGAGATTTGTTTGAAGACAGGATTTCAATGTACCTACTCCATAATGTACATCGTCTGCCTTACTAAGGTAGCGATCCAAAGTAGCTACGAGTGGGATTACTTCAGAAATTATTGCATTACATTTACTAATTATTCTTGTTATTTTCTCGAACGGTTGTAATACGGATACCACACTCTCTGCCAATTTCCATTGATTTTGAGTTAAATTGGTGATGGATGATTCCACGCAAAAAATGGTAATCGCCTTTTTCTGTTCGATGAGTCTCTCAAGCATATAGTAACTTGAGTTCCAACGGGTTTGTACGTCTTGGATTAGCTTCTTATGAGGCTTCTTCAGATCTGTTTGTATATCTTTTAATTTAGAACAAGAGACAGACGAGTGATGAAAATGTGTCACTATATTCCTTGACATCGCTATCATATACTTGACAGCTCTCTGACTGAAAATCTCTTCGGTGATTGAAAGTTGCAGAGTGTGGATAAAGCAAGAAACGTTTTTCAGTTTAGCGTCATTTGCTCCTTTCACGATGTTGGGACCATTGTCTCTCACTAGCAAGTGAACTCTTTCTTTGGATATTTTCCATTCAAGCAACATGGAGTCGAGCATCTCAGCGATTTTTGCACCTGTATGTGAACCTGGAAAGTTCTTTGTATTCAAAACCCTATGTTTATATTCAAAGTTCTTGGTGACACAGTGAGCGGTAAGACTGATGAAACTTTCATTTGTGTACTTAGTCGTCCATATGTCCGATGTGAATGACACAATTGTATCTTCCAAAAGTTCTTCAATTTTAGAACGACACTTGTTTAATATTTCTGGAATAATTCTAGTTGTAAAATATTTCCGACTGGGAATCTACAAAATTAAACAAAATATTTTCCATCAGTTTCTTAAATAAATTTTTATTGGTACTGAAATTAACCAGGGTCAGGCTCACCTGGTATCGTGGTTCTAGGACTGAGAGTATGCGACGAAATCCTAAATCTTCTACAAGGGAGAACGGTTGATTGTCCAAAGCTATCATTTCGCCAATTGCGTAATGAATCTTGATAGATTTAGGCTGATCAATAGTCCATTTTTGTTGTCGGTGAAGGAATTCTGCCATTAGTGGTTGTTTCAAATTATCAGGTAACATTTTTGGTCCTTTTATATTGGAGCTCTTTTCACAATCCATTTCGTTTAGTTCCTGAAACTGCTGGGCATGGTGACTCTTCAAATGATTTCTCATGGCGGTAGTGGTTATAGTCTTATCTAATTTTCCTCGGCAGGTGATCTTTGTTGTACAATGATTGCATTGTGATTTGTTGGATTCGCTCGTATAGGTAAAGAAATTCCAAATTTTACTTTTGTTAGATTTAGTGACATCCATCATTTGCGTTGATGTAGACGAAGGATTACCTAAAATATAGTCGAATAATGGACACGATGAATATGAGCAATTTTTATTTATACCCACAACCAAATTAGTTAAATTATAACATCGACATATATTGTTTACCTCAATCCGATTCACTGATGTCCATGTTAGTGACTGCTGACTGATACTTATTTAGTCGCGTTTAAAATAATTAGAAAATTAATTAGAAAATTATTACTTCAAATGTGAATTTGAAACAAGGACAATGAGAAGGTATGTGAACTACGTTTTTGAATTGATGCCTCTGTCTCATGTGATCATGTCGTGGAGAAAAATTAAACAAAGAACACATTTTTCATCATTTTATTTTCCGAATTATTCGGGAATATTTGAGAATAGTTAGGCTTCAGGAAGCGAATATTCGTATTCTGGAATATCAAAAAAAAGACATTCGGCACATCCCTACCTTACATAATGTTGTGCAGGCTCAAGTTTAGGCTAAGTAAACGTTATTTTGGAACATAATTTACACTAACTTAACAACCTAATAACATTTGAAATATTTAAAAAAATTATAATAAATGTGCATGAGAACACTAATTGGCACAACTATTATACTCTTTAAAGCGTCAGGATCTATAATAAAGTAAATAAATTATAATTAATAAAATCAATTAAAAATAATTGTTTTCATACATATGGACAATGCTATGTGTTCAGGGTTAGGGAAGAGTTTGNAATAAAATCAATTAAAAATAATTGTTTTCATACATATGGACAATGCTATGTGTTCAGGGTTAGGGAAGAGTTTGTGTGACCTCAACACAATTTTAAATGTAATACGAAAAAATGTTATAAATTTAACCAAATACGATCCATTTTTCCAAGTTTCAAAATTTTGTTTAAATCATAATTTTCGAATTGTTGGGCTTGTGTAACATCGTAATGGACTACAAAATTCTTGGAGTCAAAGTAACTACTTTGAGAATTGACTCCCGCGTCACGGAGGGTCAGGATTATGAATATGAATCTCGTAGATTCTAGACTCAGTCAAAAGTGGAAGTTATACTATGGAGAACACTAGTTAGGATTGGGAATGAGATGGAAGATATGTAAGCAGACGTATGTGATGGTGTAAAATAAAATGGTGGTAAAGTTTTGAGCGAAAGACTGGAAAGGCAAAATTAAAGAATATTCGTACTTCCCACTGGGCTAAAGCTAGTTAGAGTATTGACAAATTTACAAGCACTTGCGAGTAGGATTGCAATGGAAAAACTGGTGATCGCTAATTAGCAAGGTTAAACTAAATACATTGGTAAGGTATTTTGAAATTNTAAACTAAATACATTGGTAAGGTATTTTGAAATTACTTTGCGAAAATACTCAAAATTCTAAATTCAAAATAAAATATTAAATTAGAAAATAGGTATTCCATTTTGAGTATTTCAAATATAAATTATCCTTTCAAAATACTGTAGTTATTTTGGCCCAAATTCGCAGCGAGGTAATGCGGTGCATGGCCCAGGCTTCTACATAAGTTTAATAATTAATGCCTCGAATAGAAATTGAGTTATTGCTCATAGTTACACTAAGAATNTACTTTGCGAAAATACTCAAAATTCTAAATTCAAAATAAAATATTAAATTAGAAAATAGGTATTCCATTTTGAATATTTCAAATATAAATTATCCTTTCAAAATACTGTAGTTATTTTGGCCCAAATTCGCAGCGAGGTAATGCGGTGCATGGCTCAGGCTTCTACATAAGTTTAATAATTAATGCCTCGAATAGAAATTGAGTTATTGCTCATAGTTACACTAAGAATGCATCATTTCTGCACATTATAAATTGCATACAATGCCTGTTCTAATATAAATTTTATGTATACCGTAATACATTGAACAATTTAAATACGAAGCAAAAGGACGCATGTATTTTGCTTAATTTTTGCAGCTCTATTTGTTGACCATTGTTGTACAATATGTCTTCCAAAATTACGCCGCTAGAACTTACTGCACAGCAAGTCAATCACACATTTTTAGATAATTGGTTTAAAGTTAAATGAGTACAGCAACTAGTTGGATTTTTATAAACGTAGAGAAACGGTGAATTAATTCTAACTTTAACATATGTAACGGAAATTGAAGCTGGGAGAAAAGTTATTACAAATTAAATGAATTTAAATTAGTTGCTCTATGCAGGGCTACACTATTGCGCAGTAGGTTGAAAATGTAAAATTATTTTACACCGAGGTCAGTTAGAGAATACGTAAAATCACAGATGACTATAATATTCTCGAAACAAACAAATCACAAGATAATGGATTTAAACTATTCAGACGGAGCAGTGTTATAATTAATTAAATTATAAAAACTACGATGTGAGTCTGCACGCCGTGTGCCTGCAGACAACAACATAAAAAATGAATGCGACCAACACTGAACCAGTAGTGAAAAACCCAAGTTCCAACATCAACATTGACCACAGCAGTTAAGAACCTAACTCACAACAGTAACCCAGTAGCAAAGAACTTATATTCCCGCAGCAACACTCACTCGACAAGATAAGAACCTAAGCCCCAAAACCAACCCCAGCAGCAAAGGAGTCAATTCCCAACACAAACGATAGCAGCAAAGAGCCCAAGTCCCAACATCAACACATCATTTAGTAATACATCTTCTAGCTGGTTAGAAGATCTGAACACCATGTGCTGGCTTAATTCCTTGAAAAGAATATGTTTATTTTTAAATGAAAGTTGTGAAGTTGGTGCGAAGAGTGTTTGTACTGATGTATCCTTTTACGAATACCCAAGTTTGTGTTTTCCGAACTTATTGTGCTAATGATATCGGTGGCATCTTTGGTTGTAGTGCACAACTCCCTGTTGATAAGTTTCTTGTCCCATTGTTAAAAGAAAGGGATAATTCTCGAAAGAACAATTTACTCTATTGTTTTTCTGTGTTATTTGTTTCGATCTTGGAAATATTGTCGGGCAGCCTTCCCGCTAGTTATGTTTGAACTTGTATGATTTTTGTCTACTGAAGCTGCTTGCAAATGTGTATTCATGTTTATGGCACGCAGGAAAACTTAGTTTTCTATATGGGTTGGATACGGNGTTGGAAGACTCCATTTTTATGTGATTGGGGTGCGGGTAGGTAAACATTGCACTTGGGAGAGATGCAAGAAGACTTAAATTTTATGTCTGAGATATGGAAGATTTAACTGGGACTTAGGGTCTTACCTGCTGGGGTTAGTGTTTGTTTAGGAACTTTAATTCTTAGTTTCTGGAGTCAGTGTTGGTCACATTGAACATTTTCTATACTTGTCTGTGGAGACATTTCAATTGTTTGAATTTTATACCTAAACATATTTGAACCTACTGGCAGCGGGCAGGTTTCCCCGCCTCCCCCCCCCCAGGGCGGTGGGCATTGGGCACTAGTGAACTTAGGTTTACGCACTTTGGCTACACCGCAGACCTAGTTTGGTGGTAAGTGGGAAATGTATAGACTTAAGTTTTTAGGTCTGTGGGATGTAGCAACTGCGAAGACATAGGTCAGTGAGAAAAGTTAGGCTCATAGGTCGGTGTGATATGGCCACAACTTAGACCTAGTTTTGTGGTCGGTATCTAATGAGAAATCTTAGGTTGTTAGGTCTGTGTACTGTAGCAACAACGTAGGGCTACATCAGTAGTCGATATAAAAAGTTAAGGCGGTGGGGTTACTACTATGAGATGCGCCGTAAGTGTTTTCAGTCACTGTCTAATCGTTGCTCTATTTGCCTATATATTACTCTACTTCTCTATTTTTTGCAAGTTTCTTTTTGCTCTGAAGTCTACTTTCTGTTAATTCGAGTATTTTTCATTGTTTTAAAGCTTAAAGTACTAGGTTAAAGTATCATATTTTATATAANAACAACGTAGGGCTACATCAGTAGTCGATATAAAAAGTTAAGGCGGTGGGGTTACTACTATGAGATGCGCCGTTAGTGTTTTCAGTCACTGTCTAATCGTTGCTCTATTTGCCTATATATTACTCTCCTTCTCTATTTTTTGCAAGTTTCTTTTTGCTCTGAAGTCTTCTTTCTGTTAATTCGAGTATTTTTCATTGTTTTAAAGCTTAAAGTACTAGGTTAAAGTATCATATTTTATATAANCTTTCTGTTAATTCGAGTATTTTTCATTGTTTTAAAGCTTAAAGTACTAGGTTAAAGTATCATATTTTATATAATTGGAGTAGCAGAAATAATGAGGGTTTTAAGAGCAAAACAGAAACACCAAATATTCACAAACATGCAAGGAGTTTATTGTTCAAAATTACTCAATGCTTAGAGCCAATCAGAAATTCTTTACATAATAGGAGAGCACAGAAAAAGGTAAGGGTTTCAATAGAGAAAAGTCAAGTTAGCAGCATCGTTTAATTTTAGGCAAGTATACAGTGCGCTCAATAAAAACCCTTACAAAAAATATTCTTCTTCACTGTTGCTACGACTTTTTGCCACTATTGCTAATACTCTTTGGCACTATTTCTACTAACTTTTCGCGCTTCACATAATTGTACAAAATGTAAGCAGTTGAAAGTTTTAAGAGCCAAACGGATACACAACAGAGGTATATTTGTACTTTTACATATTGTTAACGCTCTAGTCTAAATAGACCAACTTACTTGAATTTAGTTAGACAAAATTCGCCGAATCCAATAATACTCTCACTACCCAATTAACTTTATTGATTAAAATAAACAAAACTAATTGAATTTATAATAAATGAAATTTATCTCAATTAGAACTTTAACTTATTTAAAGAAAGCTTTGTCTTCCCGCTAAAACAGTACTTGAACAATCAGGGCTTCGCTTGCCTCTTGAGTGTCAATAATTAATAATTCAACAATTAACTTTCAAAAATTAATAAAATCCTATTCAATAAATTTAACAACTAGAACAACAATAAGATTTTGAAAATAATAGAAGAATCTTTATTAAAAATAGCCAAATAGTTACTTTAAATCAAAAACCTTGCTCAACAATGAGCTTCCCAAATCCTATTGTGGGGAATTCTGATCCTCTTCTCAAGATAAGACTTAAGCTGCTCTAGATTAAGTCAAAATCAGAATGAATTCTCTGAACAAAAGCCCTGGGTTTATATACCCATCAACCCTGGAGTGCCTAGTGCACAAAAACTATTAAATGGTTAAACAAAGAAAAATTATAACTAAACCTAACTAATTTCCTTAATTAGTTTTACATAACAACAAGGTAAGAGAATAAATTTATAAAAAAATACTTTTTAACAAAGAAAAATACAAGAATAGAATTATTAATTCTAACAAACTCAAAAGACAAACTTATATTCATAACAATGGCCCAATTCCGGCAATTGTATAGAACGCTTCATAGTACTGTATCTGATAGTCTGATACTCTAATTATATTGATACTTTGCACTGTCATTTTGGAGGTCTCTGATTGGTTGAAAAAGCTATGGGCTCCCGCTAGTTCTAATCTACTCAGAGGCATGTATAAATGTCATAGTCCCTCAATGCAATCCTCTCCNCTAGTTCTAATCTACTCAGAGGCATGTATAAATGTCATAGTCCCTCAATGCAATCCTCTCCACTCAAACTCAACACATACAAATTCTGTTTGAGAGGAGTTGTGGGGATGGGAACTCAATTGTGTAGTGACTTTATGCACACAGGGCAATTGTCTCCTTCATATCTTCCTTATATATTTCGGTTAGGAATAGCAAAGCAGTTNCAATTGTCTCCTTCATATCTTCCTTATATATTTCGGTTAGGAATAGCAAAGCAGTTAATTCTATCACAACTTTTTTATCATTTTCGTTTCCGTAAATTTTCTATAATCTCAAAGTACTATGAGTCTTAGTACTGTCAGCAGATATTGTAACAATGTATTGTAACAATGTATTACACAGTGAAGTTTATTAAAGTAAGGCAGAGAAAGGAGAATTTCCATTCACTTTGCTGTAAAGTAGCATGTGAAGGTGAGGGTAAGTTCTNTAATTCTATCACAACTTTTTTATCATTTTCGTTTCCGTAAATTTTCTATAATCTCAAAGTACTATGAGTCTTAATACTATCAGGCGCTCTATACAATTATGGGAATTGAGCCAATGTATTACACAGTGAAGTTTACTAAAGTAAGGCAGAGAAAGGAGAATTTCCATTCACTTTGCTGTAAAGTAGCATGTGAAGGTGAGGGTAAGTTCTTAGTTTAGTAAACTCCACTGTAGTTTCGGTCCACGGTTTCTACGGGATGCTACACATTTTTAACTCTAAATTTTGATTTGAAAATTTTAAGTAGATGTTTGGCTACAGGCAAGCTTGAATTAAATGCTGTTGTAGCAAATCAAGTATCGCGCGACGGTAGATTACTTGCACCTTATCATATGACATGAATTTAAATACTAATTTTTGTTTTGCTTATTTAGGAATTTTGTCTCTCTGTATTGATACGTCAACATACATAGCTGCAACATCACTAGAGATGTCGAAGACAAAATTAAGCACTATTCGTCGCGAAAGCAGTCTGTATAGTCACCAAGAAACTATTCGACGGTACAATGAAAAAGGGACAGAAATGAAGTGATATAAAGCACACTTAGCTTATATGAGCATTTTAAATCAGAACAATTCGATTATTGAAGGTGAAAGAAATTAAATGTCTTTAGTAGTGTTAGAGTAGGCGTTTAAGACCACTTGGTTATAAGAGCAAGATTTTGAGGATCTCAATATAAAGTCTTATTCTCGGACCAAAAATTATAAGTTCTTCAAAATGGTGGTAGTACAGGGGCGTAACAACCTTTGCTTGCTAATGCAACATGAAAAGGTGCAGGCATTTCAAAGGCCCTTAAAACACATATTACACTTTATTTAATATTTAACATCGTAACTTACGTAGTAATTAACACAATGAGCTTTCCAATAATTTCTTCAGTGCCGGAAATTTCTTGCGAGATTAAAAGCGACGAAATACTCGACGGACCTTTTAAATTATTTCGATTGACAACACNACTTACGTAGTAATTAACACAATGAGCTTTCCAATAATTTCTTCATTGCCGGAAATTTCTTGCGAGATTAAAAGCGACGAAATACTCGACGGACCTTTTAAATTATTTCGATTGACAACACTACTCAAACAAAAAATATTTTAAGAGACTTGCTTGCGCAGTAAGAAAACTGTCCCATTCATGCCGTTTTCTCTCCCGAATAAGTTTTGGTATAATTCTGTTTTCAGAAGATTTCTTACTTGGTTCAATCGCTTTGGTTGAGCTTACACAATATAGTTCTGCTGTAAGTTCAACTACGTTACTAATTTGTACTNGTTCTGCTGTAAGTTCAACTACGTTACTAATTTGTACTGGGGATTCTGATAAAAAATATTCCGATCATAGCAATATTTTCAGTTTGGTGTTCAAATCTGGCAGGAAAAACTTGACGTTACTTAGAATTTTGTTAAAATTCTCTTTATCAGCGTATTTCCGTTTGTGGTTTGGAATTTAAAAAGACATTATGATAATAATTATAATTTAATTAGAAAAATTATCTGAGAAAATATTTTAAGTTAAAACAAGTTGTTGGACAGATTTATATTTAAATCCAAAATTTGAATAATGATATTGCCGCTCTTTCAGATTCTACACAATTCATATGGCACAACGGTCCTGAATTTCCCCCTTTCTCATCAACAACCACCATTTTGAAGGACTTATAATTTTTGGTCTGAGGATTATAACCGAAGTGCGATCTAGTACNCTCATCAACAACCACCATTTTGAAGGACTTATAATTTTTGGTCTGAGGATTATAACCGAAGTGCGATCTAGTACGCAAAGTATAATTAGGTAAAAATTTTTTTTTGTTATATTTTCATGCTAGGCGATCAGAGAAAAAATTGAAAAAATTTTTTTTGTTAACTCATCTTGAATCGCTAAGTAGTTTTAATTGCCCTGCTAAAACTTATTCAGTGAGCTGTCTAGTATAAAAGTATAAANTCATCAACAACCACCATTTTGAAGGACTTATAATTTTTGGTCTGAGGATTATAACCGAAGTGCGATCTAGTACACAAAGTATAATTAGGTAAAAAAATTTTTTTTTGTTATATTTTCATGCTAGGCGATCAGAGAAAAAATTGAAAAAAAATTTTTTTTTAACTTATCTTGAATCGCTAAGTAGTTTTAATTGCCCTGCTAAAACTTATTCAGTGAGCTGTCTAGTATAAAAGTATAAANATCTTGAATCGCTAAGTAGTTTTAATTGCCCTGCTAAAACTTATTCAGTGAGCTGTCTAGTATAAAAGTATAAAATCCATCTATGACCGCTTTATTAAATAAAATAAAATTTCCTATATACAGTTTGTTTGAAGAGCTAAACCACAATCAATATTTTCCATTTGTTTTGAGAATTAATAAATAAAGCTNTATATACAGTTTGTTTGAAGAGCTAAACCACAATCAATATTTTCCATTTGTTTTGAGAATTAATAAATAAAGCTAGACTAAAACCCTCTACAAACTCTTGTGCAATTTCTCTAAAGAAATTTTTTCCATGTTTCATTATTCGGAAGTAAAAGCTGTTATGCCTATTTGCATACACTGAGAGGGAGAAACANTATATACAGTTTGTTTGAAGAGCTAAACCACAATCAATATTTTCCATTTGTTTTGAGAATTAATAAATAAAGCAAGACAAAAACCCTAAACAAACTCTTGTGTAATTTCTCTAAAAAAATTTTTTCCATGTTTCATTATTCGGAAGTAAAAGCTGTTATGCCTATTTGCATACACTGAGAGGGAGAAACATGGGCATATGGTAGTAAAGAAAATAAGATGGGAAGTTGCATTCCTAAAAATATTTTTACACGTTTTTTTAGTTAAAACTTTTTCCATGTACTCATGTTTATGCGTCTTTGGGTATATGGAGAAAGAAAAGACAAAAGTTTGAAAACAAAACAAATTCTCGCAAGTTTCTAAAAACAAAATCTCCAGTATGCATACACGGAGAGAGAGAATTTTTTGTTTGATTTTGAAAGGAAAAAAAACCGTAGCAATAGCGTATCTTTGTGTGTGAGAAAAAGAGCAACCATACGACATCAATGAGGGAGTTGATTCAATTTTTTTTTGTTCTCGCCGAATGTGTGCAACTTGGTCCACTTTCCAGAGAAATTAATTTGCATCAATTTAAAATGAGATATTCCTCAATAAATTTTCTCGAATTAGAACTCTATTCTATTTGAGAAATAGAGGAGAAATTTTGCTGCAAAATGTTTTGAAGAAAACTTTGAGACGGGGGTGCAAGGGGAAATTCGACTTTTCACGAAACTTTCATTTTTCAATAAAGTTTTTTTCCGTCACATCACTACCACTACTCATTCTGGTTAATGTGAAAATTTTGAACAGTAAGTAGATACCATTCTAAGTAAGCAAGAGCTACCGGCCTGGTCATTAGGAACGAGCAAAAAAAAATTCTTTTACTGCTTGTGTTGTGCGTCAGCTGCTGCTGTGGATGCAAAAAGTTAGCAGAGCATTACCATAACGTTAGTAGATCAGCAGATCAGACCGTAAAGTTAGCACCCTAGCACTATAAAGGGAACAATTAATAGAAACACACTCCCCGCGGAATTGGGTAAGCGATACCTCAATCGATTGAAAATTTCATGCAGATTACGAATCTGGCATTCATTAGTGGCGGTCAAATCAAATTTTGCAAAATTTTTTGCAAATTTGTTCAAAAAAGAAATTTTTTTTTGCACTGTCTTACCCAAATATCCAAGTGGAATTGGGTAAGTAATACCTAAATCCATCAGAAATTTAATATAGATTACGAATCTGGCATCTATTGTTGGCGGTCAAGTCAAACTTTGAAAAAATTATGCAAATTTGTGCCAAAAAAATTTTCTTTTCTGCTATGACTTACACATATGTATTTGTCCGGATTTGAGCAAGTGAAAGGTTGATCGATCAGAAATTACACGCGTATTACGAATCTGATATAAATCATTAGTCGAACTAAAAATAATAAGACTTTGGTATTCCGAAACAAATCGCATTTGGATGAAATTTTTTTTGTAGACTAATATTAGGTCGCTGACGAATATAAAAATAATTTTCACCGGAAACACAAAAAAAAAAGTTTTGCATTTTTCAAAATTGAGAAATTTTTTCCTTGCTATTACTTAGATTGAGAGGGTATTTTCTAAATGTTTTTTCGAAATTTCGAAAAACTTAAAAATATGACACCTTGGTATTAATTTTAACTATTCAAATACAAATTTTTGTCTCAATTGGTCCATCATAAAGCAAATGGCACTGAGTAAAGCGAAGAATCTCAGACTAACAAGATGACAAAGCATAAAAAGAAATTTTTTTTTTAATTTTTTTTTTAATTTTTTATTTTAGCTCTAAAAATAGTTTGATGCGTACAGTGCTGCTCCCAAGAGTAGTAGGAGTTGAACAATACCCAACACGATCAAAATGTTTGTTTTTTAAATACTCTTTTTCAAAATTTAATAAAAATTGAAATAAATAAAAAATTTGAAAAACTTAAAACTATATGGCAGCTTGGAATTAGTTTTAACAATTCAAATACAACGTTTTGGCTCAATTGGTCTATCACAGTAATTTGCGCAGAGTAATGCGAAGAATCTCAGAAACAGAACGTCATAATAAAGCAAAAAAAGAATACTGAGTAATACTTTCTTCATTATTGTGATAAAAGTTTGACGCCCGCGGCAGCGCTAGCCGGCTCGCGAGCGAAGCGAGCGCCGGCTAGTACTTTCATAAAACAAAAACCTATCTCTTCTGTCGGTAGTCTGAGAGAGAGAAGGTTTTTGTTGTATAAAAGTATTTCTCTCAGACCAGTACTCTCTCACCCTTGATTTAGACTTCAAGAATTATTTTCATGATCATTTCAATTTCATTTCAATTAATATTTTTTCAATTTTTTTTACTCATTTATACTTCATGACAACTTCAAGAAAATTTTAAAATTTTTGTTTTAAACCCCAAGATTTTTAACGCCATCACAATTTGGGGCGAAGTTGTCAATCATTTTCATTTCAATTCCTTGAAAGTTTAACTGGATTCAACTTTCAAGGAATTGAAAATTTTCAAGAATCTTCAAACTCCCATGACAATCTCGTGAAGTCTGAATGGTCATCAAACTTCAAGAAAAATTGAAATGAAGTTTTCTTGAAATGAAAAGGAAGTAATATTTTTCAATTAAAAATATAAATGATAAAAATTGAAATTGAAGTAAAAATTTTCAAGAAATTGAAGATCATGGAAATAATTCTTGAAGTCTAAATCAGGGGTCAGACTACTGAGAGAAGAGATCCGAGCCGACCAACGGCTCAACGAATAATGACCAAAATTTTCCCATGCAATACTCCTTATTCTTTTGTGGGAGTATTGCATGATCTCCGAACCAATCTACTAATTAACTTTAAATAATTTTATGTGAATTAAAAGTTCACAGCCAAACCTTGAACCCTTATTTGCTACATAGCTACAAGCTCAGATCAAGGAGACCAAGCAAAAACACGTACGTTAGTTTACAGACTAATCACAAAAACATTGATTCCTTAATAATTATAACATGTCTGCATTCATACAACATACAGACTAATCACAAACACATTTTATAATAATCTTTATCATAAACTAACTGGCGTCGTCTCAGGGCTCTCTCTCCGGAGAGCGACTGCCCTCACTTCCGCGGCCGCTGCACCTTACCTTAGATTAGATTTACCTTCATGCCACCGTCTCAATATGTAAATACGCTTAGGGAATTTCCCCCATCGTCTGTCTTGTCTTGCCGACACAAACAGCCAGATTATGTGCACTGTTAGCGTTTTATACTCACGCCATCTGGTCATTCATACACACATACAGTGACAAGCAACCGACATGAAGAGAGCTATCAAAAGTAGCAGTCAATAAGGGTATTACAGATCAAATAATGTAAAAATCAATGGAAAATGACTTGGCTTTATGATACTATTCAAAACAAGGTTATGTATTTAAAATCAAACAAAATAATCTGGTACCACCATTTGTATAACTACTTATGAAACAATGATTTGAGAAAGCAGAACTAGACAATTATGCGACAACGAAATCAAAATCTTGTTATTGTATATTCAAAAGCACTGGTTTTTCTTCCCTCTTGGCGAGTTTTATTCATATTTTAAATGATAGTGCAGCTATGACGATGACAATATCATTAAAATTAACTATTTACCATAGGTCGTATTTCCCATAGATGTGTTTTTCCAGCTGTAATTTCTAGGCATAATTTTCCGTATTTTCGCCTTCAAATTTCATAAAAAAAAATCAAATTTTCAAAAAATTTATAAAAATTTTGATCTTATATATTATTATAAACATCTCAATTATCAGCTGCAAAATAATCCCACTTAAAAACTCTACATCTAAATTGAACCCCTGTCTTAAAATAATTCAGTGTAAATAGTTATTGATTTCTAAGAAACCTTTCAAACGCTAATACTCAGGCATACTCCATTTTTTTTCTTTGGCTTCGTCTCTTCATTAGAGTTTTCTTCCTAATCTGGGTCAGTGTGATAGTAGAAGGATTCCTGTGAAGATGAAAATAATTGCACAAAATTCATAAAAAAATTTTTTTTTCTTTATTTAACACGAGAAATATTTGGTCAGCAATGAGTGAATTTATCAGAAAAATAAAAGATTGGGTTGATGATTTGGAAGAAGTCGGAGAGATTTTCTCACTTGGAGAAATTATTGGAAAGGGCAACACAGGAACTGTGTACAAGGGAACCAATCAGAATGGAGATCACTACGCAATCAAAGTTCACAAAGATATTGAATCTCGCGCCGCTTCAATTTATACCGAGTTTCTAATTCTCACGGCAGTCAAAGAAAACTCCCGATTTCCACAACTTTTTGGTACATTTCGAAAGGATCAAGAGATTTGGTTTGTAATTGAGGTAATTTGTACCTATTATTTATATTATTAGCTTATATCAATACAAGTTTATGAAAATGTATCGATATGGGGCATCGTGAGACATTATATATTACAGCATTGTAAAGGAGGAAGTGTAAAAGATTTACTACTCCATCTAAAGGAAAAACAAGAAGTTTTACCTGAGAATGTAATTGCTTTTATTCTCCATCAAACGGCATTGGTAAACAATTTGAAATTTTAAAATTCCTGCTTCCTAGTAAACTAAATTTTGTAATTCTCTCTTACAAGGCGTTGCATACTCTACATGATTTAAATTTTCTTCATCGGGACATCAAGTCGGCAAATATTCTCATTTGTGGAAATGGTGACATCAAACTTACTGATTTTGATTTGTCGAAGTAAGGAAATTTAAACATTTTTGACTTTTTGGCGCAATATTCGTAAAACTAAACGTATTTTGAATGAATTCGTTGATTGAATTTAGGAGTGTGGAGGGTATGCAAAGTGGTACAATCGGTGTCATTGGGTCTCCATGTTGGATGGCGCCAGAAGTTATAGTTAGTGAAAGTTTTCCACAACTTGCTTATGATACACGCGCAGACGTTTGGTCTCTAGGTAAGCTCGGTGATGCAAATTATTAAATATTCTTACATATGTTTTTACAATTTTGTTTCTAATTTTGCTTAAAAAAATTAATCAATTGACTTTGTGGTCTACATTCATATAGGTATCACTGCAATTGAACTGACAGATTGGGAACCTCCATTCGTTGACGTTTTTTCACCACGCGCCATTTTTCAAACCATTCAACATCCCCCTCCAACACTACGAAAACCTTTGGCAAGGTCGAAACTTTATAATGATTTTGTCTCAGAATGTCTCGTTAAAACAGCTGACTATCGTCCATGGTTGGTTGAAATTCTTCAACATCCACTCCTCACTGATGGGATAGGGCAAGAAACGGAAGCTAAAGAAACTCTTATGCGCTTGACTAGTACCTTTCAAAACATATCACGTCACTCCATTTACTCTGAAGAAGTGACTGTTACGTCAGATAGAATTAGAGTAAGTAGTATTGAAAAGTAATTTATAAATTAATATAAATTTTAATTATTTCAATTTCAAGTATGGCGGAAGAGCAGAAATGGTTATGTACAGGGATGACTTGGCAACAATCTACGCAGTCTCAGAAGGAAAAGTTTTAGAAACGTTGAAGCAACGTTATGCGCAAGGCAACATCTACACATATTTGGGTGATATACTTCTTCTTGTCAATCCCTTTTACAACTACACCATCTATGGACCAGAGGTAAAAATATACGTCAAGTTTAAAAATGGAGTTTTTTAAAGTGTTGAATATCGCGCTATGTGGTGAATATCGCGCGAGATTATTCATCATCATCAACAAATACTGCGCCTTGGTAGTGAATTGATGCAGTTTTTCATTGTTGTGAAACTAAGTAAAACAGCATAAATCTTAGGTTTGTTTAAAGAAATACTAGTCTACTGGAATACGTTTTAAAGCACAATTTTGATTGGTTGTTGTAGATAGCAACAAAATATAAATCAGTGAGTAGATGTGACAATGCTCCACACATTTATGGTGTTAGTGACAGAGTCTATCAAGACATGGTCCATCACAGGGAACATCAACATATCATCCTCACAGGGGAAACTGCTTCTGGCAAATCTACAGCAGCCAATCACATTCTCTCATACATTACGGAGCTGACTTCGGTTAGAGTTTTAAGACTCACAGAACAATTTCGGATTTCTAGTTTAAAATATACGTGTTTTTTCTAGAGTAACAAAAGAATGTCAGATCGTCTTATGAATGTTGCCGTTATAATGAATGCATTCGGCAATGCTTCGACGCTCTTCAATTCCAACGCTACTCGTCATATTTCATACTTTGATCTCACATTTACAAAATCAGGAAAACTAAGCGGTGGAGTTCTTTCAAGTTATTGTTTTGAAAAATGGAGGGTGACGAAAACACGAACTGATAGGTATGTTTTGTCGTTTTATCATTTACGTATGCTACAGATATGCAAAAAAAAATCATTAACTTTTGTAAAAAATACAAACTAATTCTTACCATTGTTGTATTTTTTATAGGAAGGAAAGCAACTATCATATTTTCTATTACTTGCTGGATAGCTTGATTACTAGAAACGAATTGGAACTATACCAATTGGAGAATATTTCATACAATTACTTACCTCCATCATTGTGCCACCAATCAAAAGACAATGTTCAGAAATTACAAAAAATCAAAGATGCGTTCACTACACTTGGATTTCAAATCGAAGACCAAGAAACAGTAATTCAAATTCTCGCGGCTATTCTTCTCATTGGACAAATTGCATTTGTATCTGAGCCACGGGGATGTCGTGTAGAGAACACCGAAATATTCCAAAAGGGTACTCATAATTTTTTATATAATTAAAAAAAAATCAGTATAAATTGCAATTAGTGGTGAGTGCCTGTAGAGGTAGCCTGAAAATGCCTGTGCCTGTGCCTGCAGGCGTGGGCCAGNGTGAAAATGCCTATGCCTGTGCCTGCAGGCGTGGGCCAGGCGGGCAGTCAATAATAGAGAAAGTAACAGGCATGGGACAGGCGGGCGAATTATGCCATGGACACAGGCCAATCAGGCATATCATTTCACAGGCGCCTGTGTAAAGTTTACACAATGTGTGGGCCGATGCATTTTTCAGAACCAAATCTTTTCCATAATTTTCATTTTGTCTCACCACTACACTACAGTTGTAGTGGAAATACTGTAGGGGGCATGACACATGAAGTCATACAGGCACAGGCACGACCGGGCATACTTTCTCACAGGCACAGGTCAGGCGGGCATTAGAAAACCTTGCAGGCGCTCACCTCTACTTGCAATATAAAATTTTTCAAAACTTACACCTAGTNATTTCACAGGCGCCTGTGTAAAGTTTACACAATGTGTGGGCCGATGAATTTTTCAGAACCAAATCTTTTCCATAATTTTCATTTTGTCTCACCACTGCACTACAGTTGTAGTGGAAATACTGTAGGGGGCATGACACCTGAAGTCATACAGGCACAGGCACGACCGGGCATACTTTCTCACAGGCACAGGCCAGGCGGGCATTAGAAAACCTTGCAGGCGCTCACCTCTACTTGCAATATAAAATTTTTCAAAACTTACACCTAGTTGGAAAACTTTTGGGCATTGATCAAAAGAAATTGGAATGGGCATTGACCAACTACTGTTTAGTGACAATGGGTGAGGTGATCAGAGTCAGAACCAATGAAATGGAAGCTACTGAAACACGTGATAGTCTAGCACGAAATTTGTACTCACGATTAGTAGATTGGATAGTCAATCTTATCAACTTAAGGCTCTCTTTGACTCGCGTTGTATTGTAAGTCTATAAAACACAAAAATTTTATCATGAACTAAACAAACAACTTGTTTTTTTTTTTGTATATTTTTAGTGGGGATCAACAAAGTTTAGGAATTATAGACATTCCAGGCTTTGAGTGCTTCTTAGAAGAGAACAGTTTTGATCAATTTCAAATCAATATGATTAATGAGCAACTCCATTTCATTTACAATCAAAAAATTTTTGTTTCGGAAATGGTAAGAATTTTTGAATTGTGATTTCGTATAATTTTTCACGCATAACTCATAATAAATAACCAATATTGAAACAAGTTTTAGAAGTCAACACTTTGTCTACCTTGCTGACAACTCAAGAGTTTGCGCATGTTAACAACTCACAGAAAAACTTGTCGAATCAGAATATTTTATTCATACCGAACACCAAAATTTGATGATTTTTTTGCCTTTTGGGAAATATTGTGGTTGCGTCAATTTTTGGGCAACTCGGCTGAAAATCCCTTTTCAATCTATTGAATACTCATCTTATTTGCAATTTTTATCTCCCATCGTGTTGTCACATAAATTTGTGTTCTTTAAAACCACTTTTGAGCACTATGTTATTATCTTTTACTATAATTTTTTGATTTCTAGGAAGATTCTATTGTTGAGGAAGTGAATGACCACATGAGCTACAAGTACCATGACAATCATGAGTTACTAGATGCAGTTGTCTCGAAACCACGAGGAATGTTACACTTTCTCGATATTGACACAAAGAATTCTACCGACAAAGCGCAGATATTCTTAGGTATATTTTACCTATTTTAATCAATAATTCATGAGAATAAGCTTTTAAATTGACTTCAACATATTTTGTTTGATATATTTATTTAAGAAACTATGAAAACGGAATTTTCGTCTAAATTCATTCGAATGTCAAATAAGAATGATGAAACGACTTTCAGAGTTGCGCACTACTCAGGTCAAGTGGAGTACGATGCAGTAAATTTCAAATACCGGAATCGTAACTTTTTGTCACCTGAAGTAATAGAAGTTATGCGACAATCAACGAATTCATGCATTGTTCAACTTTTTACTAACAAAATAACAAAAACAGGGAATCTGACAATAAAAATTACTCAACCAGAAGGAGGATCTAAACTATGGACTAGTGCAATAGCTACTACTCACAAAGTAAGAACATCAACAAACTGGACAAAACATTTCTCATTTTTTATAAAATTTTATATTTTTATAAATTTTTTCAGAAGTTCAATACGGAATCGACTGGAAAGTATTCACAAAGTAGACAAATGAAAACAGCGGGAGAAATAATGCGAAATTCGCTACTAGAGCTTTTACAAAAACTTTCTCATGGTTCCATTCACTTTGTTCGATGTATAAGATCAAATTTGAAGTCAGAACCTTGTGTTTTTGATACAGCATTGGTGAAGTATCAGGTTTTTTTATACCAAAAAAATTAATTGGCCTCAAACTCACAAAAAAAAATCATGAAATTGGTACATTTTATAGATTCGAGCTCTTGGGATTGTGGAGTCCGTACGCCTGCGTCAAAATGGTTACTCTCGGAGACTAGAATTCTCTGAGTTTCTTAATAGGTAACTCATTATAAATTACAAATGTATTGTTAATGAGAGATGTTAATGTATCTTAAAACGGAAAATATACAAAAAAAAATTTAAAGATTATGAAAATAACTTGTCGCATGTGTATACAGGTATAAATTCTTGGGATTTGATCATAATGAAAAAGTGGCGGATACAAAAGAGAATTGTCGGTTACTTCTGATTCGTCTAAAATTAGAAGGTTGGGCTATGGGTAGAACAAAAGTACTGCTAAAGTATTACAATGAGGAATTTCTCTCAAGGTTAGTTTATAACTATTTCAAAATTTCAAAATTGATATTTTGAATTGACTTTTTTGAAAGGCTTTATGAAAAACAAATTCAAAAGGTTATCAAAGTTCAAGCTTTATTGCGAGCTTTTTTGACAAGAAAACGAGCAAAACCAAAATCAGTTTCAAATCAACAAGGTTTGACTCATTTATATTGAATTATTCCCAAGATATACCAAATGTTTAAAAATAATTTTACAGAAACTCTACCGGAAACCATCCAAACAGTGTTGGAAGTTGAACTGATTAGTCCGGAAGCTGTTAAAAAGCTTTTAAGTCCACCAATCCCGGAAGTTAGTAGAAGTGTGAGTCCATCAGAAGAGCCTCTAGAGGTTATTGAACTTGATCTTGATGAAGTTCATCCAACCCTTAAGGAAGTTTCTGAGCAATTTGAAGAAAATGATGTCACGATTGGTCCGACACTTTCAGGAGGCTCTTTTCCACCCATTTTTGTTCCTAAGAAGATAGCGCCAAAAACGTTTCCGTCGAGTTTGCTAAAAATACCAGAATGTTCTACCCCAGAAATTGTGAACCCAATTGTGGAATTTATTCATGCGGCTAATAGAGGCTCTTCTCAGGAAATGTCATCTTCAGATGATACTTCAGAGCCATTTAACATCCAAGTAATTCAACTTATAAATACTTGCGAGTAACAAAGAATATGGATCAAAAGTTTGATTTAATTCATGACTTCATATAGGCAATGTTGAAGAAAACAAATAAGAATTTGACAGGTGAGGAACCAATACCATGTGACAGCGTACTTCCTCTCGTATTGATTCCCGAAGAATCACAACAGATATATAAGGAACCCAAGATTTTAGAACTGAATTCAGAAGAAAACGAAACAAAAGAGGCAGTGACAACTAAACAAAATGAAATCAAATCAGTGGAACTTACACCTGGAATTGTCGTAAATGGATTCGTCGAAGACTTGTAGTTTTTTATAACAAAATGTAACGATACAGTGCAAGATTGGTGCAACCTGGCACAGTCCCGAGGAAATACCTAGAACCACCGTGAAATCCTTACCTCAATGTTTTGCAAAATGTATTCAGAATCATATATAATGCAAAAATAGTTTGGATTTTTGATTTGAAGTAAATTAGACCACTACTTCGGAATCAATGAACCACTTCCAATGAAATTTTTGGCAAACATGCTTCCACACTTTAACCAGTATTTTTGGGACCATTGGAAGTTACTTTTGACCCATGTTCTTTGCTATAGAAAGCGTGTTGACATAAGTTATTGTCAATTGAACTTCATAAACCAAATCTTTTTTGGTGATAGTGTTACGGTTTCGGAAAGATTATGTGAAAGTAGAGGGGAGGATTTTTTGAATTAAGTCTCTGCGACAACTAGAAAAACAGTTTCAATTTTTTGAAAATTGTAATTTCAGAACATTCGTTTGGGACACCTAACTTTTCATGTACAAAAGAATGTTCCGTCGAATAAGTTCGCTGGTTACGGAGGACGTCGAAGCCAGGCGCGGAATGCGGAAAGAGGTCTGCAACTCCTAATTTGGTTGTTTTTTCACTTGAACAGTATCTAGGCTCAATATTAATAAAATTGAAGTCGCTACAATCACAACTTTACCTGAGTCACAAAAGTTAAATTTTTCAAGGACTAAATTCCTAACAGGTCAGATTCTCTACAAACCGCATTGTCCTTAAGTCCGATTTTGCATGTATTTTGTAAGTGGGATGTCGCAGGATTATTCTGCCGGATTTTCTAGACACAGTGTTGCTGACCGGATTTTCGCAGGCGGTATTTCCATAAAAGAATTTATATTCCAACCCTTCAAATATATTACGTTCTTTTTTGTTTTTCAAAAGTCAAGATTCAAAACAGTTTTTAGGAATTTTATTTATTGATACCACCGCAGTATTTTTTTCACTTGTTATATACTAGGGGTCTACAAATAGCTTGCGTGGATTTGCCTGAGATTGTGTAAAGTTCCTCTTTTACATGAAATTGTGTGTTTGTGTAAAAACCGAGAGAGATTTTACGAAATTGTATCCTCTCTCATTGGTTAGAGTCACTAAGCCCATCCCACTGAGTGAGATTGTGTAAAAGAGGAACTTTACACAATCTCACGCAAATCCACACAAGCTATTGGTAGACCCCTACTATGTTCAACTTTAGCTATGGCCTTATACAAATACAAGGTTTAAGATACATATTCAAAGGTTCACAACTTCGCATTCGTTTACATTTGCAGTACGTAATGTATTTGATCACTGAACATTTACACGCCAAATTCACACTGTCCGCTCAGTGAACGCTTACATGTGCTATTCACACTACATGTTCAGTGTACGTTCATTGGTGCAATATAAATGGTATATGTGAGCATTCTATATGCCAATGGATGGTTACATACGCAGTATGTATTGCATGTGAGCAATTAACCTGAGTTTGCTAGGTCAGAATTGCATGTGCGCATTAGACAGTTATATCTACATTACTGATTGCATGCGCAGATGACGTCTATATACCTAGTGAGGTTTACATGTGCAGTATGTATTGTACATTTCTATGCGTTGCATTCATGATAATGAAATTTATTAAATTAAGGGTTTTGAATGTTATTTCCCTTAATTTCACCATTTAGCTTTACAACATATTACTCTCCCGTTTACAGCGGTTTATTCAACTGACAAATAAGCTAATAGTAAAACTCATATTTCAACTGGATTAAAGGGTTCATATTTTCAAATCCACGACCCTTTCATTTTTGTGAAAATGATTGAAACATTTGCCTTTGGTAACCGTTGCCACGGAAATAAAAAATACACATTATTTTGACAATGAAGAATTGATTGTTTTTTATTTCTGTTCAATTTAAAAAAATCACTTCAGATTCGGAATTTGCAGTCACATAGAACCTCAGAGTATTCAACCCTTAATTACGGCTATTATTCTTAATAGCCGTGACTAAGGGTTCAATACTCTGAGCATAGAACATTTCGTCAATGCAAATGGAATTAATGACTGTTTAATTTTTTGTTTGTTTAAGTAAATTTACTACGGTAAAATTTAATAGCTGAAACTGTGCGATTACTACTGAACCAATGTCGTAAAAATTTGTTAAGTTTTAGCGATGGATTCTTTTAAGATACAGAAGTGAAAACGATTAACATGTTCTATCAGCCCTGGACTGATGAATCTCTTCCTCATTACAATAATTCTCCAAACGATGAGACAAAGCACATCTACAAATTGACACGAGTGAAGTAGCAGTATGAACAGTTTAACTTTATAAATTACACTTAGTCATAAACCCAGGGATGTAGTCAAAAGTAAACAGTTGATTTGTGGTTGGCACAGACTTGTGTTGGAACATAACATGCTCAGGTCAGATTTTCCCAAATTGAACCTTGTCATCATTACTAGGCCACAACTGGGGCAGTTCCATAACTTAATCTCTTAAATCTGAGAAATAACCTCAAACAGCACTGACTTCAACAAAAATGCATACAAGCAATTTGTACTGACGCAGTTGAGATACGTACTGGACATTGTCGTGCATACCTGAAGAAAACCCAAACCATCAGTTTAGGATTTCAGGTTTTATAAACTCATTGTGCAATTTTTTTAGTACCTATGCTATAAACAATACTTTTGCAATTAAATAAATCAATTAGAAAAGAAATGTTTATTGAACTCACAATTAAAAAACATTTTATTAACATTTTTTTTTCGATTCTGAACAACAACGAATGAGTATCCTATCTGTGTGTTTCTTTTTTTAATTCTCCAACCCTTGTTAAGTGTTGTTTTTATTGTTTTTCAACACTATTCTGATCGTGTACTTCTGTTACACTGTGTGAGATATAGTTCGTTCCAATTAATTGTCATTTAGTGGACCATTTGGCCAAATTAGCTGAAAATTTTATCCGCCCTTTTATGTTATCTCTTTGTGAGTAATCAATAACCTTCTATCTCAAAATAAGAAAAGAAAATTGTCTGTCCTTGAACCTTTAACGGAGGAGAAAAGCAAATCAAAAACTTGTAAGGTCATGTCCAATGAAAAAAGTGAAATGAATGTGATTCTATCAGCAATTAAAGATTTAGAGAAAAGAATTGACAAAACAATTGACAAGAAATTTGATGAAGTAAATAATTCAATTATGGTCTTGTCATCACACTTAGGAAAAATTCATGACCGATTGGACATAGTTGAATCTTTTACTAATGATGTTGGAAGTCAACTACAAAGACATGACAATGAACTTGAATAAATTCAAATGGACATCGTAAACTTAATCTTATCCTTCATGGACTTACCTATGTTGCTGACGAAACTTCTGATGTTCTTAAAACAAAAATTGAAAACATATTCAGCGAGATTTCAGAAATATGTATTCAGCCACTTGTCTCACATGCATATCCAGCTTTCTATTAGAAATGACTCTTTACTACACCTTATATTCACCAACAACCTAGAAAAAATCACTGACTGTAAGACCATAGAAACGTTTATGTCAGATCACAAATTAGTTATTGCAAAAACTGTGTTCAAAAAACCCATTCTCACTAAAGTGACAGTTAAATTCAAAGACTTCAAAAATATTGACTTTGAACAAATTGGAACTGATATTATATCAACTAAATTTACTCAAAGTGATAATGTTGAAAAGATGTTCACTAATTTCATGAATAAGTCTTTCAATAATTGTGAACTCAAAAATTTCTAATAAACAAGTGAGTTATTATAAATATGCTAATACTTTTAGATTAAGTGAAAACGCAAAACTTTTAATAAAACATCGGGACTTAATCTATCATTCCCAGAATTACAAGTCACTTTATAAAAATCTGTCTAAACAAGTCAAAACAGCTATACTTCAAGATAAAAAATAGTCTGAACAATGAAATTAAAAAACTAGGACCCCATAAAGCTATCCACAAACCATGTCCCTTAAAAACAAGGTCCTTTACTTACAAATTCAGTTCTCAAGAATTAAATGATTACTACATATCCATCACCACGCCAAACACTGTGCCTACGCTTAAACCTGCCAAACATATATCCATATTTACACCTAGTGAAAAGTTTTTCCTTAAACCTGTTGACTCCTACTGTGTCCATCAAATATGGAAATCGGTTAAAAATAAACAATCTAAGTGCTATGTCGATGTCAATTTCTCCAATTGGATTCTTCTTCTATCTATTGGAGCACCTGTTGTGGCTGAAAGATTAGCCCATTTGATAAATAGCAGCTTCAAGTCTTGCATATTTCCAGAATTTCTTAAACCAACAAAGGTCTTTCTTATTCCAAAATTGATCAACCTATGTCACCATCTGACATGCGGTCAATTTCACTTCTACCAATTTTATCAAAATTTGTTGAAAAATTTGTACATAAACAACTGACTGAATTTATGAGAAAATTTCACTTTTTCTACAAGTACCAATTTGGATTTAGGAAATGCTACTCCACCAATATGTCACTTCATTTAATCACAGAAACTATTTATAAAAATTTTCAACTAGAAAATATCTCAATACTTTTAGTACTGGATCTTCAGAAGCCATTCGACAAAGTGGACAAAGGAGTACTTATTGACAAACTCTTATGGTACAACATTGAGCCATATTGGTTCTCTTCCTATCTCAATAATAGGAAGCAACGAGTTTTAGGAAAGGGAACCAATTCCACTATTAAAGAAACAATTCTTTCTGTACCTCAAGGTTCGGTACTTGGACCTCCTTTGTTCTCAATCATGATTAATGATTTGCCACTATACATAAAAAATAGTCTCACGGTACTCTTTGCAGATGATAATTATCTCCTTATCAGTGGAAAACCTCAATTCTTGAGCTCTTTACTTCAAAGTCTTAAAGAAGATATTATTTCGGTCACTGACTGGATGAAAAGCAATCAACTATTTCTTAATCTATCTAAAACAAAACTCATCTTAATTGGCCAACATAGGATCATATCCTCAATTGGATCAGTCTCAATTAATGTCAATGGGAATGAGATCATAAGCGTAAATAGCCTCAAATATCTTGGCTTAACCTTAGATTCAAATTTTACTTGGATTCGTCATGTCAACAATGTGAAGAAGAAATCAAGCTTCATCTTATGGAAATTATTACCCTTACAAAAACTTCTTTCATAACACAATAGAAAAATATTAGCAACCAGCGAAGTACTTCCTGTGATACGTTACATGATTACATGTTGGGCGAAATGCAAAAAACGTTTACTACCTGATGTGGAAAAGTTGATTAGGAGGTGTGCTAAATTTGTACTCAATTTATCTCGTACTGATAGGATAAAAGAATTAATGACATCTGAATTAAAATGGTTATTACCTAAACAACTAGCAGACTGACTTCTTAAATTTACTTCAAAAAATATTGTCAGTTAACATTCTTGCTTATTGTGATCTAGTAAACAATCTTCAACAAAACATAAACTAGAAGATTAACAAGAAGAAACTCATATCTTATAAATAACAGGAACCTTCATCTAAATTCACTTGAATACAGAATTAATGAACTACTATGCAATCTTCCTACATCCCTTATATCCCTTAATAACTGTGTACCTTACTTTATCTTTAATAATGGAGCCTTACTAGATAATTTCCTTAAAAAACAACTTGATGAATGTTTAATTAATGACATTGGATGTGACTTGTCATGTATTGAAATAGCAACTAACTCAATTTTTCTCTCTCTTGTGTTTATGATTTTTATATTACTATTTTTATCATTACTACTGCATTTACTATGTCATACTATTAATTTAATTAATCTAATTACTAAACTTTTACCTAACTAATTTACCAAATTCTCCATTTTCGAATCAATTTTCATAATTGTTAAGTTTTTTTTTTATTTTCAAGTTTCTAATTTTAAAGTTCATAATCTAATTTTTAATTTGCTAGAATTAAGTTAATTGAAGTCCGAAAGTGTAATGACCTAAATTAGGGTATTTTCGATGAATAAAATTAAATAAAATAAATTTGTCACTAATGTATTTTAGTTTCGTTTATTTTGAAACTAAGTAGAATTTTAACATTACCTGCCTGATTTTTGTTGTATTAATATTATTTTTTCCAATAAAACTTTTGACAGAAAAATCAAAAGTTTTTAATTTCTTCACATGCCCCTAATAGTCCTTCATGGTATAAATAATGCGGTTGTAAGGCCACCTACCGATGGAAAATAATATAATAATAGATAAACTACAATTACAAAAAGTTTCAATAGCTTTGGTAAAAGTTTGATAGCAGCATATTTTGGTTTGAAAATCGGTGATATACCAATGCACGTTCTGAGTCTTCAAAAGGTTAACACCACCAAGGCGACAGCAATCAGAAGAAGTCATTCCTTACTTTTTTTTGGAATATGATGTAAGAAATTCAATCCAAAATAAAGCTTAAATTTATTATTATTGTGATTTGTGCAGAGAAGAGAAACTATAAAAAATTATGGGGATCTACGGATTCGATGATTACTCTTGCAATTACAGCATCGAACTCGTTTGATCATTTTTATTTTTTATAGCTAAATTCTGATACTAGTTTAAACTAAATACTATTACTATATAAAATTACGTTTTTAATTTAATTAATTAAGTTGATACTAATATAAAAATTCAACAATTATACTGCCGGATGAAAAGCAATAATTTTTCAAATTTCCTTCGACTGTCAGTAAGAGAAACGCGTTCAATCTGTCCCTATCCTACTTTAATGTCTTCCTAGGTNTCAAATTTCCTTCGACTGTCAGTAAGAGAAACGCGTTCAATCTGTCCCTATCCTACTTTAATGTCTTCCTAGGTGAATTAAGAAAGAGACTACAATTGAAAGACTTGAATTTAGCCAAATCATACACTACTATGCCACCTATGCTGTACTTGTCAAGTCACATATACCTTTANCAAATTTCCTTCGACTGTCAGTAAGAGAAACGCGTTCAATCTGTCCCTATCCTACTTTAATGTCTTCCTAGGTAAATTAGGAAAGAGACTACAATTAAAAGACTTGAATTTAGCCAAATCATACACTACTATGCCACCTATGCTGTACTTGTCAAGTCACATATACCTTTANAAAGACTTGAATTTAGCCAAATCATACACTACTATGCCACCTATGCTGTACTTGTCAAGTCACATATACCTTTATTTTTCATCACTTTGGACATTCCAAAGTGTTACTAGACTGTTATAACTTCAGTCTAAATTGTCTCATGGATTAATCTTGGTAATTTTGTAAAATAGCCATGCCCATACTGTTGTAACACACTCGCTTAACCGGGCGACAACGGAATGTGATATAACAAAAAATATGTATAACTGGTCCCCAGAAAGCTTTAGGGAGCGATATCGAACCCATTGAAAATCTACTCAAATCTCTGCAACAAAGGAATAATCTATAACAACATATAAGTTGATACATACTTTTATGACAAATATATTAGAAAAGTTTAATGCTACGTTAAGTGGAAAACACTTAAGAGCAGCCTAATTAACTCAGGTAAAATCCAAATCAAATAGTAATTAATTAATCCCATTTCATTTCTACTCATTTGATTACCTAATTTATATTAATGAATAAAAAAAATATATGGATGTAAACTTGTGAATTTTGTATTTAAAGTTTTACTGAAATGATGAAACACTCTACTGCGGTGCGTAACTTTTATAAAAACTGTTCTCCTGACTATTGTGTATGTCATACAAATTAATTTATACACGAAGTAGATTATCTTTCCAAGTGCGATGTAATTATTTTACATAACACAATATCTCCATAACTTTAAAACATGTCATAATTAGAGGTTGTGATGATTTTTATATACGTCTAGGTTCTGTGGTGATGTACATAATGTGATGATTACCGTGGCAATTAAAGTAAACAAATTTTCAGCATTTTCATTTTTTGAAACTAAATTCTGATACCAGTTCAAACTTCAAGAAATAAAAATATATTAAAATTTGATAATTATAGTGGCGGCGGATAGAAAATGAAATTTCTTCACATTTCCTTCGTTTCTCCTTCGTGGGTATCGCTGAGTTTGGTCTGTAAAGGTTACCGATGGAATTGGCTGTTTATAAGGGAATGATATATCGCTAGAAAGGCAATTACATTCTGTTTCTAATCCTATATTTAATTTTGCGACTTATGGTGGAGTGTGATGTTATGGATGTGAGTTACAGTTACAGTTTTAGTTATCACTAAAAATTAAGAATTGGAATCAAATGCCTTGATGCGAGGCAATAACTGGAATCATATTTACGTTATATTTGTAAATATATACCCAACTATCTTCTTAGATAATCAGCGTGTCAACTACTGCTAAATGCCAACAGTTCGAACAGCATTATGTTGATCGAGTATATGGTTAAGAAAAATGAGTACAGAAGTAGAAGCAGAATGTATTTTGCCTTATAACGATAATGCAGTGCAACTGCAAATAGCTAAGGCATTGGAAGAGACTTTTGGCCCATGCCCTTTTGCTGGGGAAGGCAGTGCCTTAGTAATTGATGGTCAACAGCATTTTGACTGGATTTTTTTTTGGGGGAAAGTATTAGCAGTCTCAAAAAAACTATCCAAAAGTAGTGAAACACGGTAAAAAAAATCAAGACTCTACGATCACTAAAACAAAAGTTGTGATTTTTTGAAAATTGAAATTTTTGGATGTTTTTTGAAATCCATCCATCTCTTAGTACATTGTCTCAAAATAACATCCAATAATTTCAATTTTCAAAAAATCATAACTTTTGTTTTAGTGATCGTAGAGTCTTGATTTTTTTTACCGTGGTCCACTACTTTTGGATGGTCTTTTTGAAACTGCTAATACTTCTCCCCAAAAAAATTCCAGTCAAAATTCTGTTGACCATCAATTACTAAGGCATTGCATTCCCAGCAAAAGGGCATGGGCGAAAAGTCTCTTCCAATGCCTTAGCTATTTGCAGTTCCACTGTATTGGTTGCCTATAGGCTGAGCCAATTAGTTGATCTTCGGTGATTTAGATGAAAAATTTTCCAAACCAAACAGGTTATCAATTATATCAATTATGGCTATCTTATATGATATAAAATAGCCAGACATCTTTGGTGATACATAGAAGTACTATACATAGAGAAACATACAACTACGATGAGCCATACTGAGACATGTAAGTACACTTAGCTATGTAGTGATAGATAGTTGTACGATCTTTTAAGATTGAAATGAGAAAACAGATTGCTTGTTATAAAACTAGACGAAACATAAATTTTGTTGCATTAATTATGACAAAACAAAAATTGTTTCTTACTAAATTTGAAGAAACAAAAATTGTTTGGCAACACCATTGGGTGCAAAATATAATCACTAGTATCTAAGCCACTTATAGATATATAAAGTTATGTTGAGACAAGTTATGGGGCGCATGCTTAGAACCGATGAGAACTAGATGTCATAATAGAAAAATCATAATGGCCATATGATTAGAATCAATTGTAAAAGTGATCGGTTCAATAATCTTACGCATTTTGGATGCGTTAAATTTTTATTAAAATTTTACCAAAGATATTCTGAAATCTGCTCATCTAGATGGAATAGGCAGCAGCTTCGTTTGATCTTTAGTGGCCACCAAATGTCACATTTTTGAATTGATGAAGCTTAACCGTGATTGGTATGATTAGAAATCTATTGCTATGTTGATTGTATATAAAGCAATTCGACATTGAAAAATTGCTTGGTTTGCCATTCAGAGGTCACTAAACGTTGAATTTTCAAGTTGAAGTAACAGTGAAGCTTAATATTATTAGAAATCATTTCGTGTTGAACATGTCTTGTCTTGTTACATTTGAAATAATACCAAACATGATCTTATTTAACTCGAAGACTTTGTTTTAACCCCGACGTTTAGTGAGCTGTGTAGGGCGAAGTAACCAGGTTTTGATATGGAACCACTTGATACACAGAGGGCTCAATAAAATAAATCGCAAAAAATGCTTCTTCTTAACAATACTACTATTTTGCTATCTTTTGAGGGATATTTAATCAGTATCTCAGGCGCTTTCTAATAGTTTCATCAATCCGAAACTGTGAGCTTTGCTGACCTCTTGAGATAAAACGAAGCATTGTACCCATTTGTGCTTTCATGTTGATGAGCACATTCAAACTATCTTTGGTGAAAATTTCATCAAAATCTGTCAAAATCGGGTCCTCGTTTGTATAAGATTATACAAACGATCTTGCTTAGTCCATCTTGAAATTAGTTATATTTTTAGCAACAGAAGCCCACAGCAAAGTATTCCCAACGTAGTTTTGAAACCAAACATAAGGGCTATATGATTAGTACCAATTTGTCTTAAGTTTAGGTCACCCAGACGAACGGACGGACATAACAATAGCATAAACTCCTCCAACTACGCCATTCGTGACTAATAATGATGTTGCATGTTCACCTTTTGACAAAAAGGCTCAACTTTTCAGGTTTGAAGCTTGAATTTGTTTCGTGTCAGACATCAAATTAGTATATTAGTAAATCGACTTATTTCAATGGTTTTAATTATTTCGCTAAATAGATTTTCCATAATGGTAGCGAAGACTAATCGCAAATGTGCATTCTGACCATAATGTGATCAGTATAATGATGCTTCCAAATTATATATTTCTACCTTGTATCCAGGAAAAACTCTTATGTAAAGAAACAGGTTGTTTTTTGCCTCATTTAAAAAAAAACACAATTATAGACGAAAGAAACTTGGTAACTACTAAAATAATGAATTGAGAAGTCATATTTAGTAAAAAATATTGTTAAATTAGCATTTACCATGACTCTAGGAAATGATGTTAATTTCAGGAATGAAATTGGTAAAAACAAAATTTCCCATTATAACCTTGCATCAGAAAACTTAATGATCCTAACATAGTTTATGGTCACTAATCCTATTTTTCAAGTTTTCAAGGATTAATGAGTAAAATTTTTTGTCTCATGGAATAAGTTAATCTTTATTATGAAGACAAAACAGGAATATTTTGTATCACACTGCAAAAGATTCCGGGATAACATGTTCCCAACATATTTGGTTCTACTATTTGGAGTAATTTGCAACAAACTTGTGAATTCAAGTGAAATTCCACAAAATGGTTCAATATATACCGACAGAGAAATTGAGTTATTACAAGAGGTTTATACTTTTTAGAATGATTTCAAAAATTCTCAAATTTCAACTGGTGTATTTGACTACGAAACAATTATTTTTTTCAGTTTCGTGAGAGGGTCCAAGAAGGATTTACTCAATCTTATATGACCGAAAATAATTACCTTATTCGATTTCTACGAGGTATGTTACAATATATTCATTTGTTAACAAAAGACAAATTTCTGTATTTATCATGTATGGCATAGCTGCAAAAATTTAGCTTTAGCAATTGAAATATCATATTTAATTTCTATTAAAAAAATGGGTAAAATTTTTAAATTTTTTTTACTTTCTTCAAAAATAAAACACAAAAGGCAAATTAAATAATATATACGAAACTCAAAGTAATGCTGTTGAAATTAGAAAAGTGGTACCCTAAAACCTCGCGGAAAAGCCGCCCTCGAGCATTGGCTGCATCAGCTTTTGAGCCGCACTTTTTTGATGATCGTTTTCACTTCGCCGAAATGCCGCACTCGCAGATAAGACGCACTAGTTTTTATACCAAAACATTATAGTAATGATAATTGAAATACAAACATTAAATTTTCCAATTGTACTAAAAATTTGATGGTGATTGAGGCCGATAGTGATTCTAAAAAGGAAAATTTGGGAGAAAAAGTAAATCGTTGTTGGAATAATTCAGAGTAGTTAGGTTAATAATCCTCTCATTTTTAGTTAAATTTAAATCTGGAATCCGGTTAAAGGGATCCCGGAATGAGATTATATAACCAGTTTATATTAATTGTGTTTGCCAGTTTCTAAAATATTTTACATAAAAAGTCATGTCATTGAATACAATGCGTGAAAGAAAAATGAACCTTGCAAATTTATTAAACCTTTTTAAACATGACGCCTTGTCTTCAATAATTGAAAAATGAGCAACTCTTCCTGATATCTCTCTTTGGACCAATATCTTTATATAACTAAGGTAAGACTTTTGACTATTGAAGTTAGTTGGGACAGAAGCCTTCAGGATTTTGATAGATTTTTTCGTAAAATAATATTTTTTGTCAACTAAAGTGTGCCATAAGTCTACATTCATTTGTTTAAGATATGAAAAGTCCTGGGTTAGTCTACAGTAAAATTTTTTTTTTATTGTGCAATTTTTAATTTCGAACAGTGTAGCGTGAGCGTTTCTTGAAATATTAAACAAGCCGCCCTCGTGTATAAGGCTCACCCAACCATTTACCGCTAAATTTCAATATATAAGCCGCGGCCTAATTGTGAGATTATAGGGTAATACATTTGTAAGAAGTGTAAATTTCATGGTCAACTTCAAGAGCGTCGTAGTTGATGTTATTACAATAACTCACTTTTGCTAATTTTTGTAGAATTGAAAAATAGATAGAAAGTTTAATTTCGGTCGCATAAAAAATTTTAGCGGTGAAGTTTTATACTTTTTTAGATTGATTAGGCTTTTAGACATTAAAAATGTAAAACAAATCGTTTAATTCTCATTTTATTTCCAGCAAGCAAATTGGACTTAGCCACAGCTGAAGAAATGATGAAATCGGTTTGTATATTTAGGAAATTCAAAATTTGTTTCTAAATTATAATAACTACCGTTTGAAACTTTTTAAAGAATTTTGCATGGAGAAAATTATACCAAGCTGACGCTGCAATCAACGAAGACTGGTCCCATTGGGAAAGTATGTTTCCTATATATGTTACCGACAACGATCACCAAGGAACTCCAAGTAATAACTTTTTATTACCTGATTATAGCATAAGAAAAAAATAGGGTTATTTAAGTAGCACAATTTACTTTCTCCATTCAAACTTCAAAAAATGCCAACGAGGCTGAGAAGTTTAGAAATATGCACCGGTGGAATACTACAAACTGGGATCTNCAATTTACTTTCTCCATTCAAACTTCAAAAAATGCCAACGAGGCTGAGAAGTTTAGAAATATGCACCGGTGGAACACTACAAACTGGGATCTAAGTCTAAACATTTATCCTTCACTTAGCAAATTCAAAATATACGCTTTTTGTTTTTTGAAAATTATTTATTTAAAATGATACTTGTNTTATCCTTCACTTAGCAAATTCAAAATATACGCTTTTTGTTTTTTGAAAATTATTTATTTAAAATGATACTTGTAACATTTATTTTTTATTTTTATCTGATCCTATGCTCTAATTTATTCCTTTTCTGAAACTCTGCGAACACGTAAACCAAGTAATTGAGTTGCTTAAAGTATTACTATTTTGAGAGTACCGCTAACCGATACATTTGTTGACCTGCAAATTCTGAGCGAAAATTTCAGTTCTAAAGTAATGTACTTGATGGCAGCACCACCGACCCATGCTATGTCACACTTATGCCCTAACAAACAGACTTATTTAAAAATAATAATAACTCTCTGTACAACATAACCTTATCTAAAGTTTGTCAACCTTCACGACACTCAAGTGATGAAAACAGTTCTCTTCATTTCGTTTTTACCCAAACTGAAATCAGATTCAAACGGTTACCAATAATGAAACATAATTTTTTGATTAAAAAAAGTTGAATGAAACGAGAATGTTCTAAAACATAACGAAATATGAACTTTATTTTTTTTATAAATCATTTTTAAGAACGCAAACACAAATTTTATATAACAGTTTTTTAGCACACTTACCAAAAAAGGGCCCGCTTTCGCTTTTCGAGTTTTAATTTTTTTTTCGCTTTTGCTTCTCTCTGAAAATCGAGATTGCTTTCACTTCTCCTTGAGAATCAAGATCGCTTTAGGTGTTCTCGGAAATTAAAAATAGCTTTCGAATTTCTCATTAAAAATAATCTGATTTTATACAAATTTACTTTAAAAATCACAGAATTTGCTAAATAACTTCATATAGTTCAATAGTTACTATAATGTATCCAAACTCTTTACCCATGTGAACCATTTTTCTCCAAAATAAAGTTAAAAATGGAAAATTGAGCGTCCGTAATTTGAAATGTAATTTTAGTTGTATAATCTAAAGTTGGATTCCATAAAACATCACACCGATGCTCAAATTTCCTTTTCTATGACGGGGTGTTGCTTAATGCTTTGGTTACTTTCACAAACTTTGCATAACTTTTCCTAAAAGTTTTCAGAGTAATTATAGAAGTTATTGAGTTAGAAGAAAGCTAACGATAGAAGATGTGAAAAAATAATTTGTATATAATTACACTTAAAGTCAACAGTGTGAATAATAACCAAACTTCNCGATAGAAGATGTGAAAAAATAATTTGTATATAATTACACTTAAAGTCAACAGTGTGAATAATAACCAAACTTCCAATCCAGGTGGATATCGCAGTTCTACTAAAATAGATTTCCATAGAGTAATTACATTTCCGGAATCTATCGTTTCTAAAAATTTAGCTTGAATTATTTGAAAAACAGCAAATTCAAATGAAAAAAATATTCAAAAATGTTGTGTTTTACTAGAATCTTTNGCTTGAATTATTTGAAAAACAGCAAATTCAAATGAAAAAAATATTCAAAAATGTTGTGTTTTACTAGAATCTTTCAATATATTGTTCATATCATTTTACCATTGAGGATTGTTTGTAGCAAATTATTTAGGGTTGGGACGATTCGCACTTTTTCCGAAATCGTGATTACGATTAATCGAATTGCCCAAAGCCAAAAATCGCGATTATCCAGGCGATTAGCAAAGCTGTACATGTGACGTATCATTTGAAAGAGAATTTTATACCCTCTGTAATTTTATACTCTGAAACCCAACAAGTGATGTAAGTATACCATCCAATTCAAAGAATCGTTCGCAGGACGACATGAAACCAAAAGAAAATTTTATATTCATTAATCTATATTACTAGCTCTGATATAACGGTCTACAAAACTGAAAATGATAGCGAAAGTGATTTCACAGTAAAAGTGCAAAATAATATATTCCGCTTTGAGTAAAAAAAGACATAATTTAATTTTGACAATTTCGAATAGGGGAAAATTATGATAATGAAATAATTATATGTGGAATGACAGAAGGAATTTTGTAGATTTTGCTAAATTAGAAAATAACCGCATCCGGGCTTTATGAAAAATATTTGTTAATAAGTCATATTGACCACTTTGTATAGGGAAAATTACNAATAACCGCATCCGGGCTTTATGAAAAATATTTGTTAATAAGTCATATTGACCACTTTGTATAGGGAAAATTAGGATTGGGTGTTAATTTAAATCAGGAATTTTGTTTACTTTGTCAAATTTTCAAAATATCCACATTCGAGCAATATGAAACATTTGAGAAAAATTAAAGTTCACCAATTTGAATGGAAAAAATTACGATTGGATGTAAAATTGCATCAGGATGTTTGAAATGTTCCCAAATTAGGAAATACATGCATCCTCTAACTATGTCTAAACTGGGTTAGAAACTACGTTTGAACCAATTTTGATGCGACAAATTCCGAATGGATGCCTAATTATGTCACAAATTTGGCAAAGCTTCTCAATACCCGAATAAGTGTAATTTTTAGCGCGGTTTTCGCATAGTGGCAAAATTTTTGATTTTCTTCTGAAAGCAGTATTTTGCTAACGTTTTGACGAAAAAGGAAGTATTTATGAAGAAACACGGAACCGATTGCTTCCTAAAAACGGTGAGGTGCTTGTATATTTTTATCACAACTTGAGATTTTTGAATTAAGTAACTGCTTTGGTTCAATACGTTTGTAGCCGTATTTTAGATTATCTTATAAATGTAGGGTGATGCTGGACGTAACTTATCACGCATTGTAAAATCAAAATCACAATAAAATAAAACACTTGCATTGAAATAGTTGCTTTCTGTAAAGATTCAAATTAATTTTTGAGATGAAATGGATTTAGAAATAACTAATATTACACTGGTAATACAACTTGAAATAAATTAAATTGCTTTCTCAAAACCGCGATTAGTGATTTCTAATTAGCAATTTGCGATTCGATTTGATTAGCCAAAAAAATTGGGATTAATCGCCAGGGCGATTAATCTTCAACCCTTATATTATTATCTTTAAAACTAGACAAAAGCAGGGTCCATGGAGACCGTTTGTTGTCGCTTCGCTTTATAGGGTCGCGCAGCTTTGGTGTTTGGCATGGGAGATTTTTAGGAGAAAATTTGGGACCGTTCTTCGTTAATTTAAAGTGATTTAAAAATATTTTGTCATGTTTTTGTTTCTCATGACAACAATTCATNGGATTTAGAAATAACTAATATTACACTGGTAATACAACTTGAAATAAATTAAATTGCTTTCTCAAAACCGCGATTAATGATTTCTAATTAGCAATTTGCGATTCGATTTGATTAGCCAAAAAAATTGGGATTAATCGCCAGGGCGATTAATCTTCAACCCTTATATTATTATCTTTAAAACTAGACAAAAGCAGGGTCCATGGAGACCGTTTGTTGTCGCTTCGCTTTATAGGGTCGCGCAGCTTTGGTGTTTGGCATGGGAGATTTTTAGGAGAAAATTTGGGACCGTTCTTCGTTAATTTAAAGTGATTTAAAAATATTTTGTCATGTTTTTGTTTCTCATGACAACAATTCATAGAGAACTAAATGTACACAACGGTCCCAAATTTTCTCCCAAAAATCTCCCATGCCAAACACCAAAACTGCGCGACCCTATAAAGCGAAGCGACAACAAACGGTCTCCATGGACCCTGGACAAAAGATGAAATAGAGGAGTGAAGCTAACCGCCGGAATCCTTATTGCTTTGATATAACCAACTTTTAGATAATTCTTATGATGCTCATTTAGCGTGTTTGCAACAAAAAAATATAAAGGGAACGTTGAATCAAAATATTTATACATAAGATTATGATTGTAGGGAGACATTAGTTGTCTTCTTCAGATAACAATTGATGGGTTATGCTTCCTAACTGAATTGTTTCAGATCTCACCAACAAAACAAAAGTTATCAATAGAACTCCCCTCCCGCAGTGAGAAATATAGCTTACTCTATAGAAATACTGTAGGCGGCTGTCGCACTGTTTCCACCAAGGTTGCTATGAGGAATTTTGACGTCTTTGATAAGGTTAGTCCATAACTCCCCTATTACAAAAAATTTAAATTCTTCAATTTCTTGATTTTGAAATATGTTGAAATATATAGCCTTGGGAACGGAGTTAGATGTCGGTTAGACATCNATTCTTCAATTTCTTGATTTTGAAATATGTTGAAATATATAGCCTTGGGAACGGAGTTAGATGTCGGTTAGACATCCAACTTGAAAAAAAACTAAATTTGAAAATGATCCNATATAGCCTTGGGAACGGAGTTAGATGTCGGTTAGACATCCAACTTGAAAAAAAACTAAATTTGAAAATGATCCGAGTTATGGACTAACCTTATCTAAGATGTTTTTTGTAAATTTCTCATAGCAACCTTGGTTTCCACATTGAACAAAATTACTTTAGGACGAGCTAAATTTGTGAAATGTTAAATCAATTACACTATTTTACTTATTGCTTAANATATAGCCTTGGGAACGGAGTTAGATGTCGGTTAGACATCCAACTTGAAAAAAAACTAAATTTGAAAATGATCTGAGTTATGGACTAACCTTATCTAAGATGTTTTTTGTAAATTTCTCATAGCAACCTTGGTTTCCACACTGAACAAAATTACTTTAGGACGAGCTAAATTTGTGAAATGTTAAATCAATTACACTATTTTACTTATTGCTTAAATTTTCATCATCCAAACTGTGGAATAAGNAATTTTCATCATCCAAACTGTGAAATAAGTCATCATCTAGAAAGCGTTAAGGATGGCCAAAAAAATTCTTACTTAATAAAAATACGAAATTTAAATGATCATAAACATTTCCTATTTCTCAAATAAAGTCGAGGCCATATGGAAATGAATCACGAGATCCTGCAAAGAAAAAATCAAAAGTTGGTAAAAACCTCATAATTTGCTTACTTTTATTCTGTTGTTATTCTGTTAAATTATTCAGTTTGATGCAAATAGAAAATGAAAGAGCATGAAAAATAAATTTAGTTACAATTTTTGAAGAAAAAATTAACTTTCAAAATACTATTGTTAGTAATGTAAATGCTAAATATTCTCTGAATGAAACAAAAATTGAATATAAATTTTAAAGAAACAAAAGTAAGATTTGTTTTTAATTTTGTTTCTTTGAAATTTATATTCAATTTTTGCTTCATTCAGAGAAAATTTAGCATTAGAGTATTAACAATAGTATTTGAAATTTTAAAATTTTCTATAAAAATTTGTTTCTAATTCACTTTTTTTCGATCTGACAGATTTTTTTTATGCATCACTCTTAATACTTTACTTCAACGGAATAAAAAAGTGAGTTAATCAGCAGGTTTTATCGACTTCTGATTTTTTGTTTCCATCTCTCGATTCATCTACGAGTGGCCTCGACATTAATTTCAACAAATGTGTTATTAATTAAACACATTATTAAATTAAACACATTAAATCAACTTGATGAATATATGTTAAGTAAAAAAAAATATTACATATATATAATTAAGACTTTATACAGCAGGTTCAATAGGCTGACTACTACTTAAAAAATTGAAAATCAATGGATCCTCTTTCAGTCGTCACCATTAGGCATCAGCTAGAACGACATTTTTTTATGAATAGAGTTTGAAAAAGTCAACCTGACAGGTTAAATAAGGTTTTATTACTGCTGACAATTCAGTTAGGNAAAATATTACATATATATAATTAAGACTTTATACAGCAGGTTCAATAGGCTGACTACTACTTAAAAAATTGAAAATCAATTGATCCTCTTTCAGTCGTCACCATTAGGCATCAGCTAGAACGACATTTTTTTATGAATAGAGTTTGAAAAAGTCAACCTGACAGGTTAAATAAGGTTTTATTACTGCTGACAATTCAGTTAGATAAGTTTTAGCATTATGGATTTCCCAACTGTCTAATATTTTGAGGTATGGTTTAGTGTATGCATTGTCGGAATGTTACTGTATCGCGCGGTGGTTAGATGGGAGGAGACTCATACTCTGACAGTGCCAAGCGAGGCTTTGATTCCCAGTGACAATGACAATTAGGAGGTAAAAACTCTCCTCTGAGTTAAGGAGAATCACGGCCCAGTGTAGAAATACAGAGTGTTCCAAAAAAAAGATAACTGGAGAAAGTATTTTCCACTCAAATTGAGTGGAGTTAAAGAAAGTCAGTTATCTTTTTGTTGGAACAGCCTGTACATAGGCTACTCTGCTTCTTGTTTCACATAACGTCAGTGAAACAGCAAAATCGCGTATCTCAAGCGTTTTTTTATTTGTGAACATGGCGTAACTCATACTTTTTTCTACTTGTCAAAGTAGCGTAACTCACATTTTTTTTTCACTTGTCAAATCGGCGTAACTCAATGTTTTAGAGAAAATAGGTTTTTTACTTAAAAAATGCAGAAATATGTACCGCACATGGCTGCAAATCAGCGTAAACCAAATCNGTGACAATGACAATTAGGAGGTAAAAACTCTCCTCTGAGTTAAGGAGAATCACGGCCCAGTGTAGAAATACAGTGTTCCAAAAAAAAGATAACTGGAGAAAGTATTTTCCACTCAAATTGAGTGGAGTTAAAGAAAGTCAGTTATCTTTTTGTTGGAACAGCCTGTACATAGGCTACTCTGCTTCTTGTTTCACATAACCTCGGTGAAACAGCAAAATCGCGTATCTCAAGCGTTTTTTTATTTGTGAACATGGCGTAACTCATACTTTTTCCTACTTGTCAAAGTAGCGTAACTCACATTTTTTTTTCACTTGTCAAATCGGCGTAACTCAATGTTTTACAGAAAATAGGTTTTTTACTTAAAAAATGCAGAAATATGTACCGCACATGGCTGCAAATCAGCGTAAACCAAATCTAATAAGGAATAGTATGCCTAATAGTTTAGTTATTAATAATCTGGGCGTTTGAATTTCCGCCATTTGCCGAATCCGTAGAAAATTAAGTTTAGGTGTATTGAGTTAGAAGATAGAGTCGAATTTTGATAATGAAAACTGGGGTCCAGGGTTATTGGATAGGAGGGTCTTTTATTATATATGAGCAAAGGGCTATCATAATTTTATTCATGATTTCCAGTGATGCTATGCAGAGTTGGAACACTGAACTTGCAACGAATATTTGTAAGTAGGAAGCTGGGGGAACTCCGACGATACCTGATCTATGTCATTGATTCTGTCTTACAATATCAGTCACAAATGTTTATACAAAATGGAACAGGCGACGGAAGCCTGGGAGGACATATAATAGTTAATGCAGCAGGACTCAACCTCCAAAAGTTCACTTGTGTTGGTTGTACGAAAATTTATCATTTATAGTTACTCTGCTGGACACTTCGAAACGGCAAAAACTTTGTAATTCGTAATTTGAAACGATTTTTTTTCTTAAACGACATGAATTAGCTCTTAGAAGTAAACTAATTTCTGCCAGTTCGAAATGGCCAAACTAGTATGACTTTTCACATTTATGCCATTTTGCAGGTATTCAAGCTTTAATCGAGTTGCTGCATTCTTATGAAAAATACTATCCGCAATATGCAAAGCGAATTATAGCTATCAACAGTAAGTTTTGAAAAAGATNCAAAGCGAATTATAGCTATCAACAGTAAGTTTTGAAAAAGATATTTATAAATGAAACTAATAATTTCGAATAACTTATATTTTGTCTCAAACATAGCACCCAAGCTTGTGGAGAGGTAAGTTCACAATTTTTTTCTAAATTTTTGTGGACATTTGTAATACGCGTGACTAATTTTTAGTGGTACCCTGTAGCCTATATGAGTTTAAAACTAAAAATTTTCCGACATTTTAGAAAATATGCTCCGCGTTATAGCGAAACCAATATATCCTATTTCAGCAGATACTTTTTATAGCATGATTCCAGCACTAGCGACGTTGTAGAGTATAAGCAAACAGTTTTAGTGTGTACCGAATTTTTTGCTTTCATTTGACTTGCTTTCGAAGTGTTTTTTTTGCAGAAAATTATAGAAAAATAAATTTAACGCAAAAACAAGTATAGAAATGACATTTTATGATTGATGAGTAGAAATAAAAATACGAACAAAGTTATCACAAAAAACACTATTAAAATGACGCCCTACTAAAATATTTAATTTTAAAAACTTAAAAATTTCAATGAAACACTTTGGTTCTTTCTGAGACCAAATGAAAAATTTTTTAAACTTAAAATTTTTCATGATCTGCTTTGGTCCTATGAGGACGAAATGAGAAATTTTTGTAGAATGCAGAATTGTATAGTTAGTAGCTGATGTCCGAGAAGCGGAAGAAGGGACAGACAGACACTGAAATTACATAATCTCACAACTTTAACTGTTCGTCGGTTTTTAACTGCATGGTTTTGTTTAATAATGCTTCTTATTTACAAACAGATTCACCCAGTATAAAAATCTTGTGCTACAAGCAGTGACAAGGAATAAGGTGGAAGTTTATGGATTTAATAAACAAGAATGGATTGAAGTTCTTCTGAAGTCGTACAGCAAGGAGCAGTTACTTCCAGATTTTGGAGGAACTGGTACCGCAGTTACGTTAGTTTCAAAATTACGACATTTGAGCAAAATATAGTAAAATGTGAATTTTTAATTTTTTTTTTANGCAGTTACGTTAGTTTCAAAATTACGACATTTGAGCAAAATATAGTAAAATGTGAATTTTTAATTTTTTTTTTACAATTGCCAATATTCATAATTATATTAGTCCTGGTTTACTTTGCTTGTACAAAATTTGTTTAANTTTTTTTTTTACAATTGCCAATATTCATAATTATATTAGTCCTGGTTTACTTTGCTTGTACAAAATTTGTTTAAGACGTTAATTAGAGTTCAAGATTCCCGGCTTCAAAATAATTTCATAATTAAACTTTGGTAATAAAAGGTAAATGACATAGTAGGCTTAGCTGTGCTAATTATTCCTTATATTTTTTCAATTTTTAAAATTGACAATTTTTTTANAAATGACATAGTAGGCTTAGCTGTGCTAATTATTCCTTATATTTTTTCAATTTTTAAAATTGACAATTTTTTTAGTATAATATGTAATTCAATCAAATATTTTGCACCTATCTAAATTCTAATGGCCTGTTTATAGTCCCTCAGGTTTCCGAATCCACTTTCCGAATCCGCATTGGGAGTCCAATTCGGATTGTAGGAACTATAAATCGAAATCNAAATGACATAGTAGGCTTAGCTGTGCTAATTATTCCTTATATTTTTTCAATTTTTAAAATTGACAATTTTTTTTAGTATAATATGTAATTCAATCAAATATTTTGCACCTATCTAAATTCTAATGTTTTCAAAAAATTGTTGAAATGGTAAAAGGTATCCCGGTGTTTCCAATTATGTATTGGCTGTATCTAGGACTATGTATAATCCATTTTCACTAATTATGGGATATAATGTGTGTAATCGATTAGACATAATCTAGATATTAAGAACAATAATCCCTAATCTTATGCCGAGGTTGGAAAACTCATTACATAGTGGAGTATGTACAGAGAATTATTTGAAAATTGATATCGAGATCTTCATAAGGAGTGTGACGCTAAGTTTGCTCCTTTGCTCAATATTACAAAACTCAGCCTCACCTTTCTTATGAGGATCTCAATTACCAATTCTCAAATAATCCTATGTATAATCATTGATTATACTGCCAATAAATAAACAAAAGGGCTGATTTTGAGTAATTGACCAAAGAGCTGACAGCGAAAAATTCTGACCGAGCAAAATTTTATTTAGCAACTGGGTCATGCAGCTTTTTCGTGGTCAGCACTTTGGTCAGCCCCTCAAAATCGGCCCCTTCGTTTATTTATTAGCAGTACATACTCCACCATGTAGGAATTATCATGAATTATCATATAAATTTTTGGTAAAAAAAAAGCCTCACATTTCATGTATGCTCCTATTTGTACTCAAACTTTATTTAGTTTTCTCTATTTACACTTACCATTTCAAAGTGGAGAGGAAGGATGTGGGCGAAAGGACGTGGACGGAAGGAATTTGGTGAGAAAGGAGGAACGTGGGCAGGAGGAATGAAGGGAAGGGATGTGGGAGGATGGGAAGTGGGTGGAATGTATACGGGCGGAGGGATGTGGGGGGCATTGGATATGAGCGGGAGGGATATGGGCAGAATGCATATGTGCTGGAGGAAGGCGGGTGGAAGAGGTCCGACAGGAAGGGTAGAAGTGATGTAAACCAAAGGAATAAGAGAGTGGGGAAGGGACGTGGGCGGAAGGGATGTGAGCGGAAGGGATTTGTGGCGGGGGTGGGAGAATAGACGTTGACAGGATTGATACTTTTATTAAAACATAAATTGACAACATACATGTGATTTTTAAAATTATTGACAGATGGCATATACTTCGTCTAATGGAAGTGGCGTGAGTAGATTTTTTATCGACGCCGATGGGACGTTATTTAAGAAGGGCCAAAATTTAAGGTTTAATCGATTGAGCTTGATAAACGTATTTGTATATTCAGCCAGGTCAGATAAAGCGAAGTGACAGTTACAAGTTAGTTTGCCACAAATGCGTATGCAAATTGAATTTTAGGAGGATGGAAATAGTTTTGTGCAGTGAAGCAACTCATACATGGTATCGGCTGTGGCAGAATTTGTCATGTATTTTATACAATGCTACCACTCCTGTTAAGAGTTTGGTTACAGCGGAGAACCTAAGAACTAAAAAAAACTCCTTACAATTTAGCTTCTGTATATGAGTTTTTTCACTTGATTTTTCGATGCTAGAATAAACATATTTACAAATTTTAGTATCAGCAAACACGGGCTGATGTTGTTATGGAAGATTATGCTTTCTGGTTTCTTTTATTTTCAATGATAGTCTAAGAGTGTTTTCTAACCATCTTATCGAAACTACGGATTGATATTACGATTAGAAACTCAATGATTAGCGCCTTCTAAGATTTCTCAATGATTTTTCCAAGTTTCGTCAACGTTTGGTGATTATTTACGCAATGTATCCTCAGCTACCCGATTTTATTCAATGTCGTTCTAGTATTTCGTGCTGTCCTCAATAGGCATAGATTTAAATGAATCTTTTTCAAATTTGACACGTTGAGTGAATATTTTTGTTCAGCCGTCTTTACTCTAAGGCCAGATGTATGATCTACTTTTAGGTCCCAGAGTATAATCTACTTGACTTGGAATTACAAACTACTCTACTTGTATTTAACAAATAGGAAGCTTTTTTCTGGTAATCCTATAGCCAGCATATCACATGATATCATCCTGCAATTTAATGTTACGAATAAAATTAACTTTGTTCCTAAGCAACTTTATATGTGAAATTTACGACAACAAAAGTTTGTGGAATACGAAATTTGTACACCAATCCGTACCAACTAACCTAAATATACCTTAACAGAACTAAGAATTATTATATTATCACGAATTATTATATGTGGAATCAATTTAATTAGTTATTGTAAAGGAACTAGACAGGTAGTGTTTGACACTCATATATGCTTCAAGACGATTGGAACACATCCGTAACCTGTGAAGGTCAACCTGAGCAACAAATTTAGTATACTTCATCTCTAGCGAGAACTTCAAAGTGTGATGTAAGCAAAGCAAACACATTCATATATAAAAGGCATCTTCTCTACGAGTTTTGAGAACAATTTTACCTGGAACAAAGGGCAATAAAAGTCAAACAGAGAACTTAATTGATAATTTAACATTGTGAAAATACATATCTAATTTAAAAAATTTCATGAAAACTTGCATATGTTTTTAAAGTAAAATTTCTGTCTTTGGTAAATGTTCTTTAAACGTCAGAACAATAATAGGGATGTATACCAATGACATAACTTGTGGTGACATTCTCATCCAATAGCCACAGCCAGTTGGTGAGAAACCTATATTATGTATTAGTACCTAAAGCATCAATAAAAACTTCTGATGATAAAAATATCACATCTATTATCCCACCGCCTTGCAGGAATGAGTCTCGAATGAAGGTGGTTTGAAGTCAGTTTTATTCAATATAATAATTTGAGTGCAACAGTTGTCAGTAGATGCATCAAACAATTCCAAACTGATATTCTTCGATTCCTCTTTTGATATATTGATAACATTGAGAATATTAAATAACTATGACCGTGTACACGAAACTAAACGTCGACATTTTTACCTTCAGAATAAGAAATTAGAGCTAGTGCGTCGTGCGAGAGAGTCGATGCTTGTTGTTTCACACACATTACGAATACATCACTCTTATTTGATGAATTGAATGTGCATTTTTAGCCTTCGCCTAATCAATCTTAGCGTCGCCGGTGTTACTTGTAACACATCTCGATTATAGTAGTAATTATATAGTGAAAATTCTAAGGAATTTTAGAACATTTGTGGAATTTTCTGTAACGAGTTTAGGGAAGTCTGGTGGGTCAAAATCGTCACTAATTTCCAAAATATTCTAGCAAATGCCGCCTGTGGCCTTAAACTGAAATGTTGAAGTAGCTAAGCAAGGATGGAAGCTGTTGTGACGGAATTGTTCTGGTTCTTGGGCCGTTTTGATGATATTGAAACAGGATAATGTTTAGGAATTATGCAAGCAATAGGCTTGCATAATTAACCTATTTTTGATCCCTTTGTCTTTTGTTTTCTTGGAAAAAGCCAACGGACTTTTGTCCGATTGGCTCTCCTTCACAATGTAGTTTTTGTCTTTGTTGTGTACAAAGATAAAAACAACATTGAAGGGATGTTGGATTCATTATTGATTTGACGTCCGGTTCGTCAAGTCTTTTTGTTTAAGAGTCTCCATTCGTTGGAGATTTGTTTAGTTTAAGGTAAAGTTTATTAGTTTTAATAAATTATTGGGACAATAATTGCACAGGAAAACTATTATTCGGAGTATTGTTAATTTATTTAGTAGTTCTTAGGGTCATAGGTCAATTAGATTAGGTAGGTTAGGTCGGATTTGGTCAATCAGGAAATTTGGATTCTAGTGAGAGAGTAAGGAGGAACCACGGACGGTGGTTTCCGGAGGTTATCATCGTCACCAGTCCGTCCGCTCATCATTTGGAATCCAGGAGGATTCCAAATCGTCACAATATAATAGTGCGAGATTGTTAGTGAAATAGAAGCTGAATGGGAAATTTTCTCTATACATTTTAAGGTCATTTGATAGAGCTGTGTTGATGGCTGGTTGTAAACTTAATCATCTGAAATACAATCATAAAGGTCTATTTGTTTAGTTTCTTCAAGCATGTGTGTGGGGATTTGAGCATAAGACTCAATCCCCACTACTGTACTCATAAATGAGACAGTAGACTCCTTACCTGGCAATGAATGACCAGGAAGGAGAGTTCGGAGTTGTATTGAGTTTGAGAACAGGATTGCCCAACTAGGCTCTGTAGCACAAATGGTTAGTGCGTTGGGTCCGGAATATCCAAGACGTGGGATCATACCCCACCAGAGACCAAATTTTTGTGGCAATCCCTGTCTCAAACTCAAAGTGGCGGGTCAGCCCGGCCACATGTGTCGTAGTTGGGAGCACGAGGTATACTTAAGGTTGTGAAAATCTTTAGTTGCTTTTCTCAATTATAGATACGTATTGATGGTGATGATGGTATAATTTTATGCTGGTGATGGTATAATTTTTATCCAAATTAAAAGATGTCCGTGTTTAAGGACACTGTTCCGGTTTCCATCCTAACAAAGAATCATGGTGTTGTTAGAAGTAATTGCAGTATCCTCTTGCAAAACTTTTGATGAAATACTTCCCGCACATTGTCACAGGACAATGCTCAAATTCTCATCCCGTAAACTGTTGTTGATTTAACAATTGCAGCGAGAAGAAATTTGCTAGATTCAATGTTGGTTGTTTTTATCTGCATTTTTAAGGCCTTTTCAATAGATTGGTTAGTTTTGCCTGCAAATGAGCCTGAGGAGGAAAAGTTCAGACCAAGATATGTGTAGTTTTTAGTAATTTCGATGTTGTCGGTTCTCCACATGAAAGTTTCCACTTTCCGTAATCTTCCAGATTCAGCAAAATTCATGAACTTTGCCTTTATAGGGTTTACTTTGAGGATCTAGAGTAAAAGAAATTCGCTGCTATTTTGATTTTTTGTTGAAGTTCTATTCCTGATTGAATGAAAACTAAATCGTCTGCATATAAAAGGAGGTCGATATTGCGGTTGTGTAGTTGAAATCTAAGGAGTGAATTCTTAAATGTTGGAGAGTTCTATAAAATGATTAAAAATTGTAGGGCTCACTGAATTACCTTGGAGCACTCCTGTCTTGATTCGAAATTTTGATGAGACACAAATAATTTTAAGTACGTTCCAAAGTAAAACAATGGTTTGGAGTGTCAAACGATTGCGAAAGATGGACGAAGCATGGGTACTCAGAAGTCGTACTTCTATCGTTGACACAAGTGTGAACACTGAAAGGAATATAAGTTTAGCTGTGTGAGTTGACCAAACCTCTTTGGGCAGAAAGTCGTGAGCTGTTACCTTTGTTTTTTTTAGTGTTTTGCAAAAAAGGTTTGTTTTGAGAGGATGGAACTTGGCATCATAGATTGGGTCAGAGATAACTTGTGCAATTGGAGTATAAAGGATGATGGGTTTCAACGTTCTATCTTCCGAAAGAAACTGATCTAGTGCTCCTCCCATTTGTTTATAGCAATCTCGTTAGCTTGCCCTAGTTGAAGTTGAGACAATTTAACCATTTCCAACAATTAATTTGGAATTTTATATTTTTGGATTCTCGATTCGTGGAGTGTTTGATGGTTTTTTTAATGACATAAATTTCTGCAGTAGGATACTTCTCTTATGTAGTCAACCGCATTTGATTCGTTGGCTATTCTGCACATCCGTCTCAATGCTCTTTTTCGCTTTTGCGATTTGCATTGTTCATTAAACCAAAATGGTTGATTAGACATTGGGCGAGACTATTATATTAGTTCTAATAGGCTGACCAGCCGCCGTTAGCTTTATGAAGATCATCTATTGGGTCAAAAGTCGAAGTACGTCGTTACAATTGATGAGTCAGTTATGTTTGTTGATGAATGTAATTGAGATTGTAAAATTTGCTATCAAAATTTGGAAAAACGAGATTCTAAATTTGTCTGTCAAAAATCCGAAAACTTTTTGAACACATGACCGTAGGGTGTGGCTCCAAAAAAATTCATGTGAAACAACTTAAGTTTCCTTTTACAGTAAAGTTCGGTTATAATGAATTTGTAGGGACCGGCAAAATTGATTCAGTATAGCCGGAGTTCATTATATCCGTATAGTGAACGGGCATTTTAATTTAATAATTGTCCATTATATCCAAATATTTCACTATAAATTCAGCTAAGCCGATTTAGAGAAGCACTGGGTAATGGGGATTTGCTTGAGACCATTTGATGAGCGCAGAATCCAACTTTGGATAGTTACATCGGCGTTGGCGTTTTATGTTCTAAGAATTTGATATTTGAATTTTAGCTAATTGCTTAAATGTAACCTAATTATATTTCAACACTTTTATTATTAACTTACACCAGAAAATCTTTGGAAGTCTTCTTTAATTTTAGATTTTGATGTCAAAGTAAGAAAAATTGTAGTTTCCAATTTTATATTTCTCACATAACGTTTGGTGAGGTGTGTTGGAAGACAGTGCAGTAATGATATCGAATTTATCGTTTAAGGACAACGCATTGCGCTTTTAGCCTGATTTTGACATTGTGAATCAGTAAATTTACTTAATAAACTAAAACTCACTCATAGGTCAACATGCAAGTCCGGTGCATAGATGGGCAGGCATAAAAGTATAAGGAACAGTAGTAGTAGTAGCAAATGGTCTCATGACGGAATTCAGACATATTTCACTATAACCGGACAAAATGACTCTGGGGACCGGTAGGTTTGGTTCACTAAGGCCGGAAGTTCAGTATAGCCGATTTCATTATAGCCGGACTACTTAACACGTAATCTCCTATTTGCTTGGCAGGGACCGGACAGTGTGGTTTGCTATAGCCGGAGTTCTATTATAGCCGTACCACTATAGCCGAACATTACTGCATCACTATTGTCACAAAAAATATGTTTGACAAAGAATTGCAACTTCCCTTTATGTGTATTTACGTGTCTCCATCTTCCTGTTCATTTAGTTACATGTCTCCGCGTGACTATATATGTCTGCTTCTAGTATCATTTATTTCTATGTAGCTCCACGGATTCCAATGTGTTTGATACTTTCCATATTTTCATGCGTAGCTCTGTGTCTTTCTGAGTAGACTACTAGCCTCTCTACGCATCAGAACGATTCTCATCGGTTCGTGGTTTCTACGCATTTGTACGTAATTTTTATTTTATGCCTCAAAATTTATTTTTATGAGTTCTTCACAAAAACGATATCGTGTTCCAGGTAGACAACTTATGTAATTAATAATTTTCAACTTACACGTATGTAATATCTACGTATCGCACCTATCGATTTACTCACGCGTATACAGTTGAGTTAGTAAGGCATGAAAATCAGAATTTCCTCTCACTTGCCGTAGAGTAGTATGTGAAGGTGAAAGTAGGTACTCCGTTCTCCACCTTACTTTAGTAAACTCCACTTTATACTAGCGTATTATTCTTTCTTCGTTATATGCTAGCAGCTTAACTTAATGGTGAAATTAGCGAGTATGCTATCTTTATCCGACAAAGGTCCGCTTACGCATTAGCGTTAGTTAAGTGCATCCGTTTACGGTGAGGTTAGATTCAAATCAATTTAAACTGTCCGAATGCCGTTGCATTAATAAATGTAGATATTTGAACCAGGTTATCATTTCAAAGTTTACGGTTGTGGGAACAATGACTTCGTTTCGTCTCCATCAGCTCCAACGCTGTTTCCCGTCTCAATATTAATAACAGCTAAAAGCTTCTTCTCTTATGCAGTTTTGAATGTAGGAAGAACAGAATGTAGAAAAGAATTTACATATTTTTACATATTTAATTAATCTTACTTTTCTGAATAATTTTGCTAATTATTTTTGAGCATGGACATCCCCTCATAGTTTCTCGCTTCTTTTCTACAACTCTGCAGTCATTTCTAATCATTACGGAAGCGTTTTAGAGCTAATACAATCTTGCTCACTACTCTTATTTTGTAGCAACATTTAAATTGCAATGTATCCGAAACATATATTGCTGATATATAGAGAAAATAAATTGAACGAGAAGACCAAGACTCGAACCCCCGACCACAAGGTAGGGACCCAACACTTTTCCGTATCTCTAAAACTTCCAACNTTCAAAAATTTGTGGAACTCTATCGTACTGTTTTCTCCAACTATTATTGTTACAATAATGCACCACATTTGGGGGTCCACAGCCCCCTCCAAATAACTTCCGGTGAAATCGGACAAACATTTTTGAGCTTTTCTGACTTATACCTACATGAAAAGCTCAAATTTAATTTGAAATTAATTTTCAAGTCATGACTGTTCCCTTGTCAGTCATAGATAGGAAGTGTGGTGTAAGTGTTAAGGTAAATGAGTTCTATAGAGTGGTGGTGGGTTATAAGCTGATAGATGTTATTGAGTTTAGAAAAGTGAAGATTTTTTTTTTCATTTTCCAACTCCTGGCCAATGGTTTATACAGAAAATATTCGCTAGGTTTGTCGAATGAATTCTACAGACTATAGGGCCATAAATCGACATAAAAGTTTCTACAAGGTGCTAGAAAAGTCGATGGAGCATGGAGAGAGTATTGCTAGTAAAAGACGAGAGAAAACAGAACGCGTCGTGTTCGTCCCTCAGTCCACTCTCCTTCGCTCAAGTTCCCGCCAGACATTTACGCACCCAAATATTTTAGCTCCTTTATTTTCTGGTCTGACGCTAATCTCACACACGCACACATTGATTCATTGTTTGATTGACCATCAACCTACCATCACTTCTCATTTTCAAATCTCTGGATTCTGAATTCGGTTAGGATCAAGAATACACAGGTTTGAATTCATTTCATTCCCATTAGCGCGTGGTGCAACACTCTATTATTATTGCCTATAATCAGAGTCTTAAGTAGAAGACAAGCTATTGTACACCATCGTTGGTCTACCTGCTCTTCACGAAGACAAGTTGCAAGTTCCTGGAGACTTGAAAGATTTAGTACATCGGGAAGAAGATGAAGGGAAAATAATTTTCTGCACTTCGGGCCCTGGGTTTCTTTACTGCTGAATTGTACCATGTCTTGTACACAAAACATCTTATTATACAATGATAATAATAAAGCAAAGAAAATTAAAAATTATATTACTAAAGCTAACCTTCTGATTTCCATAATTAGTAACAAAATATAGAAAAGAAAAAGCAAAAGTAAGTCAAAATTACATGAAATAAATAATTATTGTGTAGTTTATGAAAAAGACTCATACCATTACACTGTATCTAAAGATACACTACAACTATAACAGTATGAACCGTTCTAAATTTAATTCTGACAGGTGCTCCTGGCCTACATTAACTCCACTGTACACTTCTGCTCGTAACAGCTTAGCATCCAGTTTCATCCGCCACAAAGTACACGAGTACAACATACATACACATTATTTATCACAATTTAACACTTCCAACTTTATTTTTATTCACCTTATAACTTTTTTGAAACTTTCTCTAACAAAGTTTGACTGAGTAGACAGTTTTGCAGCAATGGATCCGCACTGGTTTTATTTTTGCTATTGAGTGCCAAGGTTTCCATATACCATGATTTCATTTTACGATAACATTTTTCCAAATAATACTTGTCTTCTACTTACGTGCTGGAATACTTGCTAATTGTTTGCATTATCGAATTTAACAATTTTAATAACATTAAAATATGAGGCTATATAATTATCATGTATAGCCGTATTAAATCAACTAAAAGTTGAAGCTATGCGATTAATAACCGTAATCTCTATTATAAAATAAATGATGCAAGAAATAAAACAAATAACAAAAACAAGAAAGATTACACCAATTCTTGTTTGGAAATCCAATGGAATTGGCTGATCCCCATTAAACAGTGGATTCAATGAAGTTAATCGAGCCTCTGCAATCATTTGATGTTTTCTTGTGTGGGTTGTATTAGATATTAAATATGCCAACGTTCCAGACTCCACAAATGTGAGTGAGTTCGTTCTTAAAAAGTTGCCAATAAATGGTATAGGTTCTACTGTATATCCTTCCAAGTGTGTTATTATAACATTTGTAGGATCTGGTATTCTATAGAATCTTTTCGTTTTATCAGAATTGAAGCTTGACAGGAATAGTTGCTTTGCCGTTTCCAATTCCGCTAAATTAAGCATTGATTGATTGCATTTGAGAAGTTCGGAAATAGGGGAGTGACTTGTTGATCCTGGGTAACAAGGAGGTGCTTGAAGGAATGTAATCAATTTCATAAGTAATTTGTCTCTCGTCGTATTCATTTTGTTGTAATTTATTTTTCTAGTTCCGCCGTGTTCAACAAGTAGGGTTAGGAAATACACAGCTCTATTCCGATCATAAGTTCCCCAAATGTTAGGCACAAATGAATTTTCAGTCAAAATATGTTCGACAATTATGTTTTCCCAATAGTCCAAAGGTATACCCAATCGTGAAGCAACAGTCAAGTTCACATTTAACCCATTACAGGCTTCATGGTGTAATACTAATGCTTTGTTAGATAGGCTTAAAAGTACTGATAAATTTCTACCGATGGCATCTACCACAGACTCAATTCCAGTGATTTCGAAAGGTTTAACTAAAGATGTGATGACTAAACCTTTATATGCGTTTGATAAGACGACGCAAATTAGCAGAAAAGGGCCTAGAAAGAAACTAAATGTTGCAAATGATGAAAGTTTTCTAGACATTTCATAGGAATGTTCTAGTAAAAACGAAATAATTAGGAATGGTATAGTGTCTTCAATTTTCTTGTATCTCAAAATTGGTATTAATACTGTACAACTGATTAAAAATAAGGCGATTAGTACGAGCCAAAGATCAGTTTGGAACGGCTGGAAATAATCATGGAAATTCAAGCTTTGAGATAATCCAACACATGTGATTAGAGAATCATGACTGGTCCAAGTTGGTAGAAAGTATACATTAGAAGCTGCATTTGTTCGCATGTTTAGCAGATTGCTCTTGATTGCTATAGATCTGTCAAAGTCTGGCGAACCAAATGAGTTTCCCAAAATAATGCTGTTATTGAATTTTCTAATTATAAAATTTGCAAGTTCAAGACCATAGCGATACTTCACAGATCCTTCCCACAGCAGGATTGATACTTGAAGCCAAAGAGAGGCCTGAACTTTGTCGTGCATCGATTGTATCATTTTTTTTTGCAATCCTAGGGGTAAAAAAAATTATGATTTTGAATTGAGCAACAAGACTTTAATTGCACGAGCTTAAGGCCGAGATGGCATCAAGTCTTGTTACACAATGACTGGTTTCATAATCAATCTAACTTCATTGGTTACCGTCAACCATTGAGCTAATACAGGTTTACACTACAGACAGTATGTGTGTATCCGTAACGTCACAGCAATGTATTGCATTTTTTAAAGAAATATCATGTAAAAGTCAAAACAGTCGTCTTCGCATTTTGCTACAAAATATAAATACAGAAACTAAATACTTTCTGATATAATAACAAATTGCCGTTATAAAAATTTCCCGGTAACCGGATTAAAATGACTAATTTAGTAACAAAAATACAAGTTTGAACGAAAATGCGCATATAAAGTTGGAATATGCAAAAATTAGAAATGTTGCGACTAATAACAAAACACTCAACGATTGGAAACTTTAGCAAATTAGAAAGTGAACGATCAAACGAAAAGTAGAGAGAGATTATGGAAAGAAAACTATAGGCATAGGTCGCAAATATCTGTGCAAATAGAAAAAACAAAACAGAAACCTTGGAACAGGAGTTAAACGATAGAAAGATTGCATGTAAAGACATCGTAATAGATTTAGAAAGAAAGACTGACGGTCAGTTGTACTATGGTTGGTTTAGTTAAATGGTTGTTTAAAAGACCATGGTGCACCATGGTCGGTTAGTCTTAAGTTAAGATTCTTAACCGGTGGTTAGAGAAAATTTAATCATTGATTATATTTTAATCAGAGAAAATTGAGGAATTAATTTTAACAACAGATTAATTGGCGGAGGGATACTTGACACTTGTAATCACTACTAAGCCGCTAGATCGAGCAGTCGTCGAGATAATTAAGTTGGAAGTTGGAACTAGTTGGCCTTATAACCGACGATTAACTAACCGTCCATAGTGAACCTAATCATAAGAAATATAAATTAAATAAATTAAATTATTGATTGTGATTAACGGTAAAGAAACAAAGTTTAATTAATGTTATGTTATAAATTAAGTAAATCTTCTTTTTGTAGGTGGTATAATGACGATTGTACTTTGGATGAGCTAGAGGGAAAATATTACTTACGAAACCAGTCTACCATTCCGAAATTATGCAGCAACTTCAAGATTGTGCGTGTATCCCTAGATTAGGTTATTAGTTTGTAAACATTGAATATAATTGATGACGCTGCTGACATTGAAGCGGAAGATTGAAAGGAAGAAGAGTTGGAGTTTATTTCAATTAGTAATCTGTATGCTCAAATTCGACTTAAATTCATATAAATTTCTTAAAATTCCAAATTTTTTAAACCATTTTCTATATGTTGCCGGTTTAAAATTGTCAAGCTTCGTCATCAGAGAGCTCGTATTAGTAAACAAAAAAAAATTTAGTCTAAATATGACTGGGTTCGGAATAATAAAATTATATAAATTAAGACATTTTTAATTCAGTTTAATTATATAATACTGACTTCTCAGCAGAGGGTGGATATATACTTTCTAAAAAAAAACAGCCTTTTACTTACTTAAAAACTTGTCAAATTTTGATGAAATACTAATAAAACCGTATAAAAAATTACAAATTCTTTTTTATTTCTGATAAATATCTTCAAATTTTAATTAAATAACTGAAATGTTAGCCAATTCTGTGAAAATTTGGATCTTCAAATCGATAAACAGGGTATAAGAAGTGTACCAAAAACTTTGTACCACAGAATTTACAAATTTTGTATGCATTATTCACGTAGTCATTTTCTAACCGTGGGATCGCTCAAAATGATTTCTTGGTACATTTTTATAAAATGTTACTCAATCTAAGACTACGATTACCCTAAAGCCTCGCGGAAAAGCCGCCCTTGCAGATTATCCGCACCAGCGTATAAGTTCCACTTCTTTGATGGGTGTTTTCATTTACCAGAAAGGCCGCACACGCAGAAAGGCCGCACTAGTTTTCGTACCAAAATATCATTGTTATGATAGTTTGAATGGAAAATTTGAATTTACCAATTGTACTAGAAGTCACTTAATATTGATGCTGATAGTACTTAAAAAAAAAATTTTTTTTTTTATGAAAAATTAGATCAATGTTGGAGTAATTCAGAGCTCTGATTTCTAGCTAAATTAAAATTACAGTGGAGTCCGTTTAAAGGGATTTAGAGAATCATATTATATAACCAGTTTATGTTAATTGGGTTTGACTAAATCCAAAATATTTGCCATTAAATCTTAATGCGACAGAACACGGCGGAATGGATCGTGTTGAATTGTCTCAACATCTTTGTACACATCTTTCAATGTAATTGTACTCAGTTTGGTTTCTGAGGTTAGGTACAGAAATAACGTCCGTACCAAGCTCGTCAGATCAAGAGAGTTTTTACCAACGAAGTTAATTTTGACATAAGCCATAATAATTTGGAACGATTTTCTCATAAAACAATATTTTTATCAACTAAAATGTGCCAAAAGTCTACATTAATTTTTTTAGATATGGGAAGAACTCTATTCTGAGTTATTCTACAATAAAATTTACTTTTTTTTTGCTGAGCGATTTTCAACCTTGAACACCATAGCTGTGAGAAGTTTGTTGAAATATCAGATAGGCCACCCTCGAGTATAAGCCGCGTCCAACATTTTGGCGCTCAATTTCAACGTATAAACCGCGGCCTAACCGTGAGGTCCTAGGGTACTTAATTCTTTTTTCATGGGTATTCCATAAATCCTCTTTTGCGCTCCGTATCCGTTGTCAGCAGAAAGTACTATTTATGAATTTATTCAATTTTTAAAATTCTTGCTGCGAGAAATTAGTTAATTGTTGGAAAAACTAAAATAAAAAATGCACACGCGCATTAAGAATAGATACAAATATTTATTCGTCGGTTAACATTGGTCAGTTAGAAATTTCTGTCGTCTAATCACTTTATCAATTCAGGTTCTAATATTAATAATTATAATTAAATTCATAATAGAAACATAAAGGTTAGTATTTAATTTTTTATTAACATTATCCAATACAGACGTTTAGCATTTCCATTATAATCTTCTTTGCAAGATATAACAAGGAAGTCTGAACGTCGCAGTATGTTTATAAAGCGCTAAATGATTATCTTTAAAAACCCAGCAAATTTAGAGCGTATATCGTGCAAACTGAATGCAACATGTATTAATGCACCAAAATACTTGCCAAAGTTACTTTTTAATTACTCAAAATTCGAAAATACTTTCGAAAGTAATTTCTAATAACTAAAAACCAAAAAACTTATAATACTTGTTTCCGCAAACTGCATGAATCGGAAAGATACGAAGTTTCAGATGTGTATTTGCAATAGCTAAAAAGAAGTAGATAAGTAAGTATCCGCCCTCTGATTATCATGGACACTTGGATACCACGAACCAGAATCTTCTGGCCGATTCTGGAGATGAAGCCTAACCCTTCGGTTAAGATGAAAGCTTTAACGCGGTTATACGATTGATATGATAAAATAACTCATATGACTTTTACCTCGGTTAACACGAACACTAAGATATTTGGAAGCTTTGGAAGATAATTGAACGTATTTGATACGAAATTTGATGAAAAATTTCTTAACGCTTGCCGTTTTAAACATGAAATGAATCACACATATAGAGAGCAATACACTTTTCGTTATTTTTTGTTTCTACGGCAGTTTAAGAATATGGATTACTTTACATCTCTGCTAAGACAAACAGCTCCTTTATGTTGTTTGGGTTCCAAGAACCAAATATCCCTATACCCGAGGCTTTCGACTTTTCCGAGATTGACTGTATACAAAGTACTTAACAATATCAGTTCTTCCGAGACTGGTATTTACAGTTACCGATCCCTTCAGAAGTAGTTAGAGCTTTTTGAATTTTTTTTCATTCCCTGTTTCACAAACCTCACCTATAAATATATTCAACCCACATATTAAAACTTTCTCATAGTGTATACCCACCACAATGCAGAGTCGGGCACGACTACTACGAAATTGCTCAAGATTCCCATGGTATGCGAAAAGTAGATTTATTATGAGAAGCAGACCAATACAAAAGAATTGAAAATTGGAAAATTTTGTTGAATAAATTTTCATAGAGGCAGAAAATTTTGTTGGATAAATATTCATACAGGCAGAAAATTTTGTTGAATAAAAATTCGTACAGGTAGAAAATTTTGTTGGATAAATTTCCACAAGCAAAAAATTTTGTTGGATAAATTTTCACACAGGCAGAAAATTTTGTTGGATAAATTTCCACACAGGCGGAATATTTTTTTGGATAAATTTCCATACAGCCAGAAAATTTTTTTGATAAATTTCCACAGGCAGAAAATTTTGTTGGAAAAATTTACACAGGTAGAAAATTATGTTGGATAAACGTCCATATAGGCGGAAAATTTTGTTGGATAAATTTCCATGCAGGCAGAGTGTGGACATAGACTGCTCCTATAATGCCCATGTTTCTTGCAGATTACATAAAACTGAGATATTAATCCAACAAAATTTTCTGCCTGTATGTGAATTTATCTAACAAAATTTTCTGCATGTATGGGAATTTATTAACCAAAATTTTCTTCCTGTATAGAAATTTATCCCACAAAAAATTTTTGCCTCTGTAAAAATTTATCCAACAAAATTTTTTGCTTGTGTGGAAATTTATCCAACAAAATTTTCTGCCTGTATGAATTTTTATTCAACAAAATTTTCTGCCTGTATGAATTTTTATTCAACAAAATTTTCTGCCTGTATGAATTTTTATTCAACAAAATTTTCCAATTTTCAATTCTTTGTGTTGGTCTGCTTCTCATAATAAATCTACTTTTCGCATACCATGGGTACCTTGACCAATTTCGTTGTAGTCGTGCCCCACTCTGCATTGTGGTGGGTATACACTATGAGAAAGTTTTAGTATGTGGGTTGAATATATTTATAGGTGAGGTTTGTGAAACAGGTAGTGAAAAAAAATTCAAAAAGCTCTAACTACTTCTGAAGGGATCGGTATCACAAATTATACACATACAATTTTTCTTCTTCCTGAAAGTACCCTATAACAAACATGGTTATCTTTTGTTTTGCTTTAGCGGCTAAGTGAGAAAACCAATAACTGTGACTTAGGTAACTTAAAATAGGAGAAAAAATAGGAGTCTTATTACAACCTCACGGCAAAATTTTAAAAAAGCGAATGACTACAAAATTGGGGCTATTTGAATTCAAATAATTTAAAATAACCATTAATTCGAATTCAATTATCAGTAACATTTATATTAACGTCTAAATCAGTGCCAAAAATAAAATAAAATTTTTAAAATTTGGAATGAATGCATTCATTTTAAAATTTTTGAAAATGTGATTAAGTGGCTTTTACTGGCGAACAGCGTATTAGTAGAAATTTATTTCATTCATGTTTTGATTCTATATAGTTGATTGTATTATTTTCACATTTTTGCACATTTTTGGATTAGAGCCTAACTGCATTGAAATTTAGATTAATAAATGCTTAACTTTAGGCTACCTATAAAAATACAAACGGTAATGTATTTCAGGCAACTGCATTTATATATTAAAGAAATATTGTTTCCAATTTTTTATAACAATTTTACCGTGAACAAAGGGACTCAAACAGAGAACTTACCTGATTTATTATTATGAAAACATATCTGGAACTTCAAAAATTTCATAAAAACTTGCACATGTATTTCAATTGAAATTTCTGTATTCGATAAATGTTCTTCATACGTCATAACAATAATAGGAATGTATACCATTGACAAAATCTGTGGTGACATTCTCATCCAATAACCCCAACCAGTTGGTGAGAAACCTGTATTCTTAGTTACCAAAGCTTTAATAAAAACTTCTGAAGGAAAAAATATCACATCTCTCATAGTGACGCCAAGCAGAGATAAGTCATTTGATAATATACGAATGTTAGTGTCACCAAAATGATTTCGACTCCAATACTTATCAATGTACCAGTACGCGGCATTTAAATCTTCATCACCCTTCTCCAGTACGACAGTTACAGCCAAGCAAACTATGCCCTTCACAAGAAAATTTTTTATAACCGTAGGACAAAATCCTTCGTTGATATGATCCACATCTGGAGCAGTTCGGTTTAAATGAGGTTCACATGATGTATCATTCTCGTCGTAAATATACTTGGGACTGGAAATAGCAACGGCGAATGAAGGTGGTATGAAATCAATTTTATTCGATATAATAATTTGAGTGTAACAGTTATCACTTGATGCATGGAACAAATCCAAATTGATAGTCTTCGACTTCTGTTTGGATATATTGATAGTATTGAGAATAATAATTACAATGGCCGTGGAAATGCAGCTAACCGTCGACATTTTTTACCTTGAGAATAAAAAATTTAGAGCTTATGCGTCATGTCAGAGAGTCGATGCCCGTTGTGCCAAAGACAATACGAATTCATCACTCTTATTTGTTGAACTGAATGTGTATAAACTAGACGTCAATCTTTGGAATTAAATGTCGTGAACTCATACAACATAAATAGAAAACTAATGCCTGTTTGCAGAAAAATTGTTTGAAATTAAGCAATTTGTATTCAGTGTTTTCCTTAGAGAGATTACCTAAACTTGAATTATTAACCGCAAAAAGTTTTAGTGCAAATATGATTCCTATGACTGTCACGCTTTATCCATAATGCCGGATTGCGGTTTACTTAGCTACCGAAGATGTTTGATTTCAGCCATCGTCACTTTTTCTAGTTACTTTTTTAGTTACCGTTCGTAAACATAGGTCTCTTTTTGTAGAATTGATTAGGTAAGCACAAACTTCTCTTAAGTTTGATCTATGCTGCCAGGGGATGATGAAATATTATTTTACAGGAATATTTTTCTGCCAAATGTAGAAACAGATGAAATTATTTGAGTTATTTGTACATGGAAATTTAGTTTTGTCGCCTGAATTTAGAAGCCACATGGTTAACTGTGAAGTTGGGTGTGCATTTTTTGCAAACATAAAGACTACTTTCAAATTATGGTTATAGAAACCAACAATTTGGAAGTTGTAATATTATGTTTTCATCTAATGCTCCAATTACACTAGGTAACTTTATGCGAAAGTTTTAATGAAATTTTGAAATTTTTGGTGGAATCGCACATGAAATCTTACAATTTCTCTTGCACAACGTCATCATACTCAAGAAAAATTTCAAGATCCGAAATTGCAATCGAATGCAATTTCGATCATGAAACTTCAGAACTTTAGAATATTTTGATTCAAAAAGCCCCATCTCGTAAAAAATTGTTTTGACCAACATTTCGGTGTTTTACGTTTTTTTTAAACTGTTTTGCAAAAACTATTATAGCTATTCCGAGTGCGCATTGCGCACTCGGAATAGCTATAATTTAACATTTAATTATAACATTTAATTATACATTTATAATTATATAACATCGGAAACATTTAATTATAAACTCCATACATTGGACAAAAAAATCCAGCCACTGAAAAATTTCTGAACCATAATTTAAGTATATTTTTTTTGATTTCAGGTTCAGGTGCAGGCTTTCAGGTTCAGGTTCAGGTTCAGGTTCAGGTTCAGGTTCAGGTTCTTGAACAACCTGAACCTGAATGGCAGTATTAGGTACAGGTTCCTTATGGACCTGCACCTGAAACATCAGGTTCAGGTTCAGGTTTTTGTTATCTACAACCTGTAATGCAGGTTCAGGTGCAGGTTCTTCCAGAACCTGCACCTGCGGCAACTCTGGCAAAGAATATCTTTTTACATTTTCAATATGCCAAAATAACAAATTTAGTTAATTGGGTAGGTGTACTTTATAGTTGTATTTTGTGAATCTGGCGGGTTTTCAAATATAAATCATTTGAGGCAAGTTAATCGTGAATTTCATAGCTTTGGTTACTAGTGTAATAAACAATGAAACAAAAGTTTCATACAACTTCTTGCACAAGAAATTATATAAAACTTTTGAACAAAAGTTGCGCAACTTTTGCTCTCTGGTGTAATTGGAGCATAAGACCTATCTCTGAATTATGCATAAAACAGCAACAAGGGAAGGATTTCAACAGTGGCTTTATCTGAAATGAACCACGCTTAAGAGGAGTTGTGAGATTTTAGATTCAAGAAAACTCAAGAGCATAGATGGAATCCTTCTGGCTTCAGAGGTCTGGAGGACTCTAGTAGTATCGATAGTCAGAAGTCTGGAGGATTCGTGTAGGATTTGAGCTCGGAGGTCTGGAATACTCTAGTAGTATTTGTTCTCAGAATTCTGGAGGACTGGTTTAGTATTGGAGGTCACAGTTCTGGAGGACTGTTAAGCATTGCAGGTCGGAGGAGTAGACTGTATTTGGAGTTGAGAAGAATGTGTAGTAGACATATGGTCTTATTTTTCTCTGTGGATGAAACTCAAGAAATTTAGGTGGGACTTTAAAATAAATTATCTTTTAACCAATCTAACTTACGTTAGATTGTTATATTGAGACGGAGCAGCTCCATAATAGTAATAATTATTATAATATATTTTTGTTAGTTTTCTACGAGATTAGTGCTCGCATACTTTGTTAATTTTATTATTCCTTAGTTGTCTGTGGAGCTTAGTGCTCAGAGACAAGTTAATATTTATTCAATTTGTGTGATTCTGTGATAAGTTCACAGACTCATGATTTGTGTAATTATTAATAGGGAAAGCGCCCCCATCCAGTTCTGCAGAAAAACAGGAACTGCATGAGGAAATTTTGAGAATCAGTCAGTTGTGTCTTAGTCATCAGTTGGCCAAGACGTGTTTTGTCCTATCAGTTGTCTTGAGCGTTTTTGGTTTTAAATCAGTCAAGTTCATCATTTATTTTTCTGTGTCAAAAATTGTGTCATCTGTTGTAACCAAGATTCATCCGTCTGCCTACAAGGCCTGTAATTTTGGTTATTGGGATTATTTGGTGAGTTTTGGTTTGGATTGACTGAGGATTCAGTGTAGCAGCTCAGTCTCTCTCTGTCCGTGTCCAGTCAGGAGACAGGACAGGTAAAGCAAACCGTCACAATATTAATCAATGTTGCAAAAATCTCAAAAACAAACGTGGGGCAGGATATCAGAAACGGCTGAATTGTCGCAAAATTCTGAGAAAAAAGCTTACACCATACACTATACACCATACACCATACCCCATACCATACACCATACACCATACACCATACACCATACACCATACACCATACACCATACACCATACACCATACACCATAAACCATAAATCAACCGTACACCATACACCATAAACCATAAACCATACACCACTAGTTGGTCACAATGTAAGTATGNCACCATACACCATACACCATACACCATACACCATACACCATACACCATACACCATACACCATACACTATACACTATACACTATACACTATACACTATACACTATACACCATAAACCATAAACCATACACCATAAACCATACACCATAAATCAACCGTACACCATACACCATAAACCATAAACCATACACCATACACCATAAACCATACACCATAAATCAACCGTACACCATACACCATAAACCATAAACCATACACCACTAGTTGGTCACAATGTAAGTATGACATTACACAAATAGTAAAACACCAGGTGACCATTTCAAATTTAGTGACCGATGAAGTAGTTTTACTTCATGGTAGAAAAGTTCTGTTTTAAACGAGTTTTAATTTTCTTAGATCGACATGTTGATGGAATTGATCCGTAATACTGTCTAACTCGACACAATTAAAAAAAAATTCAAACATTGGATACAAATTGTGATGCATTCTTTGACTATTATTTCGACAAAATCTAATAATAGTAATAGCACACTCCATTCGCATCCCAATGACGCATCCTTGACTTTAATTTTATGTACACTTTCAATTATGTCTACTAGTATACGAAAACAAACTCTAATTACCTTTAGTTTAATTAGCCACTGAACATGAAAATTGACGAGAGTTAAACAAATTCAGAAAGAAACAAGACTTCTGTAGGTTCATATGAGAATAAGGCTACATGCACATAGAGTCGCGACATAGAGTCGACGCGATGACGAATTTGGCAAACGCGATTGACGCAAAAATCTTGACATAGTTTTGCGACGACGAAATATCTGTTCGAAACAGATATTTTTTGTGACGATACGCGATTTTGTAATGATGAAAGATGGTAAGTTGAAAAAAAAATCAAATCGAGGAACGGAGTATTACCCTGTGTGTGTTTCCACCTCACCCAACAAAGAACCTGCCGACCCCTCTTTTTGCTTCTCTGCTTGTTCCATTGCTTCGCATTATAACCATTTGCTTCTTTAAGTAGTCTTCACTTTTTTATCTCAAATGAATTGAAAAAGTGAACACTACTTAAGAAACAGATGGAACTAATTTTTTATTTTAATCGCAATCGTAGCTGATGCTATGTGAAATTAAGCGCAATTGAGTCTACAATTGCACATTAGTCTTTGTAACCACGATTCAGAAGAATCGTCGTCGCGTTTGTAAAATTCGCTGTCGCGATTCTATGTGCACATACCCTAAGGCAAGATATCCTCCTTGTGCTGATGCCAACTTTCGAAATTTTGAAAATTTGATATCTCAAAGAGGAATGTTGTAGCCGTTTCCTTTTTTATTAATCCCTAGTGATAGTGACAATTTTATTGTCAATCATAAGTAAACTTCTTATATTTGACAAATGTTGAATGGGATCTTGGATGTGTAGGACGAACATTATGTTTTGAATTGGAATTTTGAGTTTGATTATGATCTTGTATTTACTAAAAGTGCATCCACAAATGTCGTTGTGATTTTACGTAGGGAGTTCATCTATGTGGATTGGTAATTCGATTATTTTTTACCTTAATTTGTTCGATGGTATAATAGACCTTCAATTAATCTTTTTGGGGAAACGGAAATAAGAAATGTAACCATTTTTGCAGTCCATGATTATGGTTTAAAAATAGGATGTGATGATAATTCTTGTCAGGGGTCTCGACATTCTTGAGTTGGCGGTTCCTTATTCGCCAATCACTATTTCCATTCCTTTAATGCTGTGAGAATTCTGAATATGTCTTGTCCAATTTGCTGCTCCATTGTCCATTCCCATTATTATGTCATTCATACTGGGTAAATAGTTATTCAAGAGTGACTTGACTTAGATTGTATGCTCTTGCTCTTTTGTCAGTTGTTCTTTGAGGTTGAGGGCTAAGATTTTGAAATTTTCTCATCTTGTTTTTTCAAATGTTGGGAGCGATATTAGTCCACAGCACTATACTCGAATTCTCAGTCCAAAATTGTCGTTCAAAATACGTTGAAAGTCTCTATTTCCTGTTCTGGAGGCAAGTTTACTTCGTAGAGAATAGGTATACTCGCGATATATCCATTCATAACTGTCACTGCAATTATCAATCCATATGATATTTTGGCTTCAATATCACTGATTACATGTTTGATCATCTTTCTGATTTGTGCTTGTACACAAAGCGATGCAGTCTGTCAAGGTAGAGTGGGAGGTGGTAGACAGTGCTGACATAGTGCTGAATTACGAGGTAGTTGTTTAATGATTTGAATAATTCACTAGTGAATGTAGTACCTGTCAATCTGAATGAAATAGTTTTACATACGTGTCGACATCTGATTTCTTCTATGAAAAATTTTGCAATTTCTTCCATAGTTGCTTCTTACATGGCGTTCGCTTCTATCCACTTGGTAACGTAGCAGAAAGATGGGCAGAAGTATTTGTTTATTCGGTTTGTAAGATTGAATGGGCCCATTAAATCAATTTGGACATGGTTGAATGCATGATAAGGGACTTTGATGAATTGGTTATTTCCATAAGGTTTCCTTCTAGAAATTTTTCACGTTTGACAGCTATGGAATCTCTTGATATAGCTATAGATAGAGTTTTTCATAGCCTTCCAGAAATAGCTTTGATATGTTTCCGTAAAACCATTGTGGGCACTGAGGGGGTCGTCGTGATAGGGACGTAAGACCACTGCTTGCATTGTTTGTGGGATATAAATTTGCTTTTCTGCTATGAACGTGATAAATAATATCTTGGTTCATATAAACACTTTTTTCTGAGTTTCCTTCGAGAATTTGATTTCGAATATCTTCAACATAATTTAGCATAACGCATAGTAAAATCTTCGCTGGATGACTTTAGTTTTGTTAAAGCTTAGACAATACCGAGAAATCCTAGTTCTGTTGTCCAATCTAACTCTGGTGGGGTGAGGGATCTACTTATGAATACAACTGAGGACCTCCCTCTAATAAGGAGGTATTTCCATTCACTTTTTTTTTGCTGTTGTTAGTCAACAAATTATAACAAACTAAACAAACTATAAACAAACTGTAAACAAACTATAAACAAAATATAAGAGTTAGTAAAATGAAAATAGCAAATATTCTTATCTTTTGTTTTGTGACTTTGTTGATTTATCGTCCGATATATTGCTCACGGTCGATTATCTCAAGCAATGGTAAAAACAAATACAGGAAATAGAACATCATGATCTACACTGTGAAAATATGCGAGAAAAAGCTTCCGAAGAACACGAAAATTCCAGAAAATTGAAACTTTTGGCTTAATTTTAATTTTTGAATATTGGTTTTGCTAATCAGTTTTAAGTCAAATGTCAAGGCAACGAACACTTTTGCAAACTTTTGCCGTAACCATGCAGTTTCAATTAAAAAAAAATAAAGTGAATGGAGATACCTCGTTATTAGAGGGAGGCCCTCAACTGGTTTCTCAATTTTGCTGTGTATTTAAAAATGCGTAGCGCCGATGCCAAATGTTGAGGCATCAATTGTTAGTCTTGTTATAATTCCTGGTTAGAAGAGTACAAAGAATCGTTCTGAAGTGATTGTATTTTTGCAATTTCGAATGTTGTTTTAAGCAGGTCCCCATTTAAATTTCTCAGACTTTGATAAAATTTTGTATAGTGTAGACAATTTGGATGATTAATTTTTAATAAATTTCCTAAAGTGATTGAATGGTCGAAATGTTCTTTGCGATGCTACATATTGTGAACAATGTGGAAGTAATTCAAAACCAAATCAAAAAAATTGTTAACGTGGTTCTAGCTCTGACGTTATTCTGAAAACTGACTAATGCTAATTTATTTATGAACTATAATCGAATCGAACTCTTTCATACAAAGGCAAAAAATTAAGTTTTAGATTTGTTCATTATCCCACAAATTGAGTCATATTTGTGCACTGTGTAGTATGCTTTTAGAATTTCTGATAAAATTGTTGCCTACGTATTTCTTTGTGGTAGGGTAGGACATGGGGTAAAAGTTTCAGATAATATTTAAATAAGACTGGGGTTCCTAATGCTACTTTTATATGTAATCCTTCTTGCAAACTCTCATCTTCTGTATTATTCCTGGAAGTTTTGGACAAAAAAAATTGGGACAGTTTATATTACCCTAATCCCTTCCGTACAAACCACGGTTTATCTTACCAATTTGAGCAGTTTTACATTATCTCTGCGGTTTATACATTATGGCGGTTTGTCTGACAAAAATGACTCAAGTGAAATTTATTAATTTGATAAAAAGTTCAAATAATGAAATTTTATTCGATGTCATTGAGTTCTTCATTAAATCCGTCAATCTCGTCTCCTAAATTTTGATTGTCTTCATCTTCGTCCTCAATTTCAATCTGAGCTATTTCTGATTCAGGTCAGTGTCACTGACATCATCATTTCCGAAATTTGTTTCTAGAGTCGATTCGTTGTCTCCACCTGTTTCATTCAAGTAAGATTGAATTCCCAACTTTTCGAATCCATTCTTAATTGTGTCAGGCGACACTGCTCTCCAGGCTTCGACAATCTACAAGCATATTGTAGAGTAACTCGCATTTCGACTCGCTACTTTCGTTTTCAACATCCATTTCTTTCACTGCTTTCGCATTTGATATTGAATGACTTGTTGACGGATATATCCAATGGTTAAAGAAGTTTAGTAAGTCTTCCAGAGATTACAGCAAGCTCGGTATACTTCTGAACCACGTATGTAACATCTGTGGTCAAGTGTGCTCGACAAGTGTCATAAACAAGTAACAAGTAAACATTCTGTATGGTTTCGCTCTCGCCATTGCTTTCGCTCGAAGCTTAACCATGCAAGTTGTTATTCAAGAGTGACTCTGCCTTTGATCTAGAATCCATTGTTTCAAGTCTTGCTCCAAAGTCACCCATTTTGCTGAATCTTCATCGGTTCGTTCGCTTCTTCTTTGGCATCTGCTTCAAAGAATCTATCTTCTTTCGCCAGCATCTCACATTCTGCTCATCAACATTATATTGCCTGGCGGCTTTGCGGCTTCCTATGCTTCCTGCAAGTTCAAAAACCTAAAAAAGTTTGGAATTCAATAAAACGATGTCAATAGCCTTAAATTTGGCTAACCTAGAGCTTGGACTTAACAGTGGAGCTGCGTCTCTTCTTTTTTGTAGTAATGTCACTGCTCAGTATTCTAATTGAATTTAGGTCCATTTCAAAAATTAATCGGTAAAACGGCTTTATTGACTAATTTTAACAAACTCAAACCGCTTCAAAGTTCCCGCTCTAAATTTATTAAACCGCGGTTTACAGGGAAAGGCGGTTTTTTTGAGGTTTTTGTAAAATACATGCGGTTAATACATAAGGGCGGTTTATATGCAAAAGCGGTTTGTACGCAATGGATTAGGGTAATTTTACATTCATAATCAAGCTGCATTCATTATTACGTAATCAACTAGCTCTACGTATATTAAAAAAATTATCAATGAATCGTTCTTTGTAATATTAGCTTTCAAAACTCAAAACAAGTTTACTTCAGATTTGACACCGACAGGTTACTGATATATTCAAGTAACGATTGCACCAAACAGATTTTTATAAAATACGGTAGATGAAGTCAGTTACTTTATTTTGATTGTTTCTTCTTTAAATTTCACACAGTAAATTGTAATTAACATTAAACTGATTAGTTTTATTCAAAAGTCTAAATTTGTTTATCGTCATAAATTCAGGCTATTTTTGGTTTTCTTTATAATAAATATGTTATACTTAGATTTATGATGTTCAACAATTTTTGACACTTCACCCTAAATATTGTGGCGAAATCGGGTTTTTCTTATGGGTATTTCGCCATAGAATTAACCGGATTGACTAGCCTCTAAAGGATATGAGTTTCCTGGGACCAAATTAATTATAAGGAAAATAGAGGAAGGTAAGTCGTGATAGAGGATACGCGGTTTTCCTCTGAAGTAATGGGGCTGATCTATAAAACTGTATTTTTCCGGCGTCTCGAGAGAAAAGGGGTTCCGTACGTTCGTAGCGGTTGGTTGAGTTAGTCCTTTTTGTTCTATTGTCTTTTTGATCAACTCTCTGTTGTTCTCCCTGCAGTACGGATAGATTAGAACCCCATAGAGAAACTGGACTAAGCTAACCATGATTAGCCCTGAGACACAAAGACAAAAGTGAGATAATTCCGTTCGCGTATAAAATAAACCGAAGAATTGAACAAGTAACAATCAGNTAAGTCGTGATAGAGGATACGCGGTTTTCCTCTGAAGTAATGGGGCTGATCTATAAAACTGTATTTTTCCGGCGTCTCGAGAGAAAAGGGGTTCAGTACGTTCGTAGCGGTTGGTTGAGTTAGTCCTTTTTGTTCTATTGTCTTTTTGATCAACTCTCTGTTGTTCTCCCTGCAGTACGGATAGATTAGAACCCCATAGAGAAACTGGACTAAGCTAACCATGATTAGCCCTGAGACACAAAGACAAAAGTGAGATAATTCCGTTCGCGTATAAAATAAACCGAAGAATTGAACAAGTAACAATCAGAAAATAATACTTATAAAACTTAACAACAGAACCGAAGCCCCTAAATTGTCACCACGCCACAATATTTCGAAACCTTGAACGCGTTACAGAGGAATTGTCCACGGATTTATATTCTTACCTAAAAATTGACATACGGCAGAACCCCTACCATCATTCTGAACCTTGTTACTGCTCGTCTAAAGTATTAGTGTCTTAATCGGTTAAACGTCTGAACCAATTTGTGATACTTTCTTACGACAAACATGAATGGCATGAAATTATTCTGTCTACCAGTATACAGTTGTATTTTTGACTTAGCGGCCAGTAAATCCTGCCTGCTTATGCGGGCAAAGAATGTAAGTTGAGTTGTGTTGTGGCAAATTACAAATTAGAAAATTGAAATTTTCAAAATATTAAAACTTTGAAAACTTATTTTGCTAAATTTTTATTATTAAAAAGAAGCCATTTTGAAAAATAAGTAAGGTAACGCTACCTTGTTTGGTTTTCAAAAGCAATTCATTTAATTACATTTGGGGAAAAGATGAATCAACTACTGCGTTGGAAGATTACAAAGTGGAAAATAATGTTACATTTTGACTTTCCTTAGTGTTGAAATTTACATTTCTTTTAATCAAAACAGAGGATAGCGTGTTTAGTGAAATTAGAATTGAAATGACTAAAAATATTTTCATAGAGTCCTGATTTCATCTGAGGTTCAAGTTGGCTACACTGTTTGCATAGTGAAATGATTAAATAACATTTAAAGTTGTAAGTCATAAATCGTTTTTCCTTCAACTTTTCAAAATTCAACATCAGATATACATTTTTATTGCAACTAATTTTGTACTTTTTGTCTTATCAATAAAGAGCTGCAAATTTAAAAAGCATAAACCTACTTACGGACCACACTGTATACTGGTAAAGATAAGTTGTATCCAACTGTGCCTACGACTATATACTTGGTGTAGCATTTCTTACAATATAAGTTAAGGGTTACTGGGTTGGTGGTTTTGCAAATGTATTGGTGAAATTGCTGATAGTTACTAAATCACCAATGGTTGATTTCACTTAAGTTCTACATATCCTATACTACAATATTGACGATGGCATGATGATAAGTGGCTAAAATTTTCCATTATTTAGCAATTCTGTTAGCCATACCAATTCTTTTGCTGACGTTGGATCCGAAGTTTGGAATTGCATTTGGGTTAATATGTAATAATTGTTTTGTTTGAAGGTAACAACCATATCAATATCAGAGGTACCACAGCTACCAAGATTTCTACATAACTCATTTCCTACGGTAATGCCCCAAGTGGGAATAGTTTCACGCTACGTCCTATTACATAGGTTGCTTTACCAGTGTTCCAGTTCGCTTTTATTTATCTCGATCTTTATTACTACCCGTATATATCTTAAGTAATAGTAAGTAGTGTGACCGTCGTATATATCTGTTTGTTTGTCTGCTATTCAAATTTTTTTTAAACAATTGTATTTAAATAGTCACAAATATCTATAGCTACTTAGATACATCTGGTTACGAACAATTCTGTATACGGCAATCTTGATGGTGTCTATGGTAACTTTTATACATGTTATATAAACCTGTAGTTGTATGTGCAGCCCATCTACATTAGTTAGCAAAGATACATAAGGTTTAACCATCGCTAAAACCTCAAACATTTAAGCTATAACCATGACTAAGTATTTTAAAAGTTGAATTTACTGCTGGTCCAGCCATTTATACAGTTTATTCATATTCAGTAAGGCTGTAAATGTTTCTTTCCTGATTATGCCAATACCATTAGTATGTATATAATATGATTACCATATAATATAATATGCAGTTCATGATATTCATTAAGACTGAAATTAATCCACGTAAAAACAGGTATGTTCACTTACGATAACGTTCGCTGTTTTGCGCATCCCCTTCTTCAATTTATCACTGACTAAAGAATCCAACAGCTAACTAAACAAAATTTAACTTTCTTAAATAAATCTTAGGTCGCTTAAAATAAATTTGCTCATGTCGGCAGCTACCTTGCCTTATAAATCATACATTATTGTACTACTCTACTCATACTGCAAAAAAAACTTTTGCATGAGGATGTAAGGTATAGCTACTAAAGTAGGTAGAGATAGGAATATTTACACCAAGCAGAAGAAGGCGACACGAAGGCCGAGCGACAGCAGAGTGAACAAAAACCACTCTGAGCAAATTTGGACACGGAGTCGAACGGAGGGCAAGAAAATCTCTCTTCGATCTCACGTAGAATAACCGATACAGTCAACTCTCATATGCTGTATTTTAAATTCCAGGAGACGGGAACTATCGATCAACCACGTCTACCACCGGGACTCAACTCAGGCCCTCAAGTCATCTTAGCACTTGGCCCCTCAGCTCAGCTCACACGGCTCACCCAAATCACCAATCACTCATCGGCTTCACTAAGACACCAGCTGTCATCAGTAGAAGACATCGGTATCGATAATTATCAAACTACCGGTACCGCATAGCGGCCCTGCGGGCTTAATTGTAGCGCGATACAATTTGGTATTAAACACTAGGTTAAGAGTACTTGGATAGTTCCAAGTATACAATACCGACGTGAAGCGTCATTTATTTATTTATCATCCCATACCAATCCTTTATCTCAATTACGTATTGTAATGACTGTTCCAAGGGACAGCCGTTACAAGGATGTTAACCAGTAGTAATATTAAACATTAAATTTAACGCGACTTGTTAAAAGAAAAATACAATTTGGATTACTATTTCATCCAATAATAAAAGTATTTGATTATTGATATGTTAGTTTTTTGTGGATGTGTAATTTGAATCGACTTCCAAAAATCATTCCCGTTGGTTCATTTCAGTAATTCCTTTCCTACTGTTTTCCAAAATAGTTTTTCTTATTTTTCATCAGAGCTAGGCACTCTCTTTTTTTTTAGATAGTGATCTCTACCTGATCGCTTGTGCTAAATTTGATCTCTAGGTAGGTGTAGTTTCGTATGACTTCTAAATTATTTTCTGCCAATAAAATTTGTCATGGCGTTTCGGTTTCCTTCCTCACCTAAATATTACGACTTTAGTTTTTCTTTGATTAAATTTAACTTCCCGTTCTTTGAAGAATTTAGCAGTAATGTCTATTTTTATACTCATATTTTCCGCAGTCGGTATTAAGAGAATGATATCATTTGCGAACATAAGTATGTGTAAGGGTATGTAAGGCCAATGCTGTCAAGCCAGGTGTTGGACAATCTCAATGAAAGGTCGTCCATAATAAGATCGAAAAATTAGCATTTGCTGGTTCCCCTTGATGAACTTTATTTCCGATTCGGATGCCATCGTTTACATTTTCTGCCGCGTTGAGTTTGGTTGTTGCATGCTCATATAAAATTTTTCTGTCTAAGAAGGACCCGAACAACCCATAACTCTCTAAAACAGATCATAGCATTGAAATTGGTTAGGCGTATCGAATGCTAGGGAGACATCAATGAAGTTGGGGTATAATTTTTTTTTGTTCTACTAATCTACCGTAATGACCAACGCCAAAGAACAAAAAAATTCACTACTGACAGCTGATGCATGCAGTTTACTAATGGAAAAAGGAATGTATTAAAATTTTTGTTCTTTCGCTTTGGTCACATCGGTAGACTGAATTATAGGTTTGAGAGTAAAAAAATTATCACTCGTTGATTTTGCCTTTTAGAAAACCAGCTTGGTATGGAGTTATTTTATTTTACTCTTTCGCATTAATCCATTTGGAGAAACTTCGATTCATTATTGTACTTAAAAGTATGAACACAATGTTCAAAAGTACAATGGTTCTATAATTTTTCGGATTTCTTGGATTATCTTTTTGATAATTTGGCAGATATCGGATTCGTACCAGATTATTAGAACTTTCTTAAACTTTTGGCAAACGCTTAAACAGCTAACAAAGACACGCAAGGAGTAGTAGCGACCTCATGTTTCATATTTCATTGGGTATACAATCATTGGCGGGTGCTTTGTTTCTTTTTAACAATTTCCGACTCATTTTTCTACGTAATATCAAAAAATCTACAACTACAACCTACGAAACTTATGAATATAATCCGACGTACGAAGTATCACTATATTTCTGTCAAAATTACCAAGTTCTAAGACTGAATTTTGGCTAACTTTCAAATGATTATGTAATAAAACATTGCACTAAAATTTTATAAAATAAATATATAGGGGTAAAATTAATCCGCGACGAAACTCGGTATTTTCATGGACCCGAATATGTATTTGGACACTGAGTAAAAGATTTAAGTCTGTATTGATAAGCCATTTGTGATTTTCGAGAGAAAAAAATATTGGGGCCAAATTAATCCGCGACTAAATTTGGTAATTTCCTGGAACCAAACATGTGTTTAAACATTGTGTAAATGATATGTCTATTTGTAAAATTTTATTTGAGATTTTTGAAAAAATTAATTACCGGGGCCAAATCAATCCGCGACTAACTTTGGTATTTTCCTGGAACCTTGTATCTGTCTAAACATTATGTAAGTGATATGTGTCTATTTATGAAATTTTATTTCAGATTTTTGATAAAATAAATTTCCGGGGCCAAATTAATCCGCGACTAAATTTTGTAATTTCCTGGAACCAAACATGTTTAANATGTCTATTTGTAAAATTTTATTTGAGATTTTTGAAAAAATTAATTACCGGGGCCAAATCAATCCGCGACTAACTTTGGTATTTTCCTGGAACCTTGTATCTGTCTAAACATTATGTAAGTGATATGTGTCTATTTATGAAATTTTATTTCAGATTTTTGATAAAATAAATTTCCGGGGCCAAATTAATCCGCGACTAAATTTTGTAATTTCCTGGAACCAAACATGTTTAAACATTGTGTAAATTATGTNGGGCCAAATTAATCCGCGACTAAATTTTGTAATTTCCTGGAACCAAACATGTTTAAACATTGTGTAAATTATGTCTATTCATGACATTTTATTTCAGATTTTCGAAAAAAAAAATTTTCGGACCCAAATTAATCCGTGACTAAATTTGGTATTTCCCTGAAACCATTTATGTGTTTGCATACTGAGTAATTGATGTAAGGTTATTTTAAAAAGATTTGTGCAATTAAAAAAAAAAAATTTCCTGGGCCAATTAATCCGCGACTAAATTTAGTATTTCCCTGGAACCACATGTAATTACGCCAGCTGAGACCTACATACCATTGTACTTTAACAATATTCTTGAAAATTTTATGAAATTATATGACGGGGCAATTTCGTCCTCGATAGATTAAGGTAGTAATAAAATTGTTACGTACTTGTTAAAACAACCTCTTGTAAGGAAGGAAATTGAGTTTTACAAGGCAGCATTTGTCGAAAAGTATGGACTGAAGACTAGGTTTAGGAACGTGGTGGGGATGATCAAACTAATTATTGGAAAAGTAATGATAGAATTAGTACTATTAGCGAAAACGCAATTACTCGCCAGTAAATTGACGAATCTAAACTCCTTCGACTAGTTTTTGTACATTATGTCAAATCAACAGTTTCACTTTCCCCAGGCTGAGTAAAGGTTAATGTATACTCCAATCCTCTGCTTGTCATCTTCATTCAATCTCCATCTCACATCCATTTTCATCTTAATTTTCACTTTGAAGTTAATGTATACTCCAATTTAAAATACAAGAAAAAGCAAAGGTAATGGGTGGAGCCCAATTTCAAATACAAGAAAAAACAAAGTTAATGGGTGGAGCTAAACTAAAATGAATTTGGGTCTTAGTCGTATTTTGTTGGTTTGGGGAGAGTGAGACCATCTCTTAACATTATACTCTCATCTTCATCTAGAGCAAAAGTTGGATTCAATCCAACTTTTGCTCTAGATGAAAACTCACCTCGCTCCTCCCTTTATTGAAGGTAGGATGAAATGAGAGTTGAATGAAAAGCCAGTATATATTGCAAAAATGACTAGCAAGATGAAGATGAGAAGTAAATGCAGATTGAATGAAGATGAAATTCTGGAGTATACATTAGCCTTAACATCCCATGTTTAAAAGATTGAATGGTCATTTTCTCCAAATGACAATAACCCCAGATGCTAAGAAACGTCAAGAAGGCATTTATAAGTGTCTATTTAGTAATGGACAGTGATAATTTTGGACAAATAATTCATTAAACTAAGGTAATTTAAAATCAAGTTCAAATCCACTCGCAGGAAATATGTTTCCCAAAAATGGTGTTGAGGGTATGTGAATCGGGATACCGGTACAGTCGATAATTATTCACTCTTTATGTTCAACTCAGTACATAAATATCTTATAATGTAATTGTGGGAAGGATTCTGTATCGCCCGGTAGTTAGATGTGAAGAGACACATACTCTCCCAGTAGCCAAACGAGGCTTTCATCCCCAAAGACAATGACAAGTATGAGTTAAAAACCCTTATGTGAGATAAGGAGACCCATGGTCCAGTGTAGAAATACACAAAATACTCTACTTTTTGACTTATTTCCCACACAATTCGGAATATAAAATTTGATTTGTTGTTGTAGAGGAACACTTAACGTTTCTGCTGATGGATTTATTTCTTGGGGGAGCAGATGCAACGAGTTCCGTAATGAGTTGGCTTCTACTTTACATCGCACTCAAACAAGATGTACAAAAGACAGCAAGGGAAGAAATGCTCAAACTATCAGCAGATGGAACAACTTTAGTATCACTTTCAGCTACATCGCGGTAAGCATACATTTGTAAATAGAATACATTTTGGTTGTTACCACTGAATGTGTCATAAGTATATCAAACTTATTTGAGTTATCCCAACGAAGTTCACACACAACGTAAGAAACTTGCGCGGAAGCATCTTTGCAATAACAAATAAGACATCCGATTATGTAGCCTGAGGCATCAACTGTGCTTATTTAGCTTGCAAAGGAAGTCCGTTTGGTGATTACTAAAAACAAAATAACTCAACCTCAATCTGGCAGTTTCAAACATTATGTTTTCAATCGTTTTCTCTCATAAACGTTAGGAATTAGAATCAGATACGTCTAGGTATAAGTTGTCAGATAATTAATTAATCTACATTTTATAAAATTTTGAGTTTCATAAACCTGCCTTTATATATCACTTGAATATCACCTTCAAATGAATTATTACGCACAATAAATATATATAATTGTGCAAATTTTACTCTAAAGTAGTGTTAAGCATGGCTCTGGCTCATGAGCTGGCTCAATGGCTCTGGCTCTGGGTTGAGCTGGCTCACAAAAATTTCTGAGCCAGAGCCAGTGCATGGTTCTGGCTCATGTATTAATTTTGAGCCAGAGCCATGGCTCATGAGTCAGCTCAACAAAACTTGTGAGCCATGGCTCAATGGCTCAACTTTTCCCCTAAATTCTTCCACTTTTTTCCTAATTTTTCATTTGTTTTTCTTCCAAATCATCACTTTTTTTTAATTTTCGGAATTTTTGGTCACTGAAAGTCAATTTGCCTTTAGCCAGTTCATAATTATGATTTGTGTTGGCTTATTCTCACTAGGTCATTCTCACTTTTAGCAAAATGTGCATATTAACGGGAAAAAGTTTCTTTTATGATGAGCCATGAGTCATGGTTCTGGCTCATGAGCCAGCTTAACAAAAGTGCGGAGCCAGAGCCATGGCTCATGAGCTGGCTCACCGCTCGAGTGAACCAGTGGCTCTGGCTAACGCCAAAAGCTGAGCCATACGGAACACTACTCTAAAGTTTCAAACTGAAAGTTTATGATTGAGAAACTAGTTTTAGTATAATATTCTCTGTGGAGTTCAACCCAAAAAATAGCTGTCATATCTCGAGATTCATTTCGTTGACAAATATTTTCCTTAAAGCAGAACGGAAATTATGTAATATTATTTTTTTCGTTGTATATGATGAAGGATGCTTTACATCCGTGCATGTATTTTCGAGACGATGAGACATGCAGAGTTTTGTCCATTACCGATGCCGCGATATCTGACTGAAGAGTTGGAGTATGGTGAATTTAGACTTCCAAAGGGGAGTTTGCTCATGTACAACCTATACTCTGTCTTCCATGATGAGACCTTCTGGGGAGACCCTGAGGAGTATAGGCCGGAAAGATTTATTCAACCTGATACTGGTGAATTAATTCAAAAGAAGATAGAGAGAGTAGCACAATTCGGGATCGGTAAGAAGTTCACTGCCGCTTCAAAAATCTATGAAATCATAATGTATTTTTACTTCTTCCACGAAATTCTTCATTACCACATAATTTTGAATGTTAGGAAAACGGAGTTGTCCAGGCGAATCGATTGGTATGGATATTCTTACCCTCTTCATCACAATGTTACTGTTTAGATTCTCGGTTGAAGTTGTAGAAGGAAGTGAGCCAACACCCAAACCGGAGTCACTAAAACTAACAATGAATCCACGTCCTTATACCGTTATGCTGAAGCGCATTTACTAATGAGGACTATGTACTTACTAGGAGTGATTTTGGACAGTTTCACATATAATATATGATTGGATATGTCACATTCTAGTGAGTGATAATTTAGAAAAAACAAAATAAAAACTAAATCGAACAGCTAATCCAAAATAGTTGTAGCAGTTTTAACTATTAAAATTCATTGTGTTATATTGTTTAATAATTTGTAAAAATTACTAATTTTTATAAAAACTTTTAGTACGCAAACTCCTGCCATTGGTTTCGTCTAACATTTTAAATTCATTTCTGAATATGGTAAAAATTTCAGCATACACCTGGTGAAATATCTGTATACAAAATTATTTTCCAATTATGTACCAGACTGAAATTTTGATAAAACAATTAAATTTTTCTTGACATGGGTGGGTTGACTTTGGACACTAACTAAACTTATAATTAATTCGATATTGATGGAATAAGCAGGATTTGGAGGTGTGTTCTACAGAAGACGAGATTAATTAAATTAAGAAGATTAATTGTAAGCAAGTTGTTAGTCCCTCAAACGATATGTGACTCCAAAAGCTCGTCGTATTTGCATTTACTACACATATCTACAATTTAATGAGTGCAAACAACCTGAAATCATTGCAAAACGAGATAAAATTGATGCATTTATGACTACTTGTCTCATGATAACATTATTTTGATGTGAAACCCGCTTAGTAGAAGTTGAACTTTAACCTCCAATGCTAACAAAAGTTAATGTTAGGAGAATAAGAGTAAGTGCTAAAGCCTCAAGTGTAGTTACTTTCTGTTAATTCTAATGACAGTGGTCGATGACTACAGTTGCCCCTGAATCATCGGCCGCTGAATCATGAACTTTTACGTGTTTCGGCGTAGGCCGAATCTTTGTTGCTCCGATTCGGCGTTTCGGCCGAAACATTGGTAACTGGCTAGACTCAAAAAATTTAATCAAATCGTTTTCAGTTACCTCAATTTTATTTGTTCTTGGCGTCAAATTACAACAAATGGACTGAGGTGAGGCTGCTGGGTAACATTAAAAAAATAACGAAACCCGGACGACAGTTATATTCTTGGCAAGCCGATTCGATAGACACGTCACACGCACGATTCAGCTGTTTCGGCCGAAGCTTCGGCCTCGCCGAAACGGGTTACCCGTTTGTTTCTGTTTCGGCCGAGACGGAATTTTACCCGTTTCGGGGCAACCCTATCGATGACCACTTACTTTTTGAAGAGATCTGAGATCTCTTATTCTAACATACTCTATGATCGCGCAATAGATCTGTGATCCCTTTGTACTATACTCAAGAAATCCATGGTACCTTATTGCTATTTGCCCTTGCGAAAGATATCTGTGATCCCTTATTCTTATACAGTGAGTCTATACATTAGTGTCCCTATAGCCGAGGTGCTTTCGTTTTTGTATGCTTCTCCCATTCATTCCACTCACTCAAATGTCGAAAATGGTGTATAGGTACTATGTAGGGACTCGGCTATAGGGACACTAATGTATAGATACCCTGTATTATTTTGCGCGGAAAAGACCTGTGATACCTTATTCTTAGCTAATTGCTTTATCAATCATTTTCTGGGAACAACGGAGCAGGAGAGGTTTACAGCATCGTCATGTCTATCTGTTCGTCTGGGCGAACGCATTGTTTATAATTAACTGCAAAAGTGCTAGTTACATAGTTCAGGATTTTAAATATAACTTCAAATCCTTCTTATCAGACAAAAGTTAAGTGAACTCATAATTTATAAAAATATTGAATTAATACAAACTTAGATTAACTAATTTTTCTTCTTTAAACCACTGATAAAAATAAATAAAATTAGTTACGCCTAATTTAAGCTCACTTTTGAGACCTTGAACTGATTATTTCAAGGACAAGATTGAGCATTTCATCTGATTTTTACTTCAATATTCATCAAACTTTTTCTATTCCTCATTTCGTCTTTAATTATTACAACAGCCAATACTCATTCTACCTCATGGAACACTTCGTACTTGTTGCAATTTTTTTCGTACTTATTTTTTTGGTATGGAAGAATAATTCTAACAAAATGGGAAGAAAGAAACTACCTCCAGATAAAGAAAATTAACGATTTCAATAATAATCTTTACTACAGCATATGCAAACAGAAAATTGTGGGGATTTGATCATAAGACTCAATCCCTAATACTGTACTCATAAATGAGACAGTAGACTCCTTACCCACAGATGAAACATGGAAAAAATTTCGAACCCGATCCACGAACCGATCCAACGGAAAAAAATAAATCGAACCCGATCCACGAACCGATCCAAGAATGAAAAAATAAATCGAACCCGAACCGCGAACCGATCCAACATTCTAAAAATCTTTCGATCCCGAACCGCGAACCGATCCACGAATGAAAAAAATTATCGAACCCGAACCACGGACCGATCCAACAATGAAAAAAATTATCGAACCCGAACCGCGAACCGATCCAACAATGAACAATATTTTCGAACCCGATCCACGAACCGATTCAAGAATCCAAAAATAAATCGAACCCGATCCACGAACCGATCCAAGAATGAAAAAAAAATTCGAACCCGATCCACGAACCGATCCAACATTATAAACACCTTTTGAACCCGAACCACGAACCGATCCAATAAGGAAAAAAATTATCGAACCCGATCCACGAACCGATCCAACATTTAAAAAATTTTTCGAACCCGAACCACGATCCGAACCAACATTTTAATATTCTTTCGAACCCGATCCACGAACCGATCCAGCTATATTTCTACCGATACCGATCCGATCCGAACCGTGGTTCGATTCCTGGATCGAGTTTCATCTGTGTCCTTACCTGACAATGAATGACCAGGAAGGAGAGTTTCGGAGTTGTATTGAGTTTGAGAACATGATTGCCCAACTAGGCTCTGTAGCACAAATGGTTAGTGCGTTGGGTCCGGAATACCCTAGACGTTTGATCATATCCCACCAGAGACCAAATTTTTNAGCCCCGCCACAAAATATTCAATACTTTTCTATAAATTAAAAGCATACAACGTAAAAGTTTAGAAGCATTATACAAATTTGGAGTTTTGTGACACACCATATTCCAGAATTGACACATAAGGGACTTCTGGGAAATACGCAGGATTTTATTATAAAGCGTTTATCGTTAAAAAAGGTTCCCTTATGAACTAATTTACACAGACTTTAGAATGCGTCATAATCTAGGTCCTATCAAATGGGCAATTGTGGGAAGCCTTCCACAAGTGCTATGGATAAATAAAGATTTCCCACATCTTCAAATTCATGAACTTGGAAAGAAATATGGAGGAATTTTATCTATGGGATTTGGTTCTATTAATACAGGTAAGCATTCTGATTCATTTGGTGTGATAGAAACAAATAATTAACTATTTAAAACTTGCAGTGGTACTAACTTCTTACGACATAATGAAGGTGATACTTAAGCTGCCTGAAGCAAATTTGGAACGGTTCAAATTTCAGTTTACAATGAATAGGAATCATGGCAAAAATATAGGTTGGTCTATTTTACATACCCGAATTAAAAAAAAATCCAATGTACTGTCGAACCATTCGTTCTGAACTTTGGCCGTGCTTTAACATTTAAAAGTTTGTCAATTTCATGAAAAAATAAGACTTGTGCGAAAATAGTATGTAGATACATACTATTTTCGCACAAGTCTGTGCAAAATGATAAGGCTACTTTAGCTTATTCAACGGATATCCATAAAAATTTAGTAAAAAATTGTGACAACCAAATTAAGGTAACGTAAATCCCAACCATGGGAATCGTTGTATTTGATCTGCAGCGGTCACCAAAAGTTAACAGATAAAATTGTCTATTTATTGGCAGATGATTTGTCTTCCAAAAGCATATTCTATTCTGTTAAAAATCCTTCATTAAATTAATATTGAGTGGACACATAATATACTTATGTAGGAATCGCTTGGTCTTGGGGAAAATTTTGGGATGATCAAAGAAAAATTACTATGAAACGACTCCGTGAATTTGGATTTGGAAAAGTTCGATCAATGGAGGAGAGTATTCGAGAAGAAGTGAACTTACTCCTAATTGATATTGAAAAAATAGCGGATGGTGCAGATGACATTTGGGATGTAGATTCAAATAGATGGGCTGTCGTTGCCATCAATGTTCTCTGGAAATATGTTGGTGGGTTCAGATTTGATCCGGATGACCCTAAGATCAAGCGGCACATCAGAATTAATCAAGATGTGTTCGCAGTAATGGGAATAAAGAACATACTCACAATCTTTCCTTTTCTTCAAGTATTTCGTAATTATAGTGGTTATAACTGGCAGATGCAATGTAACCTTGAATGTCGGCAGTTTATGAAAGTAAGTAGAAATTTAAGTTAATCATCTACTAAATTAACCATGTGAAGACTATGTACGCCGATACTATGCAGTATTGAATGCTATGACGTCTGTTTGAGTCGGAGTCAGTTACTTTGGAGTAACCAACTACAACTGTAAAATCATGTCGGAGTCAACAAATTTTCGTAATGACTCCGGGGTCAGTATTCTAACTCTTCAAAGGTTCGGAGTAAGTACAAATTCAGTGCGCTAAGTTCGTATTAAAAAAATTTTTTTTAATGAATTCTTTCCCCAAATACTATTACAGTGTTTGCATCCAAAGCAATTGCATACACGTAATGAATGTATGCAAAAATTGTTCTTTACCTCCAAAGTCTAAAATAAGCGTGTCCTATCATAAGCAGTGGGTAAAGTGCACTCCATAACATAATTGCGTTGGAAGACTAACCTGAATATATTTTTGTCTGTTTGGACAAACCGTAAAGCATTTAGCTTTGGAGTAACATGAGTTATAAGAATACACTATTTTAATATTTGGATTTTTCGATTCTCCAACTAAGAAATTATAATCGAAGTGTTAATTATAACCATTAATTAGTATTTGACTCATTAATGCACACAGGATACTATAGTCTGGAGTACATAATGGATTGAGTTTTAATAAATTAACAATTTCGCAAGAAATTTTGTTTGGCTTCGGGATTCAATCCGTGACTCCGCATTCCATCCCCAGAGTCGAGACTAAATAAACAAGAAGATTCCACTTCAGGGTAACTGACTGACTGAATGTTATGTTTTGAATTGAACTGCATGTTAGGACTAAACAGTTAAATGTTCAAATAACTGGAGAAAATTGCTTCTTAGCTTTCCTAATCTGAAAATAACAAGTATAATTATAATTATTAGTTTTATTATAATTATTATAAATTGAGCATAATTAGATAAATATTTTGCAGTTAAAATGGAGAATTATAATAATGTCAATTTAATAATCCGTGTGCTAGGAAATAATTGATGATGCTAAAACAAGACTACAAGACGGAGCTACACCAAAAAGTTTTGTAGAAGTAACTGTTGACGAATTACAAAAAGAGGAAAGTGACATGAATTCTAGTTTCGCAGGTAATTTTTTTAGATTTGGACAATATTTCATTCAGAATACACTTGGCAGCTACCTATCATATCATAAATAATATCTTTTTTTTTGTTTTGAGTCTTGTTTTAACATTTTTATGTATCTTGTCAGCGACTTTATGCGCGAATGTGCTTCACTTTTTACATTGCTACCCAAATTTNTTAACATTTTTATGTATCTTGTCAGCGACTTTATGCGCGAATGTGCTTCACTTTTTACATTGCTACCCAAATTCGTTCTAAAAGCTTAGCGAATATGGTGGTTACAGACTGAAAAAAAACTAATAAAACTAATAATAAAGTTGAATTCTCTAGCTAAGGCTAATGTTAAATTCCTTAAGTAAGGCCAATATTATTCTCCTTAGCTAAGCCTAAAGTAGTATGTACGTGATGGTAAATCCTGCATTTCATGCCCCGCCCCCTCAAAGCCACCGCCCACCGACCTTTGTNTTAACATTTTTATGTATCTTGTCAGCGACTTTATGCGCGAATGTGCTTCACTTTTTACATTGCTACCCAAATTTGTTCTAAAAGCTTAGCCAATATGGTGGTTACAGACTGAAAAAAAACTAATAAAACTAATAATAAAGTTGAATTCTCTAGTTAAGGCTAATGTTAAATTCCTTAAGTAAGGCCAATATTATTCTCCTTAGCTAAGCCTAATGTTGAAAATCTCTAGCTAAGGCAAATGTTCAGTTCATATGCTAACGCCAATATTGAATTCTCTAGTTANCCTAATGTTGAAAATCTCTAGCTAAGGCAAATGTTCAGTTCATATGCTAACGCCAATATTGAATTCTCTAGTTACGCACAATGTTATTCACTTTAAATAATCAATTATTCTAGGGTTGTTAGGTTTAGGTTCTTAGACGCTTAGGTTTAACAAATAAAATTTACCTTAGATAGGAAATTGAAAATTCGAGTTGAGTTACTTCTTGCTCAAAATCTTTTATTCATTTACACTAGAGCCATTCATCACACTTTTTAGTGTGTTTACTTTGAAATTTATACCTAATTTATCGCAATTAAAATAGTAAGCAAAAAAAAATTCATAAGGAGAATTAATTAAGCTTTTATTTGGGATTTTTTATAAAGTTTGTTTTCAAGATTGAGTAAACTAATGCCATAGTTATACCCTATAACTGTTGTTTCTGATTCCTTGTAACGTAATTTTCAAAATGGGCTTGATATGAAACTCTTTTTGAATGTGTAGGTACACATACCACATTAAATTTTTATTTCAAAAATTATTTTGGTTAACACAAAAATCTGTTTCTCTGATGGGCCACGATCCCACGTCTTTAAGTTACTCCGATTAGGAAAATATTTTTTCAAACTTTGAATATATAATGATGATGATCCATTAGTTATCATCACCAAATCTTTTTGTGTGGTGAAAGAATAATGAAACAAAACTTCAAAATATTATCAGAACCCCTCATACTTGAAAAGCGAAATATTCACTTCTTTGAAATAAAAACGAAATACTTACAATGAGTAGCCGCATGGAAACTCTATAGTATGCAGAAATTTATATTATACCCAACCTTGTGTATACACAGTATTATCATTTGTTTATTTGACATGACTTCCGCTTAATCATGAGTAGCATTACGCATGTCAGATAAAATATATATTAATCATTATTGCAATTAGAATATAAAGATTGGATTCGGTTGTGGAATAAGTAGTAAGGTAAGATCTTGCGTTGTCCACTGCACCTCAACTCTTGACAGAAATTGCAGCACAGTATAAAAATACCTTACAAATTCTACCACAGCCGATACATAGGATCTGGGTTGTAGCTTGCTGATATGTAGTTGATAGTCTGTATTCAATACCTCTTCCTTGATTTCGGAACCTAAGATCTGATTCGATTGTTTGTTGCAGAGGAACACTTGACCGTTGTGCTGATGGATTTATTTCTTGGGGGAGCAGATACAACGAGTTCCGCAATGAATTGGCTCATACTTTACTTCGCACTGAGACAAGATGTACAAAAGGCCGCACGGGCAGAAATACTCAAAGAATCAGCAGATGGAACATCTTTAATACCACTTTCAGCTACATCGCGGTAACCTTACTTAAGTAAACAAAATAAATTTTGGTCATTGCGCTGAATGCAACATAAGTAAGGGGAAACGATTGTGAATTATCCCACAAAAAATTACTAACCTGTCACATACCGCCTGTAAGGATATTTTCCAACCGTTTTCCTAAGATAGTAATGCATCCTATGACAGTGCTGTAAGTGAAATAGCAGAATTTTCGTAGAAATGGTACGAAAGTAATTTTTTGAAAACTTTTCTCACGGAATAATGCATTATTTGATTACTTCATAATGAGAAATAGAAATGCATGCAAGTGTATCAGCTTGATTCTACTGTGAGTATGTTATCTTAAGGTTCCCTATCGCCGGGGACCAGATAACTATCATACTCACATTTCCTTTATTGCGTGTTGTAGTTGAAGTGAAATGATATGATGTATATGAATATGATAGAAATGAAATCTCTATTTCTAATCAAAAGTGTTTCGTTGAGAGTAAATAGGAGAAGTGAGTATATCTTTCGTACCAAAGCGAGTGAGTTCCATAGGCGGAGACAGTTATCTCGTGTCCTCATTGAGGGTACATGGGTAGCCTTAGAACGTGAGGGGGAGAGGACATGAGGTAGATTTGATTCATGAAAGCAGGAAGACATACTTATTTCGTTTTTGAAGGAAAATATACTCAGTTCCTGAGGACACGAGGGCAGCCAACCCGCACATGTATTCCGGTTCTTGTGGATGGTAATAATTGTAGGAGTTTATCTATTAGTGCAGAAAGTTCGAAAATACATTTCTATTGGCTTAACATGTTATCATGTTTATTCTTAAGTGCTAGTTTCATTTCTTTCACACATTCCTTCAACTACAACATGCTTAAAAGAAAGAGTTAACATATCTGATATCTTTTCTCGGCAATAGAATCGCTTTTTTTAAGACTTATGATTGAAATATAAATTCCAATGCAAAGTAGCACAAGTAAGCTAGAACTTAAGTCGTGTCTATTTATTATTCAAGTAGGTTTATACATATAATGATGCATGTATAATCATGTATAATACATACCTTCTCCATGCTTTAGGCGGTATTACTTATTAATCCACTTCGTTCAGAGTACTATTTTTGTTTTATTTTCTCAAAATTAACAAAAACTATGTAATATCTTGCTTGCCGTTTTATGTGTTGAAGAATGCCTTACATCCGTGCCTGTATTTTGGAGACGGTGAGACATGCAGAGTTTGCTCCAATTCCATTGTCGCGATGTCTCACCGAAGAGTTGGAGTATGGTGAATTTAGACTTCCTAAAGGCNAGTTTGCTCCAATTCCATTGTCGCGATGTCTCACCGAAGAGTTGGAGTATGGTGAATTTAGACTTCCTAAAGGGAGTTTGCTCATTTACAACCTATACTCTGTCTTCCATGATGAGACTTTCTGGGAAGACCGTGAGGAGTATAGGCCGGAAAGATTTATTCAACCTGATACTGGAGAATTAATCCAACAGAAGGTAGAGAGAGTAGCACAATTCGGGATTGGTAAGTAATTCCCTTTTGCTTCATATATATATGCTTATTATATCTTGTCGTATATGCTTCTACTCACATCAAAAATTAGCTCATTCTTACGTAAATTTGAATTTTAGGAAAGCGGAGTTGTCCNCTCATTCTTACGTAAATTTGAATTTTAGGAAAGCGGAGTTGTCCAGGAGAAGCGATGGCTATGGACACTCTATTCCTCTTCATCACAATGTTTCTTTTTAGATTCTCGGTAAACGTTGTACAAGGATGTGAACCAATACTGAAACCCCATTCACCTAAAGTAACAATGACTCCACGCCCTTATACTGTTATGTTGAAGCGCATTTACTCATGAGCAATATAGGATTACTAATGATCTTCAATAAGCAATAATATATTAAATAAATATAGATTATCGCAGTACTTTTGGATTGCTAATTAGTTGGCAACTATTCACTCATTCATGTTTCTTTCTTTAAATTGTCTTCTTATAAATAGTGATGAAAACTGTACCTTTAAGTTAGTAATATTTTATTAGTCAAAAAAAATTTTTTTCATGTGGTGCTTATTGTTAAAAACCTGTATTAGGTTGGGACAAATCGGGTGGAATCAATCTAATTCGGGCTGGTATATATATTTGAGGAAGCTTGAAAATATTTGTGAGTCTTTATACATCTAATAAATTACCAATACAGAATTTTGAGAATCTTCCAACATATATTGTAATAAAATTTAGATTTTTAAACAAATTATTATTCACACTGTATATTTAGCATAAATTTTACTGTAAAAGGAAGCCTGTTAAAAATTTTGCCAGATGAACAAGGAAAGTCGCTAAAACTGGAAGATAATATAAACTAGTTTTAGCATTATATTTTCTTCAGAGTTCGCCGTGTAAAATAGCTGAGAAACCAAAAATGAAAACGAACTATGGCACTTTCACTAATTCAATTCTCGCCAAAAAATACTGTCTCGGACGTGAAATTTTTGGTGAAAATTGAGATGGTGAAAGTATTCTGCATGTTTTTATTTTTGGTCCTACAGTATTAATGCTTTTAATTTTTATTTTGAAGAATGCCTTATGTCCGTGCCTGTATTCTGGATACAATAAGACTTGCAGAGTTTGCCAAAGTGTTCATTGTAACGATATCTCTATAGTATAGTAAATTTAGACTTCATAAGTGTAGTTTGCTCATTTACAATCTTTACTCGCGTCTTCCATCATGCTACCTTCTGGGGAGACATTGAGGAGTATAGACCGGAAAGATTTATTCAATCTCAAATTTGAGAATTAAATCAAAAGAATGTGGAGAGAGTGATGTAATTCGGGATAGGTAATGAATTCGCTTTTGCTTCAAAAATCTATACTTATGATACCTTAGCATATATGTTTCTACTCATTTCAAAATTGTTGTCACTAAATGTGAGTCCACTTTTTTGTACGTAGTGAAACTACGCTTCATGTGGAGTGGCAATCACGAGCAAGACTTACATTTAGCGCCAACNACTTTTTTGTACGTAGTGAAACTACGCTTCATGTGGAGTGGCAATCACGAGCAAGACTTACATTTAGCGCCAACGCTTAGAAAAATGAAAATGTTGGAATTTTTTGAAAATTTAAAAAAAACCTTACCTATGTTGCCGATTCTCCTTTATCCTCAGGTACTAAAGCGACAGATTACATCATTACTTAATAGTGACGAGTAATCTAACTGTTTAAAGGACAGAATATGGTGTAAAATTTTCAATCTCGTGACTTAGATAGTTTTTGATAAAAATCTACTTAANACTTTTTTGTACGTAGTGAAACTACGCTTCATGTGGAGTGGCAATCACGAGCAAGACTTACATTTAGCGCCAATGCTTAGAAAAATGAAAATGTTGGAATTTGTTGAAAATTTAAAAAAAAACCTTACCTATGTTGCCGATTCTCCTTTATCCTCAGGTACTAATGCGACAGATTACATCATTACTTAATAGTGACGAGTAATCTAATTGTTTAAAGGACAGAATATGGTGTAAAATTTTCAATCTCGTGACTTAGATAGTTTTTGATAAAAATCTACTTAANTGTTTAAAGGACAGAATATGGTGTAAAATTTTCAATCTCGTGACTTAGATAGTTTTTGATAAAAATCTACTTAAATTATACAGTGAGTAATCAGTAAATTAAATAAAGACTTTACTACCGCTGCATCAATATCGAATTAATAGTAGTACAACAAAAATCAAATTTACAAACGTAAGACGAGGATTTGAAGGCACAAGTCGCTATAAATATACCAACTTTAGTAAAATTTATTACCACTAAACAAATAATGGATTCCTTAATTAGGAATTCAAAGGTTCAATTTCAAAAAATAAATTACTTTCAGATGTTCGACAAGCAGTAAGCTTTATTAAAAATTTTCACATTGATATCAAATTACCGGGATGAAATTTTTATAGGTTCACGTTTTTAGAAGTTAGGAATACTGCATTCAGTTTCGTGTTGGACAACAAGCAAGCTTCATTTTAAATTTATTACTGCTACATGAATACCGAATGACCAAGGTAAAAATATTGAACTGAAGTTTAAAAAATTTTTAAATTGCGTAGTTTTAATGTTGTATACATCTGATAAATCGATATCGGTGTAGCAGTGGTTAGAAAAATGCTTTCAAATTTTTTTTAATGTATGTCCTCTTAATTAGTAAACATTAGAGTGATTTATTGTTTCCGCTAATCCGATATTGATATTGATGTATGCTTGAATGTTTTTAAGAATATAATGTCAAAATTATTGCATACTATGGCCAAACAAATCCTTAATATTAAATTTGTGGTATAAGGTTTGAATTCAAGTAATTCGATGTTAATGTAGCGGCTGCTAGTTAAAATTGCCTCCGAATTATTTCGGAACATATTTGCCAATGTACACGCCAGTTTCAATGTATAAATGTTTGAGATTAAATAAGTGATTCCGATAATTCTATAATTCTTCAGCGGTAATTTAACATTTTGAGCGCCATTGTTCACATGTGAATTTGCTAATCAATTCAGTTATCCTTTTGTTCCGCGTAATCCTTGAATAGAGTATGCATTCTCGATATACATTCATTAGTTGTTGGCCATTAGTAGCTTTTCCGATATCCATCAGATGTCGAAGCAAAAATTTGGATAAATTTTACTTCACAGTCAATATTCAAGTAATTTGAAATTCCTGTTCAATTTATATATCATTTACCCAAATCCATCAAATAGTACAACACAGATCCCGCTGAAAATGTTTTTTAATTTTTCTAAGTTGTACATGATGTATGAGTAACAACGCAGAAAGCGAATATTGTGTCGATTGCCCATACTACCGTAGTTGTTTCGTCTAGTAAAATGTATTTAGTGTTTATCGTGGCAACACCAACACAAACTTCAAAAACTATAAATAATTGTTGAATAGTGTTAATCGAACAAAGTGGGCTCCCATTCGGCCACTCGAAAGCTTTAATGTCATTGTTTCCTATCCTAAAAGTATTTCTGGAAAAATTGGCACGCAAGTAAACTTTGTAAAACAATTTGTAACTGTGAATTTCGAACTGCATGAAATTATACCTTCCACAATGCGCCGTCCATCCAGGTATTTATCTTGACGACGTAAATTTTAGTGGACGTTAGAGGAAAAAAGTTAAGAATTCATTGGGACAAATTCATGTGTGCCTCAAAGTCAGTTTATCTCCAAAATTATTTAAAGTTTCAGTTTTTGGAGGATTCTTGCTCACCAAAATGCAACGGGTCGATCTTTTTCATCCATGTTTCATAGTTTACGATTGCTGGGGTATTGCCAAATGGATCAAACGTATGAGCATCTGATCCTATTGCTGAGTTGTCTGGAAGTGGTTCTTGGAAGCTTAAGTGGTCAATTTGTGCTTGTTTTCCGCCGTTGTGGCCGTAGAATTTCACTACGTCAAACAAATAATCGATGTTTGCTTTCGACAAGGCCGAGTTCATCATCACAATTTTAAAAAATTTGATTGTGTGTCCTGAAACGCCATGTCGATCCTGAACAACAACACTTAATATCCCTTTCATAACGAGTTCCTTCTCTACGTTGCTCAATATCTGAAATTGTACATTAAATAGTTTTTGAGACGCATGAGAGAATATACACGGAATTATAAGTGCTTTGTTGCAACAAGTGTAGGTTGATCAAAACCAAACAAAACCGTTGTATTGCTTTTCAGTTNTGATTGTGTGTCCTGAAACGCCATGTCGATCCTGAACAACAACACTTAATATCCCTTTCATAACGAGTTCCTTTTCTACGTTGCTCAATATCTGAAATTGTACATTAAATAGTTTTTGAGATGCATGAGAGAATATACACAGAATTATAAGTGCTTTGTTGCAACAAGTGTAGGTTGATCAAAACCAAACAAAACCGTTGTATTGCTTTTCAGTTNGAATTATAAGTGCTTTGTTGCAACAAGTGTAGGTTGATCAAAACCAAACAAAACCGTTGTATTGCTTTTCAGTTCGGACAGAGAATTCAGGGCAATAAATAATTATTTTCACATGAATGCTGGTTGAGCTGTATTTAAAAAATATAATATTATGACAATGCGATTTGGAGTTACGAATTAAGACTAAAGGGACACAATAATTGATGAAACCTTTTTTAACGCGCAAATCTAATAATGTAGTAGACTAGTAAGACATGAGAACACATTGCACTTCCGAATTGTGTCTACGGTAGTAATAANAATCTAATAATGTAGTAGACTAGTAAGACATGAGAACACATTGCACTTCCGAATTGTGTCTACGGTAGTAATAATGTTAGACGCTAGCAATACTTCTCTTGGTAACGTCCAATATTAAGATCCAACGTAGATAACGTGCAAGGCACACTTAACCCCTGTAGGCATGTTAGATTAGTTTTCAACAAAAGTGGAGAATAGTCCAGTAAGGTTGACTTAAATAATACAGATAACCCGTCCTCTTCTATAACACTCCAAGANAGTTTGCTCCAATTCCATTGTCGCGATGTCTCACCGAAGAGTTGGAGTATGGTGAATTTAGACTTCCTAAAGGCAGTTTGCTCATTTACAACCTATACTCTGTCTTCCATGATGAGACTTTCTGGGGAGACCCTGAGGAGTATAGGCCAGAAAGATTTATTCAACCTGATACTGGAGAATTAATCCAACAGAAGGTAGAGAGAGTAGCACAATTCGGGATTGGTAAGGAATTCCCTTTTGCTTCATATATATATGCTTATTATATCTTGTCGTATATGCTTCTACTCACATCAAAAATTAGCTCATTCTTACGTAAATTTGAATTTTAGGAAAGCGGAGTTGTCCAGGAGAAGCGATGGCTATGGACACTCTATTCCTCTTCATCACAATGTTTCTTTTTAGATTCTCGGTAAACGTTGTACAAGGATGTGAACCAATACTGAAACCCCATTCACCTAAAGTAACAATGACTCCACGCCCTTATACTGTTATGTTGAAGCGCATTTACTCATGAGCAATATAGGATTACTAATGATCTTCAATAAGCAATAATATATTAAATAAATATAGATTATCGCAGTACTTTTGGATTGCTAATTAGTTGGCAACTATTCACTCATTCATGTTTCTTTCTTTAAATTGTCTTCTTATAAATAGTGATGAAAACTGTACCTTTAAGTTAGTAATATTTTATTAGTCAAAAAAAATTTTTTTCATGTGGTGCTTATTGTTAAAAACCTGTATTAGGTTGGGACAAATCGGGTGGAATCAATCTAATTCGGGCTGGTATATATATTTGAGGAAGCTTGAAAATATTTGTGAGTCTTTATACATCTAATAAATTACCAATACAGAATTTTGAGAATCTTCCAACATATATTGTAATAAAATTTAGATTTTTAAACAAATTATTATTCACACTGTATATTTAGCATAAATTTTACTGTAAAAGGAAGCCTGTTAAAAATTTTGCCAGATGAACAAGGAAAGTCGCTAAAACTGGAAGATAATATAAACTAGTTTTAGCATTATATTTTCTTCAGAGTTCGCCGTGTAAAATAGCTGAGAAACCAAAAATGAAAACGAACTATGGCACTTTCACTAATTCAATTCTCGCCAAAAAATACTGTCTCGGACGTGAAATTTTTGGTGAAAATTGAGATGGTGAAAGTATTCTGCATGTTTTTATTTTTGGTCCTACAGTATTAATGCTTTTAATTTTTATTTTGAAGAATGCCTTATGTCCGTGCCTGTATTCTGGATACAATAAGACTTGCAGAGTTTGCCAAAGTGTTCATTGTAACGATATCTCTATAGTATAGTAAATTTAGACTTCATAAGTGTAGTTTGCTCATTTACAATCTTTACTCGCGTCTTCCATCATGCTACCTTCTGGGGAGACATTGAGGAGTATAGACCGGAAAGATTTATTCAATCTCAAATTTGAGAATTAAATCAAAAGAATGTGGAGAGAGTGATGTAATTCGGGATAGGTAATGAATTCGCTTTTGCTTCAAAAATCTATACTTATGATACCTTAGCATATATGTTTCTACTCATTTCAAAATTGTTGTCACTAAATGTGAGTCCACTTTTTTGTACGTAGTGAAACTACGCTTCATGTGGAGTGGCAATCACGAGCAAGACTTACATTTAGCGCCAACGCTTAGAAAAATGAAAATGTTGGAATTTTTTGAAAATTTAAAAAAAACCTTACCTATGTTGCCGATTCTCCTTTATCCTCAGGTACTAAAGCGACAGATTACATCATTACTTAATAGTGACGAGTAATCTAACTGTTTAAAGGACAGAATATGGTGTAAAATTTTCAATCTCGTGACTTAGATAGTTTTTGATAAAAATCTACTTAAATTATACAGTGAGTAATCAGTAAATTAAATAAAGACTTTACTACCGCTGCATCAATATCGAATTAATAGTAGTACAACAAAAATCAAATTTACAAACGTAAGACGAGGATTTGAAGGCACAAGTCGCTATAAATATACCAACTTTAGTAAAATTTATTACCACTATACAAATAATGGATTCCTTAATTAGGAATTCAAAGGTTCAATTTCAAAAAATAAATTACTTTCAGATGTTCGACAAGCAGTAAGCTTTATTAAAAATTTTCACATTGATATCAAATTACCGGGATGAAATTTTTATAGGTTCACGTTTTTAGAAGTTAGGAATACTGCATTCAGTTTCGTGTTGGACAACAAGCAAGCTTCATTTTAAATTTATTACTGCTACATGAATACCGAATGACCAAGGTAAAAATATTGAACTGAAGTTTAAAAAATTTTTAAATTGCGTAGTTTTAATGTTGTATACATCTGATAAATCGATATCGGTGTAGCAGTGGTTAGAAAAATGCTTTCAAATTTTTTTTAATGTATGTCCTCTTAATTAGTAAACATTAGAGTGATTTATTGTTTCCGCTAATCCGATATTGATGTATGGTTGAATGTTTTTAAGAATATAATGTCAAAATTATTGCATACTATGGCCAAACAAATTCTTAATATTAAATTTGTGGTATAAGGTTTGAATTCAAGTAATTCGATGTTGATGTAGCGGCTGCTAGTTAAAATTGCCTCCGAATTATTTCGGAACATATTTGCCAATGTACACGCCAGTTTCAATGTATAAATGTTTGAGATTAAATAAGTGATTCCGATAATTCGATAATTCTTCAGCGGTAATTTAACATTTTGAGCGCCATTGTTCACATGTGAATTTGCTAATCAATTCAGTTATCCTTTTGTTCCGCGTAATCCTTGAATAGAGTATGCATTCTCGATATACATTCATTAGTTGTTGGCCATTAGTAGCTTTTCCGATATCCATCAGATGTCGAAGCAAAAATTTGGATAATTTTACTTCACAGTCAATATTCAAGTAATTTGAAATTCCTGTTCAATTTATATATCATTTACCCAAATCCATCAAATAGTACAACAAAGATCCCGCTGAAAAATTTTTTTAATTTTTCTAAGTTGTACATGATGTATGAGTAACAACGCAGAAAACGAATATTGTGTCGATTGCCCATACTACCGTAGTTGTTTCGTCTAGTAAAATGTATTTAGTGTTTATCGTGGCAACACCAACACAAACTTCAAAAACTATAAATAATTGTTGAATAGTGTTATTCGAACAAAGTGGGCTCCCATTCGGCCACTCGAAAGCTTTAATGTCATTGTTTCCTATCCTAAAAGTATTTCTGGAAAAATTGGCACGCAAGCAAACTTTGTAAAACAATTTATAACTGTGAATTTCGAACTGCATGAAATTATACCTTCCACAATGCGCCGTCCATCCAGGTATTTATCTTGACGACGTAAATTTTAGTGGACGTTAGATGAAAAAAGTTAAGAATTCATTGGGACAAATTCATGTGTGCCTCAAAGTCAGTTTATCTCCAAAATTATTTAAAGTTTCAGTTTTTGGAGGATTCTTGCTCACCAAAATGCAACGGGTCGATCTTTTTCATCCATGTTTCATAGTTTACGATTGCTGGGGTATTGCCAAATGGATCAAACGTATGAGCATCTGATCCTATTGCTGAGTTGTCTGGAAGTGGTTCTTGGAAGCTTAAGTGGTCAATTTGTGCTTGTTTTCCGGCGTTGTGGCCATAGAATTTCACTACGTCAAACAAATAATCGATATCCGCCTTCGACAAGGCCGAGTTCATCATCACAATTTAAAAAAATTTGATTGTGTGTCCTGAAACGCCATGTCGATCCTGAACAACAACACTTAATATCCCTTTCATAACGAGTTCCTTCTCTACGTTGCTCAATATCTGAAATTGTACATTAAATAGTTTTTGAGACGCATGAGAGAATATACACGGAATTATAAGTGCTTTGTTGCAACAAGTGTAGGTTGATCAAAACCAAACAAAACCGTTGTATTGCTTTTCAGTTCGGACAGAGAATTCAGGGCAATAAATAATTATTTTCACATGAATGCTGGTTGAGCTGTATTTAAAAAATATAATATTATGACAATGCGATTTGGAGTTACGAATTAAGACTAAAGGGACACAATAATTGATGAAACCTTTTTTAACGCGCAAATCTAATAATGTAGTAGACTAGTAAGACATGAGAACACATTGCACTTCCGAATTGTGTCTACGGTAGTAATAACGTTAGACGCTAGCAATACTTCTCATGGTAACGTCCAATATTAAGATCCAACGTAGATAACGTGCAAGGCACACTTAACCCCTGTAGGCATGTTAGATTAGTTTTCAATAAAAGTGGAGAATAGTCCAGTAAGGTTGACTTAAATAATACAGATAACCCGTCCTCTTCTATAACACTCCAAGAGAAATATCGGACACAAAAACATCGTATAATCTNAGAAATATCGGACACAAAAACATCGTATAATCTGTGGATACTAAACAAGGGAATATGGTAGTATATAAATGTGTTGAAGTGAAGTATCTATTTGGGTCGTAGACATCTGTCATCTCAAAACTTTATGGCAAGGTCGTTGTGTTTGGTTACTTCGAGATCGTTGACCATGGATCTCGCTACCCGTACTTGACACTTCATCCCCCTATATACTGCTGTACACATGACACTTCATCCCCCTATCTCTGGGCCAGCTTCATCCTCCCATCCTTAACTACTCATATTCCTACACTGTATAGTATTTAGCATAACACATATTCTTACAGCATGTAGTCTTAAATTATGTTTCGTTTTCGGGAAGGTTATCTGATCCTAATGTATAGTTAGCTCGTAATCCATATCACTAAATTTTCAACTGAATACAGTAAGAGTAAGTGCGATTTTTGATTTAAGAAGTTGTATACCTTGAATAAAAACTAATAAAATAAGGCAGGCCTAATCTGATGGTCACAGAACCAGTATATTACCAACCATAATTAATATCTTTCATAAACCCTTCCAGATAAGTATAATAGTCTTGGGTTTATGCCAAAAATATGAAACTGCAAATCATACTATAACTAATATAAACAATTAGCGAAGTACTTTTCGTAATATTTGATCAACTGTTCCATAGTACGGATTAAAAAAGCCAAAAGACTTACTACACTTAGAGTGTCATTCCAACGCTGAGTGAATATCGCTGTATTATTTACATACAGAGGATTCATCCAAGCTGGAATGAAAAGGAAAGAAACGCTTGGAAGGTCAAATTTATTAAATATGGGTTGAAATCCATCTCCATTCCTCTGCTTGAGTTGAGATATTAAATAATCCTTATTCTTCATAAAGTGGTCTATGTGTTGCTGCATTCCCAACCTTCCCTGAAAAGATATGCTTATGTTGTAATATGTTAGTTATTAATAAATTTTCTCTTACTTTTGCTTTCCAAAGAAACCAAAATTTAAACACGTTGTTACGTTTATCCATTTGCCAATGTCTTCCGACAAGATTTAAATCCGGATACTTGACTAGTGCCTCTTCTTGATTACTATTTTCTAAATCCATGCCAAACGTATATTTAAAAATATCTTGGTGACGAGTCACCAAAATTGAGCAAACTAAGGTGGAGCCCATCATTTTATGCACGTCTACACCAAATGAATCTGAGCTAAATACATAAAATAAAATTGAAACAAAATGCCAATTGTGCGATATAGTTTTAGATTATTTATAATTTTATCTGATAAGTTCACTTCAGAAGAAAATCAAAGTGTGCTATTTTCTATATCCCTTTAACTTTAATCAGTCTCGAGTTTCTTTCATACGTCCTAATACTTTATGTTTCTATTGAACTTTCTTTCGTTTTGTTTTTGTTACCAACATTTCGGAGTTTTTTTTTGTAGTAGTGTTTTTTAATTACCGTTCAATCCCTTTTAAACGTTTGGTGTGTTTGTTTGACAAGAAGAGCACTATAAAACATTCCATCTATGTGCACCCACAGAAAGTACTTTTCACATGCAATAATTATTTCGTCAATGGGATCAATTGCTCCATAAATGGTGGTTCCTACAGACATCACTTTTTGTCATGTTCTATATATACTTACTTTTTTATTGATCAACCTGTTGTAATAACAACCATGAGGGGGATATTTCCTTCTTTTAACGTCTTCTCAACAGCGGTCTTCAAGAAATCCACATTCATTTTCCCGATGTTAGTGGATTCAATTTCTATGGTGTAGTTCTGCCCAATACCTGAAATTCAACAAAACGAAAGTATATGCTAGTCAAGTGTTTATTACACTTAGACTACGTCAGTAGTATAAAGGTATTATGATCGTCGTATCAGTCAATCGGTACGTCAGGCTGTCCGTTTTCCCTATAAATTTTTTGTCATGGCTTTATTTATNGATCGTCGTATCAGTCAATCGGTACGTCAGGCTGTCCGTTTTCCCTATAAATTTTTTGTCATGGCTTTATTTACATTTCCGATGCTACAATTGCCGATTTTCACCTTTGCTGATTGAGGTTTTTTATAGATTATTAAAANGATCGTCGTATCAGTCAATCGGTACGTCAGGCTGTCCGTTTTCCCTATAAATTTTTTGTCATGGCTTTATTTATTTACATTTCCGATGCTACAATTGCCGATTTTCACCTTTGCTGATTGAGGTTTTTTATAGATTATTAAAANTTTATTTACATTTCCGATGCTACAATTGCCGATTTTCACCTTTGCTGATTGAGGTTTTTTATAGATTATTAAAAATATTTATATATTTTATATAGCTACGAACATTTCTGCTTATCATTCGTGTTACATTTGGTTTGCACATACAGCACCGTTTGGATTCTGATGCACATTGCTTAGTGCAGTTTGTATAAAGCATGTCTAAGAAGTAAAGACACTTTTTGTTTTTCTCAAAACAAAATGAAATACCCCATCCCTAAAGCTAAAATCTGTGTCACCTGAAACGCTAATATATTCTTGTTTGATAAGTCGCACATAGCCAGTTGAGTCCCTTATATCCAATTTCCCGAACTATTTTTTAACCGTGATCCATTAACTTTTTAGATATTCCCGTACTTTCTTCAGGAACTTGCTAGTTCCTTTGAGTTTATGGTTAAAATCGAGATAACAATGATTCCTTGCAGGAATGAATTTACGTCCAGATTGTCCAGATGGGTCTAACTTGCTGGTCCTTAATGTATTTCGGGCATTTTTTTTCGTACGGGCTGTTATTCACAGCTTGCGTACTTTCATCAACGATACAGTCGACGGCGATAGATTAAGTTTATTGGCAGCGGCGCGAACTGTGTTTTGAGTAAAAGCTTTCCCCACCTTTCCTAACTTTCTTGGAAAAACTGTGAGCACGACGACCAGGAATTTTTCTGTTACCAGCATTCTTAGTCGAGTCATTCATTTGCTAAATTCGGTAGATGAATTTGGGCCACTTAACCTCACCACGGAAGTGCTGCGCCGTTAATTTCTGGCTAAAACGTCCTTAGTTGTCGTAGTGTTGAATCACACGTCTTGAAAACCACTCCCTTTCCTTGCGTGTCATTTTTAAAACTGTATCAATTGACACTCACAATTTTTGTGACAAAACGACCACCATTTGTTCCCTATAAATAATATTAACTGCAATGAAAATTTACCCTGCCCGCAGCATCTCATAACCAAAGTGTCTTTACTTCTTAGACATGCTTTAATTATCTACAAACGACACTCAATGTTGAAAAATTGTTAAATCTTTGAAATTAATAAGTATTAAATTAAATGTTTAATTTGGATGTGTGGCGGCTTCGGTGACGTTCTTGATAAGTTGGATTAGGTCTTAGGGTATTTTTTGGAACTTAATAAATCGAATGTGGGATGTGATGTTCAACCGTATTACTTTATTGCAGGAGTTGGAATCAAGTCTAACAAATATAATGCATGTCGGNTGGGATGTGATGTTCAACCGTATTACTTTATTGCAGGAGTTGGAATCAAGTCTAACAAATATAATGCATGTCGGTATTGGGTAGGAAATTTTGTTCAACAAAAATGGTTCAAGGATTTCAGAGAATTTTATTTGGTAANTTGGATTAGGTCTTAGGGTATTTTTTGGAACTTAATAAATCGAATGTGGGATGTGATGTTCAACCGTATTACTTTATTGCAGGAGTTGGAATCAAGTCTAACAAATATAATGCATGTCGCCATTGGGTAGGAAATTTTGTTCAACAAAAATGGTTCAAGGATTTCAGAGAATTTTATTTGGTAATAGTGTGGAATAGTGTAGGATTAAAAGTCAAGTTTTCTCAAGTGGTCTTGTTACCAGCAATCAGAAATGTTTTGACAAATTTTCCTCCTTGGAAGAGTTTATTTCGTAGTCTTTGAATATTTATGGATTTCAGCTTACTTTCCAAATGCAAGCACTAACTGTATTCTTTGATTGCATACCTTTCGATTTTAAAATAAAAAATAATTCCAAAGGTCGTTGAACTCAATTTCCAAAACTTTTCCCATACTACAATCATCTCAACCTCGTTAACAATTAGTTGTTAGGCAACAGTTAATAGACATTTGGCATAATCAATTAAATCAAGTTGCTAATTTTTAATTCAATAATCATAATTTTTTTATTTGCGAGAAACAGGAATTGATTATTACTGATACCCTGTGGATTTGGTTTCTTAAACAAGTAAAGCATAAATAGGGTTTAAAAATTATGTTGCTATGGATTGTTTATAAAAATGGATCAGAATCTCCCATGCCAACTTAATGATAAAAATTTGGTCTTGCCTTTTGACTGGAATTTGGCCTTAGTAACTGTTGACCTGAGTGCCTGTCAAAATTTATACAATCCTTCTAGGCTTCTAGCTGTAAAATGAGGCATCGATGACAACAATCAGTCGTCATTTACGCGAGCTGCTGATTTTCAAAAGCCTATACCACATTTACAAACACACGTAGTCCAACAGTCTTCCAGACTGATGGCATAAAAGTCTTTGTATAAAAGCCATGTGATACCGTATCTCATTCTTAGTTCTATATTAATTCTTCTTTTCATATCGTAATGTATACCAGGCGGACGCATTTGATGTAAAGATTATAATCTATTTTTAACGTAGAGAATCTCGACACACAGATAAAGTTTGTTTGAATTCTGCAACCAGATCAATGTTCGAAAGTTGAGAACAAAATTACAATGTGTGTTGTTATAAGTTATATATTCAAAATGTACACAGGTGAATTACTACTAAGGTGAATTACCGCTGAAGTACTTAGATGGTTGAGGGTTGGCCGTTTTAAAAAAATTGATGAAATAAGATGTCGGTGACCAATTCCAAGATAGTCGCCAGGTGATGTGAAGCAGGGGGTTCAAGGGTTCATTTGTCCTGCTTAGTCAGGTCAGGGGTCTTCATATTTCCAATTTAAAAATCAAAAACTTTTCAATTACCCCAAAAATCCAAAATGGCGGAAGTACTTTAATCTCTTAAGGTTGGAAATAATATGAGCTTTTTTACCGTATGGTAAAAGCTTCATTTAAGGATATAATATCTCTATGAACTGTTACATATATATCTATATAAAATAATATTACAGTAAAAGAGAACAAACTGCTGGGATGGAGTGGTGATGGGTTGGAGATAGGCAAGTCCCGTCTCCACATCGGCTCTTCATGTAGGCTATTTAACGAAAGACTAGACTCTTTAGCTTCGGTTGAGGAGCTGATTCTTTGTATCCTGATTTTATCGTAACCTATTAAAAATTTTATTTTTAATAGGCTACGTAATGTAATCTTGGAATTAAAAGTAGTTAGCTTACTTAAACCTAATACTTGACTAATTTTTTAAAGAATTTTGTTCCCCAAATCTAGAAACATGTTCTCAAATTAATATTTCACTCAGTCTTAGTTTCGGCCAAAATTACTCAAAATTTTGTGACTTCGGTTGTTGCAACAACGAAGAAAGAATCCAAAGTGCAGGGAATGACATTTGTGCAGGTTACTAGATGTGGGTTTGTAAGAGGACGCTGAGAGAGAATTTGGGTAAACTCAGAAAGAATAATGAAATATAAATAAATATAATTTTCGAGGCAGTGAGTGGCTGGAATGTGAATTGATATTTAGGTTGCTTTAACTACTTCTGGTCTCATCGGTAGCTATTAGCTATGGAATTTTTGATAACTACAGATATTGAATATTTTAATTTTAGCAAATTTGAAAAATTTCTACAGAAAAATTGACAAAAAACCGATTTCTTAATTTGAATCCGAATTTAAGTTTTTATATTTTTGATAATTCGAATAAAAATATTGAAATGACAAAAATGAATAATAGATCTAGTCGTTTTGCCAAATCAAGTTGTATTCGTGTACATCTATCCTACCATGTTCATTTGTATGTTTTGCTGATTAAAAAATTGAAACTTCACAACTATTTATTCATGCATTTAAATGTAAAAGGCCTAAACTTTTTGAATATTTTTTATACTTATTATTGATTGAAGTTTTTATAAAATTTTCTGTTAAAATTAAGGCCGTCTATTTTTTATGCCTCTATTAACATCTAAATAATACGAATCCAGCGACTTAGATTACAATTCAATATCGAATATTAACTCTAGTTTATGAACAGAATACAAAATGTACTCCCTACACGCTAGGTTATAAACAACTTTCATGGGTACCAAATACAGCCAGCCATAGGAGATGTAACTTTTTCTGAAAATTACAATGAATGAAATCATCAATTTACAAATATATTCAATTATAGATATAAAAGGCAAAGTGCATACAGATTGTTGACAATACATAAAAGCTAAGGACACTGTGTAGCCAGTATAACACGTCAAATCAAAAACTAAGCCACATTTATGATTATCATAGAAACGCATAACATTTTTTAACCAGATAAAACATGGCTTAAGATTTATTTAGTTTTATAATTTATCTTAAAAATTCCTGGATTTAATTAACAATTAATTAAAGTTAGTTTATAACCAGAGTGCAAAATGAACCTAAGTAAACCAATGGAGTTTTATATTAATTTACTTTGAAAAAAAATTTTTTAATTAGTTTCATTTTATTATGTATTACAAAAACATTTTGGATCTTTTCAGTCAGTCCGTATTCTAACTCAAAAACAAATTGACGAATCGGGATGCGGTTTACACTAATAGTTAGCCAACATACTAGAAACGGAAAATTTGGGAGATCACCCAAATCCGTCAAATATTACCAAATTTGTTCATCGTTTTCCCGAGGCTCCAATTCTACCTTATGGCTAGAGTATCGCATGACTCACTTTATAGACTGAGTCAGAGTCATTGACTCATTGAGTCGACTCTCTGACTCTTTCGGTTGAGTGAGTCAGAGTCAGAGTCAAAGTTTAAATTTTTGGGAGTCGACTCACTTTTTTGGGTTTTACATTCAACTTGATCCAACACATGATTACCTCCGTTTATAATGGTTTATTTACTACATTTTCTTCCGACAGTAGTTTGAATTTTACAAATATTTTATGCTTTTCATGATGGTTAAGCCTAGGGTAATCAATTTTTCTTAATATTGAAATCTGAAACTTCTACCTCTGTGATATGTTATAAATCCATCCAGATTAGTGGATCACACATTTGGTATTGACGGTGCTATGCGGCAGCTAATGTGTGACAATATAATAAATCCTGGCAATTAAATCCTTGCAATTCACTTTCAATTATTTATTTATTTATTTATTTATTTATTTATTGTACCCAAGCTTTATTCGTTACCACACATAGGAAAATGAATTTTGTTTAAAATTACAAGCATAGATCTATTGTTACACAGGTTCGAGCAAAAAAAAGATTACGTCACTCAAATTCAAGGTGCTTGTGTTAGAAAGTAAAGCCATATAAATTACGCGTTAATACTAACTTTGCATTGATATTGAGTTCCGTACAGCAAATCTCAATCAGAAAATAAAAACACTGCGGATTTGAGTGTCTTTACATAATATGGTTAGAATAAAAAGGTTTTGCACACTCTGAAAAGGTATTCTGACTTTCCTTTAGTCGCATGGCAAATCGCGGAAATTTTTTTTCTGTGTTCTCAATGCATAATTAACATTAACGTAATGCGATGAGGAGATCGATCACCTTAGCAAAGATAATGTCGCTCATGATATATGGAAATAACCCTTTCGAAACCTTAGTAAATTTTCCAATGCATATGGCTATGGGCGAAAGGCTTCTTAGCCTTTTTTTATTATATCTTTCTAGAAATTGCCACCGGAGCGTTGTTATCAGCTTTTTTGAACTAACGTTGAGTTTAGCGTCGTTTTCAATTGTAACGCGTAGGATATTGACTGAGCAAAACAAAAAGCTGCCACCCAACGTTGTAAGAATTATTCCACACTCTTGACTACAGTATAATATGCAGAAAAGTATTGTTGACACCAAGAAGATCAGGTTCATTGAAATTAGTACAATCCAGTTCCTGAATTCAGCATCCATCCAGTATGTGAAGATTTGTATCATTTGATAACTCTCAATTATTGCATCTAATGTTTTCGATGAAACTCTGATGTCATGGAATATTAACCTAAAAATTAGGTTATTGAAAATACTCATTGATATATTAAAAAAGTGGGTGTGGTATTTTACATATACCTATCACTGCTAGACAATGCTCTGTGACCCATGTGTATAGCAAGTATGTAAATGAGGTTATTGGTACAAGTAACCATTGTCGCACATGCTAAAACAGTGGTTGCCAATAATATGATTGTCAGAATGTAAATCATCTGTTGTGAGGACCCACAGTTGTCCACTAAACGTTGGATTAATGCAAACACGTGCAGACGGCTCACGACAAGTATGAGAACAGATGGAGGCGCCAACAAAATTGAAAGTACCGTGAGAGATAATGCTGTCTTGAAGTATATTTCAGTTCCATCCTTTTGCTCAGCCTTCCAATCAAAGAGTTTTGCTAAAATTCTCAAGAAATGTTATATATAAATTTTCATAAAAATAAGTTGAGTTAGCAGTCTCAAATATATTAGCAGGCAACGTTCAATGAGTAATTAATCTAATTCCATAATTTCGCATCCGTCTACAATACTATTAATATATTTTACAGCAATAATATATTATACTAATAATACAATATAATAATAAATAAAATTTTATACTGATCAACGATTAAAAATAAAGTTACTGCAAAATACTACATCAAACAGCCAAATCTGTAAAGCCTGTCAAATTTTGGAAAGAAGTTCAACAAATCCTGAGCTGAGGACAAAAAAGTGTAAGTACAAGAAACAAAATGGTTACGAAAATGGAAAGACATTAATCCAAGCCAATATCAGCACATATTCCACTATTTACAAAAGAGAGGCTCGACGAAGTTTGACTTTAAAAACTAGAAAGTGTTTTGAAAAATTGAAAACAGAAAACACATCAAACTCAGACGGTATTATTAACGAATTTTGAAAAAATTTGAACGATATTGAAAGACAACGCATATCGAAAACCTTGAACAACATTTTCAACCGAGAAATCTTGCCAACTTACTTAAGCAACACGTAAATACAGATGTCGCTTAAGAATTGAGACCCACAGGACTCATTGAATTTTAAACCAATCACACTAATAAGTGTAGCATCAAAAATATTTATACTACTTCTAGCACACCGACTCACAATTTAGACAGATGAACAATATTATGAATGAGTGTCATAACTAGAAGTGTAACGAATACTCGGCATGCCGAATAATTCGGCCAAAGTTGTGCCGAATCCGAATATTCGGTATTCGGCTTGTCATTAGACTATTCGGCTAGATAATTGATTAGATTGAATTTCAAAATTTCTCAAGATTCGGAAATAGTTGAACCCTGAGATGACTAGGTGTGTGTCATATTATAATGCAATGTATATATATATACGATGTATATTATACATCGTATGTTTGACATTAAAAAAAAAATTTTAACGGCTAACGCAGTTCCTTAGGTACTATTTCCACGCATCCCCAAGAAAAATTACATGCATGTAGAGTGATGCTACTGCTAGGTAGGTTAATATTAGTCGGAGCAGTCCATTGATGTACATTTACAATTCCACTGGATTACAACCATTTTTAAAATGTCGGAAAATTGGCTTTGGCATGGTATTGGAACCCATTGGCATGGTGGAAGCTATACCAATTAGTTTACCCTAATTTGGCTACGTTAGCAAAAAATATTTGTCCGCTCCAGGGAGCACTGTTTCTAAAGAGAGGTTATTTTCAGAAGCAGATAGCGTTTACGAGGTGAAACGGAACAAACTTACTTCAGAGCATGGTGAAGAATTTGCTTTACTTCACCATAACCTCAGCCGTATGAACTATACTTATTGAATTTATTTTAGGTTATTTTTGTCTATCTGTAATCACAGTATGAAGCTTGGAAAAAATTTCGATAACGATCCACGATCCGAGCCAGCAGGCAAAAACAAATCGATCCCAATCCGCGATCCCATCCATTAGTGAAAATCTAATCGATACCGATCCGCGATCCGAGCCAATAGACAAAATAATTGTCGATAGCGATCCACGAGCCGCGCCAAGTAATGAAAAAATTTTCGAATCCGATCTGTGATCATATACATAAAAATTTTTATTGATGTCGATCCGATCCAATGTGCGGATCGATTATTGAGTGGAGTTTCATAAACAAAACTGTCACAGATAACTCCAATAAAAATTTCCATCCCGGGCCACGATATGAGCCAAGTCAAATCGATACCGATCCGCAATCCGAGCGAAGAGTAAAAAATATTTCGATACCGATCCACGATCCGAGCCAGCAGGCAGAAAATCACTCGATACCGGTCAGCTATCCGAGCCAACCATAAAAAAGCCTTTTGATCCCGATCAGCGATTCGAGCCAATAGACAAGAAAGTATTCGATACCGATCCACGATCAGAGGCAAAAATTAAAAAATCTTTCGATACTGATCTGGGATACGATACCTAGTAATTTTGTCCGACACCGATCCGTGGCTCGATTCTTGTATCGAGTTTCATCTGTCTGTAATTAAAATTCTTGTAAAATAAAATGTCTCAAATGAAACTTTAATAAGGAGATATTAATTCAGAATAAGTGGTTAATTGAGCTCGTCATAAAAAAAGTGTTCGATGGATACCCCACACGATATTATTCGGCCGAATATTCGGCTGTGCACTTGCGCCGAATCCGAATATTCGGTATTCGGCCGTTGGCCGAATAACACTATTCGTTACACCTCTAGTCATAACTAGTTTTAGACGAAAGCCTGGATGTTTCGACACTATTTTCAACCTGGTCGTTCAGAATTGCATAGCAAAAAGTGATAATATTTCCGTTATTTATTGATTTCCTTTCTATATCGTTTCGTCTACTGTAATAAACGTTTGGAATTAGCAGCAAGTTCATCTAATTTCTATCAAAATATATGACAAGGAATTACCAAACTTCAAGTCAATATAATGAAAAAGAAACAGATAAAATAAAAATCATTCAAGGCTTTACCACAAGCAGAAAGTAGAAGTCCTTTGTTCTTCTAACACATTTATAATTGTTTGTCTGACTTTAATCAAAAAATAATATCAACTCCAGGAATTAATATTTGCAAAAGCTGTAAAATTAAATGTTTCTTATATGATACAATTGTATTTGTAAAAAGCGCTAGAGCGCTGTAAAAGAAATTGAACCGTCGTCAAACTTATTTCCAAAAGTGAAAAGATATAGTTAATTTAAGTAAAACTGATGTAGTTTTACTTATAAAGTAGGGAGAATAGGGAAAGATATTAGTTAGAACCGTTGCCAGAATACAAGAAATAATCAATTATAGGAGAACCAGTGCAAAGAAACTATTGTCCAACTTCACCACGGAATAATAACATTGGTACATACGGTAAGAAATTCTGGAGCCTCATGCATATAAAAATAGTAAATCAACTGAGGCATCCACTTTAGAAAGATATTGGATGTTTGTTTTCAAGTCCCAAATCTAATAATAAGACTCTAATGTAATAGATTAATGTTTTTCAAATTTACAGGTAAGTATTTATGAAAAATACTTTTAAATTTAACCTGAAACAAATTAGTTCGTGATCGTAAATGGTAGCTTAATTGACTAATGACTGCTCGCTTCAAAACATTATCAAACATTATTAAATTTTGGATACCAAGTGTGTCTAGCTGTAAATGATCAGATGAATCTAAGAAATTATAATAACCTCAATAGATCTATAAAGTCATTCAATAGCAAATCCTTGAATATTCTCAACGACTTCAACAATAATATCCGCATCATGTCATTATTAGCGCATATTTATTTTTAATAGAGTATTCTAGTATTAATAAACATTGTAGCAGTCATGCCTGCAAGCACTTCGGTTTGGTAACCGGTTGTAAAATTTATTCATGGTTTACCGCTTATCTATTCATAACTCACCAAATATAATGCCTACGTCCATAGCACTTTTTAGCATGGCATATAATTCTTGGCATTTAAACAAAAAAAAGATATGGATAGTCGATGCACTGGTAAAAATTGCAAGAAGTGAACATATAATGGCCTTTTCAAACAATGATGTCTCTTCATTTAATTCATATGCAAGTGCTAATACAATAATAAAAATGAACGCAATTGACATGGTGGATGTCGCTAATTTATGAATTATAACGCGTACTTTACTTCCGACATTCACCTCGAGTATTGTGTCACTAAATTTAAGCAAATATGGAGAGACTCCAATATAGTATGCAAAATTAAGAATTTTCAAGGAGTGAGAAATATTATACAGTTCGGACATGCTAAACACGACTATTTCAAGCCAATACTCTACACCGACTGGAACTCACAGCAAAATGCAACAGTTATCAGAGCTAAAGGAAAGTTAGCACCAACTCTCTGCCGCCAATTTTATAGACGGGACGACGATATTTTGAAGCAGGATTAACGCAAAAGGCCCCTTACCTACACGACGAGAATGTATTCCATTAAGGTATAATTTTTAAACATTGCATCTTTTCTAGCAAAGGTTCGGGCATATTTAGCCAGAACAAGTTTTGAGACGATAATCAATTTTTATATTGATCAATGCTCAGTTAAGTAAGATAACAAAACTCAAACAATGGGGATATTTTTTTTAACTACTTCATCTTGCTCAACACCTAACTCGACTATCAGACTGTCCGCTTCTTTACTTTCCCTACTGATATGTAGCGTATATGTAATTGCACTCAAAGGTCTATTTTATGCGAATGTACGTGAGGTTCAGTTTGCAAGTTTTCATTTATGTTTGAAACTCATTCTAACTTCTCGTTATCGCCTTTGATAAATTTAATCTTGCGAGTCTATGTGCAGATACGGTTGCGGGTATACAAGATTTTCAAGTTTGGAAAAATACATTAGTATTCACCACTAATACGCCTATGAATTCGAATAGTAGAAATCAACTTGTCATAACTGCTTGCGCAAAACTTTATCAATACACAAATTGGGCAAGCTCGTACAATGCAGGAGATAAGATAAATCTAAGAGTACATGAGTCAAAAAAAATTATTGTGTATGATAACAACATTGGTACATTTCCTCTTCAATGTTACACAATTATCACAACAGAATCTTGAAAAAAGTTAACATCAACTTGCTGAAGTTGCATTAATCCGTAACATGGAGTAGGAAAAAACAATAGAGTCACTGGTTTTGGTTCCTCCCAACTCGGGAATCATGAAATTCACTAACTGTAAGTCCAAAAGATATTTTCCTGTTAAAACAGCAGAAAAATATTTTCATTGGTGTTTAACTGGAAATATACAGTGGGTCTATTTGAAACCTCCCATTTTTTAAATTTTTGTTTTAATAAAAGCATCATTTTATTAAAAATATTTGTTTATTTTTCAAAATAAACAAATATGAAGTAACTAAAATTTGGCGATAGTTTTAAAATTCGTAAAAAAATCTATAAGAAACATCATACGATATAAAATTTTTTTTTACGAATGCAATGTTAAGGTATTTGTGTGTAAAAATTAATTTGCAAAAAACCTGTAAAATGTAAAAATTTAAATAATGTAATATTTCGAGTCAAACAGAAGAAAGAGGAGAGAACAGAATGTAGAAGGAAATCGGTTATTGTCACCACTGTTGGAAACACAAACATTGGAATCGCCATGGTATCGACTCTTTGTTTATGGGATGTTTCAAATAGTCTGCATATTATACATCAGTCTCGTCAATCCAGAAAGATTTTCATGAATTTTGTATATTAGCTTCCACATAGAGACTACTAAAACATAAGTTGATTAGATCATCCTTCACAATGAAACAAACGATTATGCAACTCGACACAAATTTTATAGCGTCAGTTTTATAACATTTAATTCAAATCTCTTTTTTATTTTTGGATTTGATTATAAGCAACATTACTAAACGGTCTCCAATATTAGCTACAACCCATTAAACTCAAACTGATTACATTTATGTTAAATTACATGGTGATGGAGCCACACCATGGCTCATAATCGCAAACCATATGATTAATTCATCTCATTATTAGGTGACCTTTGACCTGTGTACATTTTGAACATATACTTTCAACAATTTATGATTTGTAAATAAAGAACGCATGCACATTTTATACAGTGCACGACGGTTATAAAAGCTGCCCTCCGTCGCCTGGAAATGCTGCTCTTATAACCCTTTGTTCTTACAACGCTTGTAAGAGCAGGATGTTCTTATAAAAAGTATATGGCAAAACAAAATTGTTTTTTCAAAATTTATAAAAAGGAAATCTATTCTTTAGTATAGATCTTAAATAAAGTTATCGACTGTAATTTGTGGGGATTTGAGTATAATACTCAATCCCTAATACTGTATTCATAAATGAGACAGTAGACTCCTTACCTGGCAATGAATGACCAGGAAGGAGAGTTTCGGAGTTGTATTGAGTTTGAGAACAGGATTGCCCAACTAGGCTCTGTAGCACAAATGGTTAGTGCGTTGGGTCCGGAATACCCAAGACGTGGGATCATACCCCACCAGAGACCAAATTTTTGTGGCAATCCCTGTCTCAATCTCAAAATGGCGGGTCAGCCTCGCCACAAATTGTCGTCGACAATTTCGTCAAAAATTGCAATTGTTTAATTCTTATTTAAAGTTTTGTAAAGATTTTACAAGTACGACATTTCCACTGAAATGATTTCAAGTGGTACTTTTAGAAATTGAAAATGTAAAAAGATTATTTTTGTTTGAGATTTGACTTTTGCTCTTATATCCAACTCCCGCTTCAAAAATTACCCAGCAAAAGGTAGTTATTATAACCGTTTTGGTCTTATATACGTTGTTTTTATAACGCATTAATGTCCCATGCTAAATCCTAGAGAGCAAACCAAACCCGCAAAACTCTGCTCGTATAACCCGAATGTTCTTATATAGGATACTCTTATAAACGTCGTGCACTGTAGTTATTTTTAAGAGAAAGGGAGGGGAATTTTATGTAGTACAAAAATTTGATGCACGTTAAATACCTTTCCCTTTCTCTTAAATATAGCTTTAACAGCACACATGTATCTGAATCTTATCCTCAACTTTAGAACATTTATCTGGTTGTAGAATTCAAATAAAAGTTTTTTGTGTCGAGATTGTATAGGTTCAAAATAGATCAAAAAGGGTTAATCCGAAGTTAATTCATTTGTTTTAATACATTTTTGTTAAATTTTTATAAGTGTGTAAATTGCACCAAATATGGAGCAAACTCCAACTAAACAAAAATATACGACATCAGGCGGAAATATAAACAAAGTAATTTATAGCGCAAGAGAGTTTTTGACTTATTTAAATTTAGAATTTTCAAACTTTTGGAAATAAAAACTAAAACCTTTAGAACTGCTAGTCAAATTAGGAAGTTTGGTCGAGCTTACAACCCAACCGAGTGATGTCAGTGTGTCCAAAATCCTAAGTGTCAAAAATGGTTGGCAATGAAAACATGGTCAACAAAAACAAACAAACAGAACGGAAGGGACATGATTGGGACAGCATTTTAAAAGTAACTGGAAACAAAATATTCCATATACCAAAATTTATTGATAAATTATATTTAAATAATTTGACAAGCCCCAAATTTGTTAAAAACTTAATGCAAGGAATGAATATAGTAACAGTGGAGAAATTATTCAGTATCTGAGCCTGAGGCCATAATTATCCACAAATGAAGCCCGAGACTTTCAGGTAATGTCTTACTAAAAAATGCGGTTCCAGGTAGACGCGAATCTTTAAAAAGCTAGTATACTTAGAGCGGAGCGACGTTACGTACGTCGGCAGCCATATGAGCGCAAGGGAAAATGACAGATGTCAAAGATGTAATGGAGGCAACGCAAACAATCTAGCATTTTAAAAATTCAAGTAAACTAGTTATACAACGCAGAGTAGATAAATTGCAGATAGTTTTACCCAAATAAAAATAAGATATTTCATGGCACAGATGATCAAGAAAGACACCTCTTTCGTATCTCAATCATGTTTTATAATACCATAATGTGTTTTTCTTGTTGGTCAGAAAAAGTTTCAAGCGTCCCTGTTTGCATCTTTTGTCCGCAATAAGTATATTCGAAAGTTGTATAAAAACTAAACTTCTAATCAAATCAATCAAAAATAAACAGCTGTATTATAAAAATTGTACAGAAAAAATGTTTTTTTTTAAGCAAAATTGACAAATTGCGAATAGTATTTACCTCAGATATCATAGAAGACTTTCAACTGATTGACAACTTCCATTTAAAATATCACAGAGTAGGTGTTCAAAATCAGTTAGATCTACATTAAATGAAAAATTAAACTTTGAAAATTAAAATTTAATTTCGTTTCAAATTTACTTTTTCATTCCGTACACATCTTTTAAAAATTAAACTGAGTCAGAAAGTGATTAAATTACTAACTAGTTTCATAGAAAATTAAGTTCAAGCGCTAGTAAACATTAAAATTATTTGTCTCGAGCAGGTTTCATCTCTAAAATATTTAAGTTTACATCGATACTTTACTTTATTCTTATTTACTGTCGAGGCACCAGAATCGCCGCAGCACTACTTAACTTTTAGCTTTTTTCTGTTGCAAAAATTACTTCTCCGGTTGGATAATCGGACTGGGATGACATGAGAGGCTGCGAAAATTTTTAATTTTTGAGTTTCAAGCAGCACACGTTAATTTGAAAAATATTTTAATTCGGGTCGAGCAGAAAATAATTGTATGAAATTCAAATATGATACCTAAGTATTAAGACGCACGTCAACAAAAGGATTAAATTTAGCTGAAATTTACTTACCAAATTGTAATCATGCAGTTGAACTTGTTAAGGGCCAACAGACAAGTAAACTAGAAAACGTACAAGAACGTCTTCACCCTTGCTTTCAGTACCGCAATACTTTGTCCGTCTACAGACAGGTTGCCTCCCACTATACTTCTTTATTTTCAGGTTTGCTGTTTCTGTATGGTCAAAATCCTGTTGCCTTCAGAAGCCAACTTTACACTAAATAGTAAATACAACTACGCAAGATATCACATAGTTAAGAACTCAAAAATATACAGTATGTTAAGTACGATACTCAAGTGCCAGCTGAAACTGAGCGGAACTTAGACCAGCTGAGACAACTTCTGCGGAACTTAAAAACAGAGCGGAGTAGAATGCTGAATGGATTCAGCTTGCCCATTTTCATCTGAGTTCCGCTTAGGTCAAATCACGTAANGGAGTAGAATGCTGAATGGATTCAGCTTGCCCATTTTCATCTGAGTTCCGCTTAGGTCTAATCACGTCAAGCCAGAGCGGAGGACTTAAACCAACCACGTGACCAATCAGCGGTTCTTCATCAATGTTGAAAATTTTGTTCTAAATTCTTTAAACAAATTTTATAACAGCAATTGATTTTAATCTTCTCAACTATTTAAAATTAGTTGTAGCACTAAAAGTGTAAATATGAGTAGTTCATCTGAAGATGATTTATTAATAATTGCTACAACTGCTATTTTACATGAACAAAAAAAAAAGAAGAAACGTAGAAATTTTTCTGTAAATCCTTACCTACGAGTCAGAAATTACCTACGAGGAAGATACGTTCGGGATGTAAGTATAAATTAAGTTATTACTTATCATTTGGCTTTAATTTATAGTTACGATATGCCACACGACTATTGGGAACCTGTTCATCAGGATACCAAAAATTCAGAAAATATTCATTTTCATTCGTCAGTTTATATTTACTGTTGCTTACAACCAAACTTAACCAACGAAGTTTTCAGTAATGTATAAAACATTTTGAACAGGTCCAGGATATGATTCGGTACACTCCTGCTTTTGAAGAAAATTTTCATATGAATTTAGAAACATTCAACTTTATTTTGAAGTTGGTGGAGTTGGATCTCAATCCAAAATTCCGGTCACGGCCAGATTCACTAACGGCAAGAGAAAAACTATGTCTTACTATTGAGTATGTATCAATATTTTGTTAGCAGACGGAGTTGTAAATGCTTAAGTCTAACCAAAGTATTAAAGATCTATTTTGTTGATATCTCTAGGTTTCTAAGTTCTGGAGGAATGCAGCGACATATTGCAAGTTCTTATCGAGTGAGCAAGCAAAGATTTCAAGGTTTATTACATCTGCTCCATATTCCGGTGACAGCATGTCTAGGTATACTGGTTGGTCATAAAATTCCTCGTGAGTGTTGAATTCTTTAATTGATTGTAATCCAATGTCCATGTCCATAGAGGATAAGGTCCTTGATCATAAAATAAATAGCTTATTAATATAATACATATAAAATGTGTTCCAACAAACACAGACTGAGCCTACACACTCAACCCTTCGTAAACATGAATAAGGTAACAAAATGCGACTAAAATTTGAATTCGGTGGGTTCTTAACGCACATCTAATCTACATCTGTTAATCTACTTCCGGTATTTCCATCACTCATAAACCTAGTTCACATTTACCGAGGATTGAGTCTAAGCTCAGTACGTTATTTTAACACTCTGTATATAATTAACGTTTTAGTTGAATTATTAAAAAGCATATAAAGATGGTTTGAACACTTACTGCCGCTTCCCTTTAGCTTCCACTAAAAATTTCATATGTGCCCAAAGGCTCCAGGTGTCCAAGCAATCATCAATTTCAAATGAAGCATCATTGGACTGAGAAAGATAGTTTTCTGATGAGTCTTCTGTGGGATCCGGTGCTGGGTCTCCTGATTTCCCTTTGCCCTTGTAATTTTTTCCCGTTCTGTATCGTAGTGCATCTCTCATGTTCTTCCATACATTTTTACACTCAAGCACTGAAAATAATCATTAACTTAGCAAATCACTGCCTTTTCAGTAACAACGGTGTCTATTTAACTAATTATACTTACCAGTGATATCCAAATTGGTAGATATACATTTCCATATCTCCACATGCGTGTCAGGACGTTTTTATAAAGGGTCACACAGGTCCCACAACCTGGGATAATTCAACGTGCGGTGGCTACTAATGGGGAGGGGGGTTGACATGACAATATTTTTTCAAAATTTTTTGATAAAATACAATAAATGCCGCACTATAACAATCATGCAAAACTAGTCATATGATTTTAGTTTTATGCTCTGACCTTCTGCTGAAAAATGGTCTTCAATTCCGTCCGCTGAAAAATGATTTTTTCAGCTCTGCTGAATAATGTTGAATTTTCAGCTCTGAGATTCGGCGAGCACGTGAATACCGCGCAACTGAAACACAACGGAAAAAGCTTTTTTTCAGTTCCACTCTGTTAAGCGTGACCTGAGTATTTGGCTTTAGGTAGCGAAGAAGAATTTTTTTTTCTCCCTCTCTCCTAATGTTATAATCTTTTCCTCGGCGAGTTGTGGTGATCAAAAATTCTTCAACGTGACCATACTCAGTTGCAATTCAGAGTTGGTCTCCCGCAAGATTACATTTTTCATGTACATTTAATTTTCAACTTTCGAATTTAAAACTATTGTTTTCAAAAACCCGAACACCTGAGGCATAACTCTTACAGTGACTCTGAGCATCATGACTCAGAGTCAGAGTTAGGAGTCGGGAGTCATTTGGTGACTGACTCCTTTGTGGTAGAACTCAGTCATGATTATTTACCGAAATGCGAAAATGAGCATAACGGATTAATTTTATTTTCCCCATCTACTTTTACCATTAAATGTATATATTCTAATTTCGGATTGCCATTCACGGTTTTACATAATTCTATTACATGACACATATTTATTTTTATTTCATTATGCACATTTTTTTTTATTCAAAGTCACCTCCCAAAATCAAGGAGTCATACTCATGGATCCGAAAGTCGGACTGCAAATGTTTAGAAATTCGGTGACTCTGACTCAGCTAAACTGTGAGTCATGGTGAATACTAGTTCAAACTTTCGAAGTTGAGACTAGTGGAAACTTTCTTCATGTCAGAAAATTTTGCTTTTGGATTGGATGCAGAGGTCCTTTTTTTCGCTAGAGTCTGTTCGTTTCGAACATGGATGGATTTATCTCAGTTAATTAAACATAAGGTACAAATTAAATGCGCGGCTAAAAACATTAGTATTGCATAAATAAAATATAGTTCCGAGGGAATAAAATCCTACCCAGGTTAAATAGGAAAGCAAATCTTCAAAAATATATAAAAACATCTGCAAGGAAAAAGAATTTTTTAATACTTGTATTTTACGCTGGCAAAAGAAATTTTATCCCAAAAATTTGGGCAACTCGATTGACAGAATTAGACAATTTGAGATTGGATATTTAACATAATTGGAAATTTTGTGTTAAATTTTCAATTTTGATAAATGTCCAATCTCAAATTATGAATTAGATTACGCTTTGAATGTGCCCAGATATGTTGCATGGTTATGGGATGCATCATGAGCAGAGGGCGGATACTTATCTACTTCTTTTTGGGTATTGCACCTACACCTCTGTAACTTCANGGATGCATCATGAGCAGAGGGCGGATACTTATCTACTTCTTTTTGGGTATTGCACCTACACCTCTGTAACTTCATATCTTTCCAATTCATGTAATTTGAGGATGAATGGAATGCCCTTATAAAAGAGTATTTTAAGTATTTTTCGTTTTTAGGCATTAGGAAGTACTTTTGAAAGTAATTTTGAATATTAAGTAATTAAAAAGTACTTTGTCAAGTAATTTGATGTATTTATCGTTTTTCGAGGATAATTTTCCTCATATTCGCTCTAAATTTGCTGATGAGTCAAAATAATAAACTGCAGAACGTAAAAGTTCACAGTTTTGTTCAAAGAAGTATATTTAAAATTAAATTATGTGTCCATTAAATTTTTGATAAGGCGAATTCCGAGGGACCCAAAAAAATTGAACTAAATTGTGCAGTCGGGACCCAAAGATTTAAGCCGAACCTTCAGTTTCAACAAACGCTTTTTCGCGGTCCAAGTTATATTAAAAACATGCTTTTACGTCGGTTGACACGAGCGCCAAATAATGGTATACTTTCTGGAGAAACCAACTTTTTTTTTTCAAAAAAATTTAATGAAAATATTCTTAAACTGTATTTATCATCGGACTTATGTATTGGAGCCGCGATAAAGTGTTTAAATTAATCATTCCTTAACCAATAAATCAAACAATTTGATTTTTATGCTCCAAATTAGCATACAAGCGGGTTTTTAGGCTTCAATTAAGTGAATTAATCAAAAAAAAATGTAAATACTTACAAAAAATAACAAAGTATTGTTAATTATATTATACTTTTTTATCATTATTTCGTTGCTTTTTGGCAAGTATTTAAGTAAGTAAAACGCTGTTTTTTAGAAAGTATATATCCGCCCTCTGATCATGAGTAACAAACAAACCTTTCCTTACCAATAGTTTAGGTTTCCCTCCGAAAAAAAAGAAAAAGTTAAAAAAAAATTCTTCTTCGCTACCTAACATACTGTACATACAGGGTCCACCAGAATTAAGTACCATATGGAGAAAGTTTTTATGAAAAATGCGTCAGAAATTTAGAGTGTTGCACTGCATCAGATAGTGCTAGAAGTAAGAAAAAGTTATTCGCAAGGTTAAACGGTAGTTGAATCAAAAATTTATCATTATTTTATACATATCCGAAATGATCCAATTGTATAAACTGCTAAACTTCTAATAAAATTGTTTGTCTATATTTCAACGAATAAATTGCTCAAAATGAGCTCCGTTGGTATTAGTAACGTAACCCAAGCGATCGTAGAATTCCCGTCGTACATTATGAAAAGTATAACCGTCTACCGTCTGTCCCTGGTTTTCTCCTTATTCCGTTGACCAAGTTAATTAATAACAAATTTCGTATCGTATTAACAATGTTAGGATTAAATATTTAACATTTTCGCTTAGTATTCAATAGGGTTGCCGCGAAGCTTCGGAAGCCCTCCCGTGGGTTCCCGCAGCCCTCCCGCGGATTCCCTCAGCCTTCCCATGAGTTCCCTCAAGCCTAAAGTAGGTTCCCGCAGCCCTCCCGCAGTTTCCTGCAGCCCTCCCGTAGTTTCCCGCAGCCCTCCCGTGGGTTCCCGCAGCCCTTTCGTGAATTCCCGCAGTTCTCCTGTAGTTTCCCGCAGCCTCCCGTGGGTTTCCGCAGCCTTTCCGTAGTTTCTCGCAGCCCTCGCCTGGTTTTCCGCAGCCCTCCCGCAGTTTTCCGTAGCCCTCCCCTGGGTTCCCGCAGCCATCCCGTGAATTCCTGCAGCCCTCCCGTGAATTTCCGCAGCCCTCCATTAGTTTCCCGCAGCCCTTCCGTGGATTTCCGCAGCCCTCCCGTGAATTCCCGCAGCCATCCAGTGGATTCTCACAGCCCTCCGGTAGGTCCCCGCAGCCCTCCCATGGGTTCCCGCAGTCCAACCGTGGGTTCCCGCAGCCCTCCAGTTAATTCCCTCAGCCCTTCCGTGGGTTCCAGCAGCTCTAGTAGAATCCTGTCTCGAAGGTTACAGAACCTTGTACTTTATGAGGTACAAGATTCTGCACCCTTGGAGACAGGATTCTGTACATTTTCACCCGACTGAACAATGAACCTTTAAATATTCTTAAAATTAAAATATTTGCAAAATGTATCAATTAATTCATTTTCATCGATAAAATATAAATGAAAATTTTGTTTATAATATTTCTATTTGATTTATAGTTTTGTAATTACCAACCCTTTGTTTTTTAGTTGACAAATAATGATTCAAAAATAAAGTGATGTTATATAGAAATTAAAATACTTTTTTAAATTAATCAAATTATTTTTTACGATGTAATCATCTTAGTTCATACAAATTTTATTAAACTTTACCTCCAAGTGCGTAAACCTACTGATGGTATGAGCAGTTTGATGATTTAATTCAATTACCAAGCCAATGAGTCGAGATTAAACCAAGAGAAGATGATCTGATGAGCGTGATTTCGTTGTAATAAATGATTGAAATGAAACAAGTAATCGAATGTTTGATTGGGTTGTCGGTTGTTAGAGTACGCGCGCAAATCTCTGGAGAGACAAGAATGAAAGAGAGAAGTAGGAACACCACATTTTTTTGGCATATGCTTTAACCCTTGTGCTTTCGCCATATGGTACTTAATTCTGGTGGACCCTGTAGTTGTTGCTTGCAGTTGTTAGGAGAGTAAGCTAACTCACAAGTATGGGAAGTGTATATAAAAGAAACAGAGCCAGACAGCTCTCATTTCTACAAAAATTTTTGCTTTTTGGGAACCAAGAATACTTGAGTAAACTTGACTTTCAGTGTACACATCAGTCCTCCATCAGTCCATATTACAACCTCAAAAAATATTTCAAAACCACGAACCATTTTAATTGAACAAAATCCCATCTTGTATTTTGGCGTATATCCTGAAAGTTGGGCAAATTATCAACTCTATCTTGAATTCAGAAAAATTGCTTAATATAGGACACGTATAGGTAATGAATGCAATTCTTCGTGCTAGTTGGGAATCCGCGGGCACATTTCAAATTGCACAAAAATACTATAAAGGAATTTTTAAGAATTCACGTTATCTCGTACAAGATGTCAATGAAACCGCCAAAATTTCAACTTATCATTTTCCACTTTAGTTTCCAATATTTAATACTTTTTCGACTAATTTAATATTTTAGGCTTCATCATTTAACTTCTACTTACTATTCTCATAAATCCACAAGTATTTATGTTCAGAAGGTGAATCCTACTTGAAACAAATATATTAATTGATGACAGTAATTATGCGGTAGTATTTTGGGGTGACTGTTCTAACTCATAGCCAGATTACCTAATATGGGATACGAGGGTTAGTACAGGAAGTAAGTGTAAAGTAACCACCACTTTATAGTAAAGCCATAAAAATTTGGCGAATTTCATGCGTTGCAATCAAGCAAGCTTGCCTTTACAAAATACTCCAGATACTATTTTCTCTAAATTCATTCTGTATGAGGTTTACAGAACTGATGGGAGTGATATTAGAAATTTGGTTTATCTGTGAAATTAAGAAGAGTTAAGCCGTATTATGTTGCTGTGCTACCATACCGGGCAGAATATGTGAACACTTTATCTTTTTGCTATACAATCTGTATGTGAAAAAAATAAAAAACGTTCACATATTCTGCCCGGTATGGTAGTGAAGTTTAATCGGGACTTCAGTAATCGTGGGGGATACTTTGTGAATGTACTTAGCATATATTTCCCAGCGATAATAAGTTAATTCAAAGCAACTAACTCTGAAACAAATATTTGAGTAGCCGGAATGCCTTTGCATAGGACCATGGATCTCCTTGTCACAAAGGTAACTTAATAACTCACTCTTATCATTCTCTCGTGATTAACACCTCACTTGGCTAAAGTGTGAGTACGAGTGTCCTCACATCTGCCACATAGACCATATAGAATTCTTCTGACAATAAATCAAATGATACGACTAACAAAACATTTAATTCTGTGAATTAGTATTAGTTTGTTGTTTCTTATATGATTATACTTAACTTAGCATTTCGATTGCATAAGTGTATAGAGATTTTGCAATTCTTAATTTCTAAAACGCAATCCATGTACGAATTTTAAAGTAATGATCATATATGAAAACCATAACGCTACGGCTTCTCAATGTGTTAATCATTTTTTGTTATAATAATTTATTTATACATTCAAAATATTGAAATAGTTATTTTAATCCAAATTATCGCCGACTTTTAAATGATTACCCTAATATAACAATAAACTTAAATTCTGATGTTACATTGTGACTTACAAAGTGATTTGTTGTTAAAACTTCTTTATTTTGGCGTTTTTGGTGGCACCGGGTCACAGGCGTCATCATTTTCCACGAAACCCGTTGCACAAGCACACCTACTTGTAATCCTGTCACAGACCGCGGATGTGGTACAAGGTGACGTTGTTATCCCACAACGTCTTCCTAGGGGAACTTGACACTGTCCCCTCCCATTTGGCATTTTGGCATGTACATCTCCAAAAAATGGACACGTGCAGATTCCAGACACGCATCCCAAATCCGCCTGCGCCGATTGACATTGGGAATCCAAAGTACATTGACAACCGTAGAAACTTGTACAACGACCGTCGGCTTTTTCGGGACACTTTGATGTACATTTACATTCATCATCTTCACATTCTGAATTTTCAAGACAAATGTTGTCGTCATCACACTCAGTCCCAGCTAGCCCCATACAAGTTGCGTTTTCATAAACTTGAGTTTTTGAGGGACATCTGCAGTTTCCTAAAATGCATCGTAAACTTTCAGTGCAGTTGGAATCTATAGTGCACCTTCCGTATAAAGCCCCTGGTTGAGAGAAACTGAAACATTGTGCCAAAAGGATAAAATTGGAATAAACAAAAAACACACCGTAATCTAAAATAAACTTCATAATGAAATAGGGTAAAATAATAACGCTTTTCTCACTGGTATTGTCCCTTGTTGTTTATCAATGTGGAAATAAAATTAATAGTGACAGAAGCATATCTGCTTGTGTACTAAGTTCAAATAATTTCGCATATAACAATAAATTGTACTATTTATTATCACAATGAATCAGGAAAATTCAGTAGGTTATTGCATATGCGAGCTAATGAGCTAATGTTTAACAAAGAAAAACAGATTGTATATGTTGACTTAGGTGACCATGTGAATGACGTGATATCAGATAACAATAACACATATAGGCAAAATTGCCCAATTAGGACTACAGTGATTAAGGTGCACGAATGAATATCAAAGTCAAGCTCACAGAAACTAATATACTATAAATTTCAGAGGGCGTAATTTTGCATGTAAGTTTGCAGTTATCTTCATTAAAACTCCCCTTAAGGTCAATAATATCACGAAATGGGTAGAATTTTGCCAAAATCAAATAGCAGTTCACTTATCCAGTACAAAATGTTCATTCAAACGCAGTTTTTTGCCCGCAATTGTCATAAATCAAAGAGGATTCTACAGAGTATCTACTACATTAATTCTTCAATATACAATGAGTCTGATTGAAATTTTTCCAGCTGAATAAATAAGTTCTCGCAAAACAATCAAAATCAGCAGCTACTATGCTATTACTTTTTTTTCTATTATATTTTAAGTGTGTGCGGAGACATTTTTTAGTTAAAAAATTGAGCTCAATTAGAATTTATTAATTTTATGTTAGAACACTGACGTCTAGAGAAAATCAAATTCATCGAAAAATTAGACCGAAATTTAGAAGGTTAACAAAAGTAAGGAAAAGTAATCTAAACACTATCTATCCAGTCAGAAAGTCAATGACCCTTTTTATTCAAGCGATTTTAAATATTATTTTTCCTCACAAAAATCGATTGTTATTGAAATATCATAGTGATACTAGTTGTAGATTGGAAAGCTTTGAAACATATTCTTGTAGTTTTTGGTTCGAGAGTATAATGTTAAAAGTTAACTTAATGCAACTAGTTTTAAGATAAATTAAGCAGCTAAATAAAGCTTTAATCCATGTTTTATATTGTGACGAATGAAAAATAGTTTATCTCATGTAGACCGACCTGTGTAGGAATTTGCATCACCCATTTTTGAAATCAAACCACTAACGTAGTTTTGAGCCGCTAGGGTCAATGGCTCGTGACTTTGCTATCGATAGCAGTGTCTTTCATTTACAATATTAATTACCCCAAAAGACATTATGGTTGCTGGTTTATACTGTTCCCAAAAATCTGCATAAGGATAACATAGCTACAAAGCCAATCATCTTGGACTGCCTGTGTAGGAATTTGTATACACGTCTTGGCCAACTGGACTGACTGTGTAGGAGTTTGCATCACTCAAAAACGCTGTTGCAATATCATAAATAGACAACGCAGTGCCTATCTCATAACAAGCATAACCATCAGATAAACAAGTGTTTGCTAATCAATAATAGAGATAATTTACCCACCTAACATTAATAATGCCTCCATCGGTTAAAATTGAAATTGTATAAAACCGATTACAGAATCAACGAGTGAATTGAAAATAGTTAACAAAAGTATCCATACAGCCCACGTCCTTTTCCTTCTTCTCACCCCCCTTCCTCCCAAATCACTCCCACCCCACATCTCTTCTTTTGAAGTCCATTTCTCTAACATCCCTCCATCCCACGTCCCTTCCCANAAATCACTCCCACCCCACATCTCTTCTTTTGAAGTCCATTTCTCTAACATCCCTCCATCCCACGTCCCTTCCCATCTCTTATATTCCTTTCCCTTACGTCTCGTCCACCGAGATATCACACTGTCATACCACATCTCCCACACCCTTCTAGCACATATCCCATTCCCCCACGTCTCTCCCACCCCTCCAGGCCATATCATTTCCCCGACCTTCCTCTAGCCCATTTCCCACATCCATTCCGCTCATTTGCAATATTCCCACATCCTTTCCGCTCACATCCCATCCCTCCCAACAATATCTTATCCACCCACATCCCATCATCCCACATTCCTACGGCCAATATACGATCTCTCCTAACCGCTCCCGCCCATATCCCATCGTACGACATGTTACCCGCCCATATCCCAGTTCCGATTGAAATATTTAGTGTATAATGAAGAAGTCAGTGCTAAACTTCGTGTCATTTATTATGCATTATACACATTCAAAATAATTCATCTTTGTCTACAAGGTTCAATTTGCTTTCACTTCAGAATTAAAACTGACAACACAACACACGAAAACGTCATCAACATGTGACATAAAACTCATATAACGTAGGTGATGCAAACTCCTACACAGTCAGGAGGGACCATGTTAAATATTTTCCAGTGTTACATGAGTTATAAGAATTTGCACACCTTTCCAGTTTATTTGTTATTTTTATTTTATAGTTAAGATTTCTATTCATAATTAAGTATTATGAAACAATTTTCTATTATTATGATTTTATTTCTTAGTGATGGTTACTTTGTGGTTCGACCTTATGTATGATCCCTAGTATAAATATGGGTGTCTCTATGTGTTTAAGTTACCAGTTGTCCAGTATTCCAATCCAGCTTCAATGTGAAGGAACCTCGATCAGTTCGGGCTGGAAGAGGGATTTTGTTCTTTTAAAAACAATAACGTTTAATTGTTTAAAAATAAAATGTAAAAATTGTTGCAAAACAACAATTTGAGTTTTTATTTTGTAAGTTTTGGTCGGTTGTTGGTCAGTAGTCGGCCAAATAGGTGGAAGGAATTGGAGCGGGAGAAGCTCCAATTCGAAAATTAGTTTTCAGTTTTGANGGCCAAATAGGTGGAAGGAATTGGAGCGGGAGAAGCTCCAATTCGAAAATTAGTTTTCAGTTTTGAGTTTTGGTTTATTTAACTTAAAGTTTTTAAGTTAAAGTTTTATTTTTCTATTTAATTATTTTAAATTGTTGAAAAATTAAGTAAGTTTTTGATCTTCCAAGAAGGACTGATAGGCAGGTGAGCGGTTTAGCGAGTGAGGTAAGCTAAATCGTCACAATATGGTTAATACGATGCTTGTCTATGACTAATATGGTTAAGATGGTTAATATGGATGTTTGTCTATGAACCGATTGTGAACTATCTGCATGGATTTTGTCGTTTACTTCTATAATTGATAATATTTATTCACGTTATTGGAAATGTATGATTTCATCCATTGCAATTTAAAAAAAGTTACATTTATGTTTTCCTAAAGTAAGAGTTATGGAATCAAACATTTCTACTCAAGGTTATGCCGCAGGCTAGTTTTGAATTCCCGGTTTTGGTATATTCTCCTATGATGTAAACCATGGTTGGTGCTACAAGTATTGAAGCTGATTTGTATATTTTGCTTCCCATTGATAAACTCGACTATACTGTAGAAGCTGATAATTATATAAAAGTGATATTTATCTTTCAATCTATAGTTATCCCGTAGTTTATCATCTGAAATTTTCCCAACTTCATTTTCTCATCCTATAATCTCTCCGTATTTCCAGCTCTAACCAAACCTGCTCCCATTTCAAGCTTTTCTACAATCTAAAATCCTACATTACATCACTCTTCTCCTAATTCTTACATTTATATTCAATTGTCGCTTTTCTCTTTCCTCTTCAGATTTCAATCAATCGTGTTTCTAACCAACCACCTAATACTTCCTATGTTCTCATCTTTTCGCATTCACACGTCCATACTTAGCTTCCAACACCTAATCATTAACAGATCTCCGCTTCTACGCCTCCACTGTTTCTAATATCAATATATTCCATGCGTAAAGAATTCCAATCTGTATTTATAGTATATCCACTAATCTTTCATTCTGCCACCGTCAAATATGTAATCAGTTCCAAAACTATAATCATCTCTGCAAGTACTCTTTCTTTTTTCCGCCTGACTAATGTCTTCCTTTCTCCAATCTATACACTCGGATTCGTTCACCATCCTGTCATCCTATAGTATCACCCCATTTAAAAGCGTAGTGTGACGGTTTAGCTTACCTGGTACTGCTAAACCGCTCTTTTTTCTGCAAAAGTTATTCAAAAACTTTCCTATTTTTAAATCAATTAAAATAGAAAAAGAGAGAAACTTTAACTCTAAACTTTAAGTTAAAAATAAACAAAAGAAAAACTGAAAAACTAACTTTCGAATTGGAGCTTCTCCCGCTCCAATTCCTCTCACCTATTTGGCCGACTACTGACCAACAACCAAAACCCGACCAAAATAAAAAAACTCAAACTCAAATTGCTTTTTTGCAATAATTATTACTTTTATTTTTAAACAATTAAACGTTATTGTTTTAAAAACAAAAGTCCTCTTCCAGCCCGGACGGATCGGCGTTCCTTCCCAGTGAAGCTGGTCAGGAATACTGGACAACTGGTACTCTAACACACAGAAACACGGCTTTATATACAAGAAAAATTGTATAAAAGGCGAACCACAAAGAAACAACTATACTAAGACAAAAGAATAATAATAATAATAGAAACCTTTTTTTTCATAATTAAATAAACTAACTACTAAACAATGAAAATCACCATAATATAAACTAATTTTTGTAAGACGTAACATTACCCCCTCCTTTCCTGAAACAATGTCCTCATTGGGGACTCCGGTTTTTCTGTATGAGGCACTCTTTGGCCTCATGACCTCTTTTCCTGCACGTATAACAACGACGGCCCATCTCGATTTGCCGTCGGCTGGGGACCTTTTTGCGCCCCTGAGGTCCGGTGGAAATAACCGACATCAGATCCTTAGCCGATTGAACGATGATGAAGGGAGCCACTATCTTCGGAGGCCTCTCTTCCTGTCCCCATTCCCATTTCCTTTTTTGAGGGGGCCGAGGAGGTGGAGCGACTGTTGTTGGTACCCTGCCCGGGTGTGTGGGCTTCCGGACCATACCCATGTCCATTGCCTCCTGTGCCGGGCTTTTGGTGACAGGCGCCTCCGGAATCGGCTTGGTGTTGGAGGTCGGCAGCTTTCCTTTTGGCTTGGCCGCCAATTTCTCTGGTTTTCCTGCTGTGGCAGAAGATGGCTCCAGGGGTGTCGGGACTGTTAATACGGGACGCGATAACGTCTCTTCTCCTAGGCAAGCAAAATCCATTAGAAATGAATCTGGAAATACAAAATACATTAGTAAACTGTTAAAAAAAATTTTTTTTTTTGACAGAAAACACATTTCTCATTATAATAGGACTTACCATCCATTTTCTTTCTTTTTTTTTTCACACAGAAAATTCCCACAAATCACAGATATTATAAATTCAATCGTTGAGGAAGATGACGGGAGCGAGCAGACCTTCGTAAGGCTACGAATCCTTCAACGAAAGGTGAGCAACTGGTGCTGTCGCTGTTTTCTGGAACCGTATTTATAGGGTCCAGGACTCCGTAAAAATCACTGGAGTCATCCTCAACGGTCACTTTTTGATTAATTTGTTTAATCTTCTTGGAGGTTTTTTTAGGGACAGACCTTATTTGCCTAATTTCTTCAGTTGGAGTTAAATTTTTACAAATTTTTCCAACTGAAGTTCTACTAGAATTTGAATGTGATAAGGAAGCAAGAGTTTTACTTCCAGTACTAGCAGGAATGGCGGGCTTAGCTCGCTCTGTCCAAGAGGAACTAGTTCCTTTGGACTTCCTACTTTTAGTATCAAACTGTACATTATGTGTACTTTCAAATTCACTATGAAAATGAACTAAATCATTTACATGGACAACCATGTACCTTTGTCTTTTGCCAGAGAGGAGTCTAATTTTATAGTCTACCTCACCGACTTGTCCAATTACCTCATATGGACCAACTTTTTGAGCAAGAAAGGCTTGTGTAAGCCCTTTTTTTCTCACTGGTACACATCGAAGAACTTTATCTCCTAGACAAAAATTTGCACTTAGCCTTTTTTTGTCAAATCGTTTTTTCGATTTTTCATGAGCTTTCTGAGAGTTTCTCTGGGCAGTATATCTAGATACTTCCAGATCTCTTGGGAATTGTCTATCCAATTCCAGCTCAGATTTTACTGGTANCAAGGTGCCGATGCCTAAACGGAACAGGCATTCGCTCACCTCCTACACTCGTATGGTAATTATTTACCGTACTAAGATTTTTTGATTTCGTAGCTTTTTGTACATAACAAAAAGCTTTTGGGGTTTTGGACGTTCCCCTTGCCCATCTTAGTTTTTTGGAAACTCTGGGTTTTCCACTAAGTCCCCAGAGACACCATAAACTGTGGAGTTCTTTACTACTCCTTGTGGAGCCTTAGGACAATCTCTTATGAAATGTCCCGTTTCCCTACAACGGTAGCATCTACGCTCAGGCATGGGTTTTTGAGAGCCCTGAGGCTGTCCATACCCAGTCTGAGTAGAGCTACGTGTCCTTACAATCTGCTGAGAATTCCCCTGACGTCTGTCGTCAGGCTCAGGCTTTGGAGCTGTCCGTTTGGACGGCTCAGGTTTTTCCATCTTTCTTAGCTTCTGCAAAAATTCATTTGCAGTGCTAATTTCGGAACAATGCATAATGTTCCGAAGCGAAAGTGGTAAACCTTTGATTAATTTATCGACTTGTTTTAGTGGGGGCATATTTGGGTCGATTATCCCAAAATATCCCAACTTCTTTGAAACATATTCTCCGGCAGATTTGCATTCTACGAATAGAATTTTGCTAGCNTTTTTATAAGTGTTCCATTTGCCTATCTGTTGTTCTAAAGGCATGCCTTTTTTTATGTGTTCCATTTGCCTATCTGTTGTTCTAAAGGCATGCCTTTTTAATTCACAAGGTAAACGGATAGACAACAAGTAAAGGCATGCCTTTTTTTATAAGTGTTCCATTTGCCTATCTGTCGTTCTAAAGGCATGCCTTTTTTTATAAGTGTTCCATTTTTCAATCTGGTGTTCTAAAGGCTCGAAATTACATTTATCTTTTATAATGTTCCAAAATTAATTTATCTACGATTTTCATATGTTGGCAGCCTTTTTTATTACTGTTCCATTTTCCAAGATTCAATATTTTACTGTTCCAAAATTAAATTATCCGTGATTTCCATAATGCTTTCTTTCTCCTATAATTTTCATTTTATAATCACAAAATNGTGTTCCATTTTTCAATCTGGTGTTCTAAAGGCTCGAAATTACATTTATCTTTTATAATGTTCCAAAATTAATTTATCTACGATTTTCATATGTTGGCAGCCTTTTTTATTACTGTTCCATTTTCCAAGATTCAATATTTTACTGTTCCAAAATTAAATTATCCGTGATTTCCATAATGCTTTCTTTCTCCTATAATTTTCATTTTATAATCACAAAATCTTTCGAGAGTTTCATGCATTTTCAATAAAGTCAACATGACAAAATTAAATTTACTAAACTCAAACAAGCTTGGTTTTACCAACATTTACGTGCTTCATTTTTTGTTTATTATCTGAACTCAATAACTTTTACTAAAAGTGATCATTTTCCAGTTCATTTATTCATTAATTATTCTCCACGTTTAAATCGGGCTAACTACTATCTAAATTATTTATTTTACCGATTTAGCAACGTGGCGTTTTGATAATTAAACCGTATTAAAAAGAGTTTTATTGCGTCCCATATTTATAACTATTCTAAAAGAAATTTTAAATCCAAAGTTCCTTTATTAATAATGTATGTATATTTTGCTTTGACGTCATTAATGCATTACACCGCTTCACATACTTACCATCGTAATATTATTATTTATACGGTTTAACATAAAACTCATACTTTTACATCGCATTAACAACGTAACGTCGTAATATCTAAGCGCGTAAACGAGTTTTATTGTTAAAAATTTTTAGTGGTAGGCCGATACGTTGATAAAGCGGTATATAAATTAAAAACGTGTTAAAAGCTCGTTGCTTAAAATGACTTAATATTCCGTTGTTAAAGCATTTGATTACACCGCTTCACGTCGTAATATTAATACGGTTTAACACACAACTCATTAAATCGCTTTTACACCGCATTAAAAACGTAACGTCGTAATAAATTTTTTACGAGTTGTGTGTTAAAACCGTATTAATGAAATTACGACGTTGCTTTGTTAAAGCGTTTAACGCATTACATCGCTTTACAAACCCAACGTCGTAATATATTAATACGGTTTTAACACACAACTCGTAAAAGCGCTTTTACACCGCATGAACAACGTAACGTCATAATTTCACTATATTACAACGTGCGAAAACACTTTTTGTTAAAAAGTTTTAATATTAAAACGGCACGTTGTTAAAGCGGTGTAATAAATTAAGAACGTGTTAAAAGTGCTTTAACGAGTTGTATTGTTAAAGCGTATTAATGATATTGTGACGGTTTAGCTTACCTGGTACTGCTAAACCGCTCTTTTTCTTCAAAAGTTATTCAAAAACTTTCCTATTTTTAAATCAATTAAAATAGAAAAAGAGAGAAACTTTAACTCTAAACTTTAAGTTAAAAATAAACAAAAGAAAAACTGAAAAACTAACTTTCGAATTGGAGCTTCTCCCGCTCCAATTCCTCTCACCTATNCAAAAGAAAAACTGAAAAACTAACTTTCGAATTGGAGCTTCTCCCGCTCCAATTCCTCTCACCTATTTGGCCGTCTACTGACCAACAACCAAAACCCGACCAAAATAAAAAAAAACTCAAACTCAAATTGCTTTTTGCAATAATTATTACTTTTATTTTTAAACAATTAAACGTTATTGTTTNCCTATTTGGCCGACTACTGACCAACAACCAAAACCCGACCAAAATAAAAAAACTCAAACTCAAATTGCTTTTTTGCAATAATTATTACTTTTATTTTTAAACAATTAAACGTTATTGTTTTAAAAACAAAAGTCCTCTTCCAGCCCGGACGGATCGGCGTTCCTTCCCAGTGAAGCTGGTCAGGAATACTGGACAACTGGTACTCTAACACACAGAAACACGGCTTTATATACAAGAAAAATTGTATAAAAGGCGAACCACAAAGAAACAACTATACTAAGACAAAAGAATAATAATAATAATAGAAACCTTTTTTTTCATAATTAAATAAACTAACTACTAAACATAATGAAAATCACCATAATATAAACTAATTTTTGTAAGACGTAACAGTAGGTATGAATTTCGTAAAAATATTTTTCTAGAACAGAACTATGTGATGAAATTCTCGGCCCTAAGTTCTCGTATACCAAATCAAAAATATGGCATGAGCGGATGGTGGACATCAGTGTGAAGTATAACCAGCAATCGATTAAGAAAATGGATGGAACGAGTTTTTTTTTGTAAAGGTGGAGGGTGAAGTATTTTATGATGACTGCCAATACGGTAAAGCATGTCGGAAACAGTTTCCACCAATTATAACAAAAACCAAACGCTAGAAAAGGTACAGAGGCATCTTACCGGAAAATGGCAAATTAGTCATATGCTAAATCCAAAATCTTTCTACTTCTGAAAGAAGATGGCACCAGCTGTCGGACTGTGTACTTGCTCAAAAGCAAAGACTGAAAACTGTTAGAGCAAGAAATCTCCAGCCCAGAAAACTTCTTGTGTAACATGTGGATAATTCATTATTTTTATCCAATTCTGACAATCATGCACATTGTGCATCCACCTACCTCCAACCGAAAATATTCCTTTATATGTTTCAGCTATTTTGAAGAATTTCAGCATAGCATCATATTTCCAGCTTGGATCTTTCGAAATGTCTGCCCAATTATCATAGTCGCGTCTGAAATTTAAATTACTATCATTCAATATCCTTTGCAACACAGTTTATAACTAGTAACTTGGTATTTACAAAATTTCCTCTGTTATAAACCATTGAATCATGACTGCTTGACCCTCCCAGCAAGCTACCAGTAGATTTATAAAACGACTTAAAAACAAGAGATTATCACCCCGGTGCGTAGTGAAAATTCCACTAAAAAATAGTTCTGTTTAAAATGAAGTTTCACATCTAGGACTAGTAATATTTATGACTCTATTTCGGAAACCAGTCAGTAACACAGAAAGAGGCATAAATAAATGTTGCGTCGCTACTATTATGTTTATTTGTAATCATATCCAAAAGTGGTAGTCTCAAAGGAAAAAAGGTCCGTGGATGCATGCTAAAAAATACGCATAACATAACATGACTCAATATAGATAACTAAAATTTGATTATGAAAATTGGCAAATGTAGTTATCAAACCTAACAGATTTATCCTACCATAGCGTTGTTATGGCCCAAAAAACTTCTCATATTTCTATCTATAATAAAATTTGTATTATGGAGAGAATATGTGTAATATAATAAGTATTATGTAATAATTTTTTTTCTCCATGATACAATTTGTTCCGAAAAAACGAAATGAGATTTTATACTGTTTGGTAGGTGCTGCGTGGTTGGCATACCAGGCTATTGAGTAAGCTGGGTTTCGCCGACACCAATACCAAATGTGTTTCCAAAACTCAACATCAACGGAACATAATTTATTATCATAACATATTATTATTCCACCCCATTTCCCCTCCAGTAAAACATTTGAGTCTTAGAGTGGTATGGCATAAATGCAATTTTTGGCTGAAAGCTGAAAAAATGTCTATACAATTATAGCCAATGGTATACAATTACAATACTCTCTCTCCTGCTACTCGCTGTATGTACAATGTTTCTCTCTCCAATTTTCTGGGTACGGCCTGCAGGAGAGCGTCAGCTAGATGCAGTATTAGAATCTGGAATGTTTGCCATTTATTGAAACCCAAGGTAGCAAGCCCGAGCGAGCACGGAGAATTTTGGCACAATTTTACAATAGTGGACGTTCGTGTTTAATTTACTTCTAGATTACCTGTTACAAGTTTACAGAATTAATCCAGACCCAAACTAGAATTCAATTTTAGCACAAATTTGTAAAACTATAATCGAATTCCTGACAAGGAACGTGACACTAAGTACCTAAAGCTAAGTGAATATGAAAACTCTATGCCACCCTGCTTATGACAATTTTAATTATTGTTTGCTAAAAATTTGTTTTAGGTTTAATTATGTAGGAGAGGATTGATCCAATTTTCACTCATGTTTAACATTTCTTCCACTGATGTCTAAAATAATTTGTTGAGTACCCATGTGTACTCGTCTGCTCAATTCAGTATGCTTGCATTAAATGTCACTCTTGGTATGTTTGCCTCTAAATGCCTCCACGGGGCTCAACTGTTTCAATATGTTTCTATCTATGTATACTTATATCAACTTGACTCAATGGGTTATTACATGACTCTAGCTGGCTCTAAGTGCTTCTACTTAAAATATGTAACTGAACGTGGATGTGTTGTTTGCTGTTTTTAACGTGTTCTATGTAAATTTTCTTACCATATTCCTAAAGTTGCTTGAGGTAGAGATTTGAACCGGTAATTTATATATGAGTAATTAAATGTTGTATCATAAAATGCAGGCACGTTGACTAGAGGAGGTGGGTATCCACCAGTTTCCAATAGCAGTACCGTATATTTTCTCGATAGGCGATTTGCAACAATGCAGCCAGCTGTCCCGCCTCCAACTACATTTTATAATTAAATCAAAAATAAATGCGATTAAGTTGAAGAGCGAAAAGTTAGAATATCTCGTCTTATTTATATTTACCAACAAGAAAGTCATAGTTTGAGTGTTGATGGTATCTTATCGCTTGCTCTCTCTGGAACTGCCTTTTGTCAGAATTTCGCAGATGTGTGGATTCAATTCCCATAAAATATGCTATTGTGGTCGCTAAAGCTGTTGCAAAGGATAATGGTTCCATTGTCTGTGTCAAGGTTGCCTAAACAATTAAAACCAAAGTTTATTGCTAAATTCAGAGCACGCCCGTATTTCGAAGAAAGTAGCTGAAGCTGCTGAACACAAGAACTCATACATTCACAGAAAGGTATTCTAAGCTAATTTAAGTTTGCGAACTTGATACTTAAGCTTTATATTCAAAATCGTCTCAGTAGCAATAAACTGTATGTGAATGTAGCAAAACATTGCTAAAGTAATGTGTTTAACCAGATGTATCTTCGACTTAATAAAGTAAACTCGAAACTGATGACTATTGTAATATAATCTAAAATTTTATTTTAGAGTCAAATTTTTACTTTGTTAATTACCTCGTAAATATTATTGTCTTCAGTGACACTGTTGTTTTACTAAAGTCGGCGAAGTCTTATTGACAAATTTAAATGTTTACTAAATTAATCTTAAGTTATTTCACCTGATAGAAAGTACACCACTGTCAAATTGCTTTTAAAATTCTACAACTCATCTAAATTTGGACCCATTGTGGCGCGTATAATTATAAATAGCGTGACAAACGGTGGTAAATTGTAAATTTATTTCTGTCAAAATCACAAATTTATGCATACTTGTAGCTATATTATCTGTGGCGCGGTATCTTGATTGAATTGTTTAACAATTGTTTGTAAATTGTTTGTAAATTGTTATGATGTAATTCAATGTCGCATACGACATTGTATGTAAATGAGACAAAAAAACCAAATTCTAAAAAATTGAAGTTAACGAAAAGTTGATGCTATTTAAATTATATTACACGAAATAGAAAGTCTCGACAATAAACTGAAGTTTATTGTAGAATAAACACCGCTCGGAAATTCTAAGTGTTTTGTAATTTATAGAAAATTTTGGTAATATCCGGAAAATCAAATTGTAGAAGCATTAGCCAAAAATACGGATGAAAACTTTTCTTTCAATTTTTTCTGGAATCAAAAAAGAAAAGAAAGGATAAGTTTTAAAACAGAAACAGAATTTAAATCAGAAAACAAAAATCAAAGAAAACGAAAAAGATTCTTTCGCAAAATTTTTTGAGATTTAAGCTAGATTACGTAAGTACTTCATTCCCTATGTGGGAAGTATCTGAATCGCCCGGTAGTTAGATGTAAGCAGACTCTTATAGGGCCGGACTTAGGTACACCACTTCAGTGAGTATTTGGATTGACCCCAATTGAGTAATTTTTTGAGAGTTGGTATGCATGGACGAGTTTTGTGCATTGATTTGGCATAGATGTGTGGCGGGGCTGACCCGCCACTTTGAGATTGAACCAGGGATTGCCACAAAAATTTGGACTCTGGTTGGTTATGATCCCACGTTTTGGGTATTCTGGACTCAACGCACTCGATATAATTCCTGCTATCTCTTGTTCCTGTTCCTGATCTATTCCTATCATCATTATTAAGCACTGTTCCTGATCTGTTCCTAACCTGTTTCTATCATCCTACCAAGCACTGTTCCTGATCTGTTTCTGTTCCTGACCTGTTTCTATCATCTTACTAAGCACTCTTCCTGATTTGTTCCTGTTCCTGACCTGTTCTTGACCTGTTCCTGACCTGAATCCTTTCCTAGTAAGAAATTTGTTCCTGTGGTATCCGTTACTGAATCTAGCTCAAATCTTATTTTGTTCCTGTGTATAAATAACATCTTTATACAAGTTACTTTGTGTTCACTTTGGATACGAGCAAAATACGTATCAATTGGTAAAATGGACTAAACCAGCAGCTCGAAAAATATTGAGTTTAATACGAAATTATGCTATTAAAGGACATAATGAGAAACTGAAAAACATACGTTCATTAATTATTAGTTTAGAAATTTTTGTAAATCAATGAAATTTACTGACGCTCAAATTCTGATGTTCAATTTTACCAAAAAAAATATTAATAGTAGTCGAGTAAACAAGCTAATGCAAAACAAATGAACGAATTAAATTCTCGCGCAATAAACTGCTTTAATAAACACAAAAATTGGACACTAAACTTTTGAGTGCTAAACAATTTATTTGCAAATTGTGCAAACTTTGTCTGGTTAAAAGTGAAGCTGTGCAGAGAAACATACTCGATTGTAACCATATATGACAACACAACTATTAGGATCGAACAACCAGCTCCGGTTTTTAGCTTTAGATTGGCATAGAGAAATTCAGGAACACAATTGATTGTCAGTTAGATTTTAAATGGAGACAAATTGGAAAAATTATTGATTATTGCTATTCTGGAGGAAGGGGGAGAATGGGAAGTGGTGGTGTTAGGAGAGTTTATACTATTATTGTTAGGTCCTCTTTCATAACATGAACTCGTGTTGTTCATTTTATGATGTTAGAAGGGTAGTTCATATCTCATTACATGGATTACATGGGTTCTTTATGTTCGGCTTGTTTTGCGGCTGTTCGGAGCCATCATCTTACATGATAAAGAAGACGCACAAGACAATTCCTTTTGACTCGTGCCGAATTCTCCAGATCCAGTTTTCGATGGGTTGATTAACACTAACAGTTCGACGCGGACCCCTGGCAACCATAAAGGCGATAGTGCGGACACCCTTTACCACCAAAATATCAACCAGCTAGGTAATCCTCTTGCAAAAAAACTTAAATTTCCAAACCTCTAATGTGATGATTAAACAAAATTCATAATTTTTCTTTCATTTTAGAACTTGACAATTTCCCAGAAGTTACTCATGGTCTAGTGGAAGCTGTGATTCCAGGAGATTGTGCACCGTTACCGTTAACACGTCCAACCAAAAGGGCATCCCGAAATCCGAACCAACTCGGACGGCTCTGTCCCTCTCCTTAGATCGGATAATGCCACGGACTTGAGGTTATTGTGTTATTGAATTAATATATTCCTATTGTGCCTTATAACATTTAATCAATTTGCGTCACAAAATTTTTTAATTTGAATTGATTTTCCCTTAAACAAAAAATTATTGTGCTACTTGCTCGTTCTCATTTGGACAGTTTTTATTTACGAGGTAAAATTTTTAAGTACATCCAAGAGATGATAATTTTGAAATAATATATTTTATTTTAGAATCAAGTCACCTTGGACTAGAGTAGGCGTTTTGTAAATTTAGTGAATTTGTCCAATTAGTTCCAGCTAAATGCGTAGTTTACTCTTGTAAAAATCCATACTCGTCTGTAGTCTGTTCCACCAATTCCAACTTTTTCCTGGTCGCGCAGGCATTACTGCCCACCTTTGAATTCTGAAATGGTATCGCTTACATTAAATTCGAGAAAATTTAGGTTGTTCTAAAATGTCTAAAATGTTCATGATGAATTTGCATCGCAGCTACATTGAAAGGAACACCGCTACATTTCTTTAGTTCTGTATATTCATTTTCCAAAAAAGTTTCATTGAATATTGATTAGCTCTTATACCAAAAAATTTGTCTACATATTTGTGGGTTAACCCGAGTTTCCAAGAACGAGTTTTAATTTCTATCGAATAGAGATCATGGTCAGTCGGATGGGTTGAGAAATAAAAAATGTCAGAAAATAGTTTCATGTTCTTTCTATATGTTCTTTCTGGATCCAGAGTTTATGCAATGATCGGTATTTAGGAGAATCAGATATTGACGGGATATGACTACCCCTCCAAGGCTTGAAATGACGATTGCTAAAACCTGTATAACTGCACCTACGGTCCGAATATGTCGATCTAACCATTTACGTGCATATAAACTGAACATATTAAAGTAGTCGCTAATTATTTCAGCAGCTGTAAAATTTGACCTCGAGAGAAGGACCCTAGCGCGTGTAGCAGAGTAAACTAACTTTGTAGTTTGGTATCCTACCTGATCCACTAGTGTCTTATCAGATAGAACGTTAATCAAATTTTTCATATGCTTCTTTTTCAGTTGAGTAGAAATTTCAGTTTTGATTTTCTGTCACAGTGACATACTAACTGCTAGAAACCAGAAAATAACTTGTGCAAAAACTCGCTTTCTGATTGGTTTATTTAATCCACAACTGCGCGTGGCTGAAAATCTTTTTAAATAATGGGTTAACCTAAAATATTTTAGTGTTAGCAATAACTTTCCGCGACAAAAAACTTACAGACTACACGTATGATTTCCGATTAGCACTTGTAAACTTAAATAAATTTGTCAAATTAGTACATTGGCGTAAAGGTTTTGACAAATATTTTATCTGTTTAGTTTAGAATAAGTTAAGGTACTGTTCTAAAGCGCTTAGGAACCAATTGCCGAAGGATAGGACCATGATTGGTTTAAATTAATGAAAGTGGGCGTGGTTAAGCGTTGACGTATTTGTGTTTTATTTTGGTCAAAATTGGCACAGTGGTCTTAAGAATTTTAGTCATTTTGGCAAAAATGTATACTGATTTATGGTCTACTGTCAACTGACACAACGGTCTGTTTGTGACATGACCATTAACTAACCATACACTACGGTTTCTAATCTTTTATTGGTTTGTCTCGTCAAATTTGGTACATTGACCTGATGAATTTAACAAGATTAGCTATAGGTAAGTATACGCGCTTTTAGGGTACTTGACCCTCCGTAGCCCTAAGTGGTAAAATTTTTGGCATGACCCATTTACGCGCCTAAGGATTTTAAATTTTACGCGCTTGACTCATTGAAAGTATACTAATGTATACATTAATTTGTGCTGCTTCTTATCACTTAATTTATAATTGAATTTTGTAATTTATAGATTATCGATGAAGTACTAGATGGTTGGACTTTGTCTGTTTTTTAATAATTGATGAAATAAGATGTCGGTGACCAATTCCAAGATGGTCGCCAGGTGATGTGGTGCAAGGGGTCACTTCTCCTGCTTGGTGAGGGCAGGGGTCATCATATTCCCAATTTAAAATTCAAAAACTTTATAATAACCCCAAAAATCCAAAATGACGGAAGTACTTTATTCTCTTAGGGTTGGAAATAATCTGAGCTTTTTTTACCGCACGGTAAAAGCTTCTTTTATGGATATAAGATCTCTATGCGCTGTTACATATATTTATATAAAAATAATATATTATAGTAGAAGAGAAGAGACTGATGGGATGGAGTGGTGATGGGTTGGAGATAGGCAAGTCCCATATCACCTGGTGACCAATTCCAAGAGGTTGCTTTAACTACTTCTGGTCTCATCGGTAGTTATGGAATTTTTTATAACTACAGAAATTGAATATTTTAATTTTAGCAAATTTGAAAAATTCAAGTTCTATAGAAAAATTAACAAAAAATCAATTTCTTAATTTGAATCCGAATTTAAGATTTTATATTTTTGATACTTTGAATAAAAATAATGAAATGACAGAAAGAAAGAATATATCTAGTCGTCTTGCCAGGTTGTATTCATGTACATCTATCCTACCATATTCATTTGTATCGTTTGCTGATTAAAAAATTTGGAACTTTACAACCATTTATTCAGGCATTTAAATGTAAAAGGTTGGAAATTTTTGAATATTTTTTATACTTATTATTTATTGAAGTTTTTATACAATTTTCTGTTAAAATTAAGGCCTTCTATTTTTTATGCCTCTATTAACATCTAAATAATACGAATCCAGCGACTTAGATTATAATTTAATATCGAATATTAACATTATACTCTCGAACCCAAAACTATAGGAATATGTTTCAAACCTCCCCAATCTACAACTAGTNTCGAATATTAACATTATACTCTCGAACCCAAAACTATAGGAATATGTTTCAAACCTCCCCAATCTACAACTAGCATCACTATGATATTTCACCAACAATCGATTTTGTGAGGGAAAATAATATTTAAAATCGCTTGAATAAAAAGGGTCATTGACTTTCTGGCTAGATAGTGTTTAGATTGCTTTTTCTTACTTTTGTTAACCTTTTAAANAATAAAAAGGGTCATTGACTTTCTGGCTAGATAGTGTTTAGATTGCTTTTTCTTACTTTTGTTAACCTTTTAAATTTCGGTCTAATTTTTCGATGAATTTGATTTTCTCTAGATGTCAGTCTTCTAACATAAAATTAATAAGGTCTAATTTAGCTCAATTCTGTAACTAAAAATTGTCTCTACATACAATTAAAATAAAACGCAAGAAAAAGTAATAGAAATCCCAGCATAGTAGCTGCTGATTTTGATTGTTTTACGAGAACCTATTTATTCAGCTGGAAAAGTTTCAACCAGACTCATTGTATATTGAAGAATTAATGTAATAGATACGCTGTAGAATCCTCTTTGATTCACGACAATTGCGAGCAACAAACTGCGTTTGAATGAACATTTTGCACTGGATAAGTGAACTGCTATTCCATTTTGGCAAAATTTTACCCATTTCGTGATATTATTGACCTTAAGGGGAGTTTTAATGAAGATAACTGCAAACTTACATGCAAAATTACGCCCTCTGAAATTTATGGTTTATTATATCATATATTAGTTTCTGTGAGCTTGACTTTGAAATCCATTCGTGCAACTTAATCACTGTAGTCCTAATATGGCAATTTTGCCTATATGTGTTATTGTTATCTAATATCACGTCATTCACATGGTCACCTAAGTCAACATATACAATCTGTCTTTCTTTGTTAAATATTAGCTCGCATATTCAATAACCTACTGAATTTTCCTCTGATTCATTGTGACAACAAATAGTACAATTCATTGTTATATGTGAAATTATTTGAACTTAGTACACAAGCAGATATGCTTCTGTCACTATTAATTTTATTTCCACATTGATATTAAAAGCGTTACTATTTATCATTTTTCATTATGAAGTTTATTTTAGATTACGGTGTGCATTTTGTTTATTCCAATTTTATCATTAGTTATAACTAACTGTGATGACGACAACATTTGTCTTGAAAATTCAGAACGTGAAGATGATGTATGTAAATGTCTAAGTATACTAGCTTAAAGATGCGCGTGTACCTGGAACCGCATTTTTTAGTAAGGCATTATTTGAAAGTCTCGGGCTTCATTTTTGGATAATTATGACCTCCGGCTCAGATACTGAATAATTTCTTCACTGTTACTATATTCATTCCTTGAATAAAGTTTATAACAAATTTGGAGCTTGTCAAATTATTTAAATTTAATTTATTATTAAATTTTGGTTCAAGGAATACTTTGTTTCCAGTTACTTTTAAAATGCTGTCCCAATCATGTTCCTTTCGTCCTGTTTGTTTGTTATTGCTGACCATGTTTTCATCGCCTATTATTTTTGACACTTGCGATTTTGGACACACTGACATCACGCGATTGAGCTATAAGCTCGATCACACTCTCTCATTTGACTGGCAGCTCTAAAGGTTTTATTTTTATGTGCAAAAGTTTAAAAATTCTAAATTTAAATTAATCAAAAACTCTCTTGCGTTATAAATTTCTTTGTTTATATTTCCCTCTGATTTTGAATGTTTTTGTTAAGTTGAAGTTTGTTCCAGNCTTGCGTTATAAATTTCTTTGTTTATATTTCCCTCTGATTTTGAATGTTTTTGTTAAGTTGAAGTTTGTTCCAGTTTTGGTTAAAAAATATTTATAAAAATTTAACAAAAACCCGAGTTTTTAAATTCTACACAGGCTGTGTACAACGTTATGTAGAAACTTTTATGTCTATTTATGGCCCTATAGTCTTTAGAATTCATTCGACAAACCTGGCGAATATTTTCTGTAGAAAACATTAGCCAGGAATAGGAAAATGAAAAAAAAAATTCTTCACTTTTCTAAACTCAATAACACCTTTCAGTTTCGAACCCGCCACCACTCGATAGAACTCATTTACCTTAACACTTACACCACACTTCCTATGACTGAGCTCAGACAGTAAAATACCGATTGTTATTTCTCATACAAAAGTAACTTGACGAATCGGAAAATATTGTAGATTTGACGCCGTTGTTGATTTAGTTAATTGACTCAAGCGATCAAAAACTTTGAGTATATTACGAACAAAATATTCAATATTGCTTTACTATGGAATTTTTTTTTCTAATAAACACTAAAATTCTATCTCAAATTCTTACCAAAAATGGCAAAAATCTAGCTAAAGATAACAAAAAATTGAAAAGCAATGTTTAATTGCATATGAAAAATATTTTAATAAATAATGTTAAAAAAAAATGTTAAAAAAATTCTGCGAAATTTTTTCGTAAAACTTTTTTTATTTCTAAAAACTTGAAAATTTTCTGAAATCGTTTCCTTAATCGTCAAGAAATTTCGGTAATCTGATAATAAATAAGACCCGAGAGATGCATGTTGGTTAGCAAGATTTAAGAAAGAATCCGTAGTATAATTATTTCTGGTCAAGTTCAATCTTACGAAAAGAGTTGCAAACTTATGCCAATAGCGACAATACTGGTTAATTTTTTTTACAATTTAGTCAATGTACTGTTTCTCCAGATAATGATTGGAGAAAGTAACAAACAATATAATGCCATATGCGGAGATTTTCTTTGAATTTGTCTAATTTGTTCTGCATAAAAAATCATTCACATTTCCTGTAGAATTGGTTCTGGCAGGTTGGCTCAGTGTAATATTTTATGCATAGAGTTTGCTGAATTTTCTCTAGCGGTTTCTCTTAGACAGGATTTGTGCGTAATCAATAGTACACAATCAGTTCAATAGAAATGTCTATGTATGCCCTATGTAGAATCATTTCGTCAGGAATCATTTTAGACAGGATTTCTACAGAATATAAAAACTCGGGAATGCATTGTAAAAATAAACTAATTTCGGAAACAAATGTTTGAGAATAAATTAAGATGTATGAAAATACAGTGTGTTTGTAAATGTGGTATAGGCTTTTGAAAATCAGTAGCTAGCGTAAATGATGACTGATTGTTGTTGTCGATGCTCATTTTAAAGCTATAAGCCTAGAAGGATTGTATGAATTTTGACAAGCACTCAGGTCAACGGGTACTAAGGCCAAATTCCTGTCAAAAGGCAAGAGAAAATTTTTATCATTAAGTTGGCATGGGAGATTTCTGATCCATTTTTAGAAACAACCCTTAGCAACATATTTTTTAAACCCTATTTATGCTTTACTTCTTGTTTAAGAAACCAAATCCACAGGGTATCAGTAATAATCAATTCCTGTTTCTCGCAAGTAAAAAAAAATTATAATTATTGAATTAAAAATTAGCTACTTGATTTAATTGATTATGCCAAATGTCTCTTAACTGTTGCCTAACAACTAATTGTTAAGGAGGTTGAGATGATTGTAGTATGGGAAAAGTTAAATGTTTTGGAAATTGAGTTCAACGACCTTTGGAATTATCTTTTATTTTAAAATCGAAAATGTTGACCAAATTGTCTTCTAACTTCGCTAAAATTTTGTACAACAACGTAATCTCTTACAATAAACACATTTGTTGCTGCTGTAAAACCAAAATGAGCTATAATTAATTAGCAAAAAAACAAAAAAAAAATTTGTTAAGAATCGATTGAATAAATGGACTTCAAAATAAAAAACAATTCCAAAGGTCGTTGAACTCAATTTCTAAAACATTATTTTTTCCCCATTCTACACTCATCTCAATCTTGTTAACAATTAGTAGTTGAGTAACAGTTAAGAGACATTTGGCATAATCAATTAGATCAAATTTCTAATTAAGTTGCTAATTTTTAATTTAATAATCATAATTTTTGATTTGCGATGGACAGGAATTAATTATTACTGATACTCTTCAGATTAGGTTGCTTAAGCAAGAAGTAAAGCATAAATAGGGTTTAACAATTCTGTTGCTAAGGATTGTTTATAAAAATGGATCAGAAATCTCCCATGCCAACTTAATACCAATAAAAATTTGGTCTTGCCTTTGACTGGAATTTGGTCTTAGTAACTGTTGACCTGAGTGCCTGTCAAAATTAATACAATCCTCCTTGGCTTTTAGCTGTAAAATAAGGCATCGATAACAACAATCAGTCGTCATTTGCGCGAGCTGCTGATTTTCAGAAGCCTATACCACATTTACAAACACACGTAGTCCAACAGTCTTCCAGACTGATGNATAGGGTTTAACAATTCTGTTGCTAAGGATTGTTTATAAAAATGGATCAGAAATCTCCCATGCCAACTTAATACCAATAAAAATTTGGTCTTGCCTGTTGACTGGAATTTGGCCTTAGTACCCGTTGACCTGAGTGCCTGTCAAAATTTATACAATCCTTCTAGGCTTCTAGCTGTAAAATGAGGCATCGATGACAACAATCAGTCATCATTTACGCGAGCTGCTGATTTTCAAAAGCCTATACCACATTTACAAACACACGTAGTCCAACAGTCTTCCAGGCTGATGGCATAAAAGTCTTTGTATAAAAGCCATGTGATACCGTATCTCATTCTTAGTTCTATATTAGCAACTTGATTTAATTGATAATGCCAAATGTCTCTTAACTGTTGCCTAACAACTAATTGTTAACGAGGTTGAGATGATTGTAGTATGAGAAAAAGTAAAATGTTTTGGAAATTGAGTTCAACGAATTTTGGAATTATCTTTTATTTTAAAATCGAAAATGTTGACCAAACTGTCTTCTAACTTCGCTAAAATTTTGTACAACAACGTAATCTCTTAAGCCAAGATCTCACCTCAAATTTTAAGGCGACCTGAAACGTCGTATGAAATATGAAATGTTTGGTGACATGAATTTTCGATTCAGGTTGCCTGAATCGAAAATTCAAAGTTGACTTTAGATGATTCAGGGAACGACTAATGCTACCACGTCTCACTTCGGCAGCTTAAAAGTGTAAGTAATAATAAGAAATAAATACCTCACCGAAGAACTGACCAAAAACTTTTAATTGTAATTTAATTAAACATATCCGATTAACTGACTTTTAAATGGTTAACTGGGCTCGAAAAAGAAGACTAGATGATTTAATTATCATAACTGCTGGAATACTTCTTCACAAGCTGAGAAAAAGATACAGAAAACCTAAGCGGTGGCATGTAAGGCCCTACTACTTGAACCGAAGAAGCGAAGGGCGTTATTTCAAAGATATTCCAAAGTTGCGAGAAGACCCCGACCTATTCAAAGAAACATTTCGAATGAGTACCGACCAATTTGACGCTTTGTTTATGTTGCTTGAGCCAGAACTATTGCCTGTGATTGACACTCGCCCAATGGATAAAATNATTCGAATGATGTTGCTTGAGCCAGAACTATTGCCTGTGATTGACAGTCGCCCAATGGATAAAATTTTACCAAAAGAGAGGCTCTACATGACACTAGAGTATGTCTTTTGATAAACAAACATCATTAATTAGTTTATTTTTTGAAATTAATGTATCGTTCCTAAGGTTCTTGGCTTCCGGTACACTTCTGCGGCACATGGCAAATATTTACCATATCTTAGAATTCCCACGCTTCTAGAAGTCGCTCATCGTCAAAATCGGCTGGTTCCTCTGTAGTGGAAAAATCCATCGGTTCTCCAGATTTGAATTTTTTTTTCTTGAGTTTTGTCTTTGATTGATACGCAAGGGCATTTTTTAAAGAGTTCCACCCTGATCGACAAGTTTCGACTAAAATTAAACGAAAAGATTGAATATTATGACTTTTGAATTAGTTTGAATAAATGATTATTGAATCATTTAGTGAATTAGTGAAAGTGTCATTAGTATTGAATCATTGAATGATTCCATGGATCATACGTTGTTCTTACCGTTAATATCCATTTTTAAAGCGATCGCCTCGAATGCCTTTTCGGAAGCTTGTGGGCGTTGGAATTGGTCATCGTCAGTTCTCCAAATACAGGTAAATTTGGAAACTTGTTGTGCCAATTCCTTCTTCTGTTCCACGGTCAGGATCTCTGACNTTTGAAATTAATGTATCGTTCCTAAGGTTCTTGGCTTCCGGTACACTTCTGCGGCACATGGCAAATATTTACCGATGTGGGAAAACATGAATTAATTTGTTACTATTTTTCAAAAGTAAAATTGCAAAAATTGATTTGAACTCATTAGTTTCCCTCCAAAAAGAAAGTGCGCAAGCAACTAATCTACTTAAGACTCGTCTCATGAAAAAAGGTACATTGATTCAGTGAGCCCGTCTCCTGAATACAAGCTCATTTCACGAGACGAATTCAGGTAACCAAAGTAATAACACCATTCACATTGCCTAGTGAGACGGGTTGTCAGAATTTGATCTCATGAACCCCATTTTTGATGTAAGGCGACCGATTCAGATCATAAAAACTAGAGGTGAGATAGGNCTCATGAACCCCATTTTTGATGTAAGGCGACCGATTCAGATCATAAAAACTAGAGGTGAGATAGGGCCTTTACAATAAACACATTTGTTGCTGCTGTAAAACCAAAATGAGCCATAATTAATTAGCAAAAAAACAAAAAAAAAATTTGTTAAAAATCGATTGAATAAATGGACTTCAAAATAAAAAAATAATTCCAAAGGTCATTGAACTCAATTTCCAAAACATTTAACTTTTTCCCATGCTACACTCATCTCAACCTCGTTAACAATTAGTAGTCGGCATAATCAATTAAATCAAATTTCTAATTAAGTTGCTAATTTTTTTATTTGCGATGGACAGGGATTAATTATTTATACTGATTATATTATACTGATTCCCTCTAGATTTGGTTGCTTACGAAAGAAGTAAAGCATAAATAGGGCTTAACAATTCTGTTGCTAAGGGTTGTTTATAAAAATGAATCAGAAATCTCCCATGCAAACTTAATGATAAAAATTTGCTCTTGCCTTTGACTGGAATTTGGTCTTAGTAACTGTTGACCTGAGTGCCTGTCAAAATTCATACAATCCTCCTTGGCTTTTAGCTGTAAAATAAGGCATCGATAACAACAATCAGTCGTCATTTACGCGAGCTGCTGATTTTCAGAAGCCTATACCACATTTACAAACACACGTAGTCCAACAGTCTTCCAGACTGATGGCATAAAAGTGTTTCTATGAAAGCCATGAGATACCGTATCCCATTCTTAGTTCTTAGTAATGTATACCAGGCGGACGCATTTGATGTAAAGATTATAATCTATTTTTAACCTAGAGAATCTCGACACAGAGAAAGCTTGTTTGAATTCCGCAACCAGATCAATGTTCAAAAGTTGAGAACAAAATTACAATGTGTGTTGTTATAAGTTATATGTTCAAAATGTACACAGGTCACCTACTAACTAAGGTGAACTAATCATATCGTTTGCGATTATGACCCATGACGTGGCTCCATCACCATGCAATTTAGCATATATGTAATCAGTTTGAGTTTAATGAGTTGTAGCTTATATTGTATATTATTTAGTAATGTTGCTTATAATCAAATTCAAAAATAAAGAGAAAGGTATTTGAATTAAATGTTATAAAACTGACGCCATAAAATATTTGTCGAGTTGCATAATCGTTTGTTTCCTACTGATGGATGATCTAATCAACTAATATTTTAGTAGTGGCTATGTGGAAGCTAATATACAAAATTTATGAAAATCTTTTGGATTGAGGAGACTGATGTTATAATACATATTTCTAGTAATTAAACACCAATGAAAAATAATTTTCTTCTTTTTTAACAAGAAAATATCTTTTGGCCTTACCATAGTGAATTTCATGATTCCCGAATAGGGAGGAACCAAAACCACTCTATTCTTTTTTCCTTGTGCATGTTACGGATTTANGTAGTGAATTTCATGATTCCCGAATAGGGAGGAACCAAAACCACTCTATTCTTTTTTCCTTGTGCATGTTACGGATTTATGGTACTTTTTAACTTTTTATTAACTTTTTTCAAGCTTCTGGTGTGTTATTGGTTAACATTGAAGAGGAAACGCACCAATATTGTTATCATAAACAAAANGTCTGAGGAAAAAATCTTGTTTGTAGCGTTGTTGGCCTGAATGGATTCTAAACTAATGATTCCTCTCCTTGTACAGGGAGATTATATTTTAGTGTCCCTATAGCCGGACGGCTATACTCAAGCGTCCATTTTTGTATGTTGTAGTNTACAGGGAGATTATATTTTAGTGTCCCTATAGCCGGACGGCTATACTCAAGCGTCCATTTTTGTATGTTGTAGTCTAATGAGTATGGGCTTGATTTGGCTCCATACAACCCTATGTCTTCATTATCAAATCTCATTTCTATAAATAAGGAAGGAATGGCGTGGGGCTCCCTTATGGCTATTGTTTCACCCATGCACTTCACATGATACTGAAAAATAGTGAGGGGCAACCTGAGTTTTGATGCAAGGATTAAATTGGGGGAGGGAATCTGTGGCACGAAAATTAATAATTCAAATTCAAATAAACTGGTTTTAAATTTTATGAATCAATTATTTACATCTAAAAATTAACAATTGAATTCAATTAGTTATAAGAATAAGTTTGATTAAGTGATTAGGAGTCAATACGGTTGNTCTAAAAATTAACAATTGAATTCAATTAGTTATAAGAATAAGTTTGATTAAGTGATTAGGAGTCAATACGGTTGGTAAGTACCACATAATAAGTCATAGCGTTTAAGACTAATTGCTTAACTGTTGTCCTTCTGAATTCTAGGTTATATCGAATTAGTGATCTAGTTACCAGCGTCACGATAACCGATTGTCAGCACCAGGACATGTCTCAAATCCGAACTACTCGGAGAGCAGTAAACTAAAACCTGCTATACCATTCTCTGTCTGTTAGGTTGTTAACCTAACAATCTAACAAATTTGTAATCCCTCCCCCCTTCGGGTGGAGATGCCGGTTTTTAGTTTACTACTCTCCTAGTAGTTCCGATTTTTTTTACCACGCCGTCGTTAAACGTTGACCCCCAAGGGCTCTACCAGACTCAGGCACAGGTTAAACTGCACTTCCGAGTAATCGACTGATTGACAGTGAGACAGATTAACATTCGTAAGTATCAGTAAAACTAATAGTGTTTATCAGTGGTTACTTAAGGGTAGGGGTAAGGTAGAGCCCGCTACATGCCACAGCCCAGCAAGAAACTCTCCTTACTACAGCCCAATGTTAGTGTAAGGTTGTTAGGTTAATAGGCTGTGGTAAGCAGATTTTTGGCTGGGTTGTAGCTTGCAGCGGGCTCTACACATTCGAACTAATCAAGCATCCACGATCATAAGAACAGATGCGGGAATGGATTTGAGGGATGTGGGATAGTGCGGGAGGGATGCGGGAATGGATTTGAGGGATGTGGGATAGTGCGTCTACAAACGTAACATCGCCTCAAAAGAATATCTAAAAATTTTAATTTTCAATAAATCATACCTTCTGTTCTACTAAATTTATTAAATTCCCTTGCAGTCATTTGGTTATAATTATGGCGGGGACCGGAGAGCGCTACTCTTTGGAGGAAAGGACCTTTATTGCTTCGCGTTATTTGACTACAAAATCCCCAGCACAAGTTACTGAAGAATGGATTCAGCGATATGGGTTCCCAGCTCCTTCCCCAAAAACAATCCTGAGGAATGTGAAGAAACTTATGGAAACTTCGTCACTTCACACAAAAACTGGGAGTTATCGTAAACCCTACGAAAGGACACCATTAGCTGTTCTGAACAATCAGAAAGTTATTGACTTCTATGGTGTCCATCCAAAAATATCCACTCAACGGGCAGCTTGGATCCTAGATATCCCGAAATCATCTGTACGTAAATACCTTAAAAATTCGCACTACCATCCTTATCATCCAACATGGGTTCAAGCTTTGAAGCCGGAGGATGTTGTTGCACGGTACATTCCATTTTAGAAAATTCCAAAACGCTCTTACACCACGTAGCTTGTTGTTTACTTTAAGAAACTAAATTTTTTTATTTAGGATGCATTTCTGCAATTTAATGCAAGAACAATTTAATCAAAATCAGAATTTAGTGGATTTAATTTGGTGGTCTGATGAAGCAACGTTTCATCTAAACGGCACTGTGAATCGGCGCAATGAGGTTCATTGGGGACTGGAAAACCCGAAAATTATGAATGAAATTCTGATGAAATCAGTTGGTATCAGTGTATGGGCCGCTGTGTCATCACAAGGAGTAATCGGACCATATTTTTTTCACGAAACCCCAGTGAATGGTCAATATGGTCCAAACTTCAAGCCATGCACTGTAAATGGGGACAGGTATTTAATTATGCTAAAAGAATACTTCTACCCACGTTTGTTGCACCTTTACGACTTTCCTTCCCAACATTTTATGCAAGACGGGGCAAGCCCTCATTACAAAAAAGAGGTAAGAGATTACCTATATCTCATTTTTGGCTACCAATGGATTGGTCGGGGTGGTGGAACGAGTTGGCCACCGCGGTCTCCTGACCTCACACCGTGCGACTTCGGTCTGTGGGGATTCATAAGACAGAAAACATACTCAAAAAAACCTACAAATCTTTTCCAACTGCAAGATTCAGTTGCTGAATCTTTCCGCGAACTGGAGGTTAGTTATTTCCAAAAATTGTGTCGGTCAGTCCCAAGGCGGTTGCAAACTTGCATTGATGTTAATGGACGGCAAGTATCGAAATCTAATAAAGAGCTTTAGATTTACAAAAGGCAACTCGCGGAAATCACCTGTTCTTCAACCCATTTACACACATTTTAGCTTATTGTTTATTAATTTATTAGTATTAGTTTCCTTTTACTACGCTGAAAAACATTAGCTCTTGGCTTTTCTTTGCGTATTTCACATTTGTCTACTATTTTTAAGTTTAGAATAATTTAAAAGTATTGCATTAAAAAGTATGCACTGAAGGATGGAATTAGAAGCATAACTCTTTATAGTCACGTATTATGCACTAAAAGAATAATTCGTTGTTTTAAATTAGTAATCAAATATTGTAATCAAATTTGAATACAATTGCAAAGTTTTTGTCACTAAGTCCTCGGAGACACACCATACGGTATAGTTGATTGGCTAATGCACCAAGGTGAGTGGGAGTCAACGTCTGGGTCGCCGAATTCTGATGTCATAAGGGATGAACCGAATCCACCCTAATTGAAAAATTCATATCTACAATCATATTATCTAGTTTCTTTGGTGTTAGGGAATACGTAATTTTAGACATACTTCATAATTGTTAGAAGCAGGAACAGAGGATTGCTATTTCCTTAGAGACATCTGGGTCAATGGTTGAGCAGACTATAGCTATTGCACCTTCCTTTATTCCTATGAAACCATCAGAATTAGAATATGAACTCTCATCTTCAGTAGCATGACTATGGATTATGCAGATGTGATGTGTTATGGACATACTTCAGGATACCATCTGAGCCAGTGAAGTCGGTCTTAACACGCTGACTAGCAGGAAGCATTTTGATGATCCTATCAGAATAGGAAGCTATTCGCCTGGAGTAGTTACAACAGTTGCACAAGTTTCTCTGATTTTGTGGCAGAAGTTGACTGTACGTCGTGAAGGGTCAAGGTGTACTCCTTCTTGATGAGATTCTTCTTCATGTTCAAACCCATGCTCCCAAGCCCAATGAAACCCACAGATAGTTTACATATTGTAAAAAAATTGTCACCATCATTAATTTGTTAACGTTGAAGCACTTGAAGCAATCGCACAATGAATATAATTTTTCTTTACCACTGCTCCATGCATGGCGTCCTAGTAAGCCAATGGAATTTCGTGACAAGGCCCGTTATCAGTCCATCGTATTGGGAGTCAACCGTATTGACTCCTAATCACTTAATCAAACTTATTCTTATAACTAATTGAATTCAATTGTTAATTTTTAGATGTAAATAATTGATTCATAAAATTTAAAACCAGTTTATTTGAATTTGAATTATTAATTTTCGTGCCACAGATTCCCTCCCCCAATTTAATCCTTGCATCAAAACTCAGGTTGCCCCTCACTATTTTTCAGTATCATGTGAAGTGCATGGGTGAAACAATAGCCATAAGGGAGCCCCACGCCATTCCTTCCTTATTTATAGAAATGAGATTTGATAATGAAGACATAGGGTTGTATGGAGCCAAATCAAGCCCATACTCATTAGACTACAACATACAAAAATGGACGCTTGAGTATAGCCGTCCGGCTATAGGGACACTAAAATATAATCTCCCTGTATTTGAATGAAAAGTGCTAAAAATTGGTTCTATAAATAAAATTTAAAGCACAAAGGCTAAAAAAACTTTAANGCTCCATCACCATGCAATTTAGCATATATGTAATCAGTTTGAGTTTAATGAGTTGTAGCTTATATTGTATATTGTTTAGTAATGTTGCTTATAATCAAATTCAAAAATAAAGAGAATTAAATATTAATATTAATATTAAATATTAATAGTATTTGAATTAAATGTTATAAAACTGACGCCATAAAATTTTTGTCGAGTTGCATAATCGTTTGTTTCCTACTGATGGATGATCTAATCAACTAATATTTTAGTAGTGGCTATGTGGAAGCTAATATACAAAATTTATGAAAATCTTTTGGATTGAGGAGACTGATGTTATAATACATATTTCTAGTAATTAAACACCAATGAAAAATAATTTTCTTCTTTTTTAACAAGAAAATATCTTTTGGCCTTACCATAGTGAATTTCATGATTCCCGAATAGGGAGGAACCAAAACCACTCTATTCTTTTTTCCTAGTGCATGTTACGGATTTATGCTACTTTTTAACTTTTTATTAACTTTTTTTCAAGCTTCTGGTGTGTTATTGGTTAACATTGAAGAGGAAACGCACCAATATTGTTATCATAAACAAAANTTTTTTCAAGCTTCTGGTGTGTTATTGGTTAACATTGAAGAGGAAACGCACCAATATTGTTATCATAAACAAAATGTTTTCTGCCTCAGCATGTATTCTTAGATTTATCTTATCTCTTGCCTTGTAAGAGCTTGCCCCATTTGTGTATTAAAAATGTTTTGCGCAAGCAGATATGAGAAGTTGATTTCGACTATGTAAATTCATAGGCGTATTAGTGGTGAATACTAATGAATTTTTCTAAACTTGAAAATCTTGTAAGCCCACAACCGTATTTGCACATAGCCTCGCGAGATTAAATTTATCAAACGCGACAACGAGAATTTAGAATTATAGGTTCAAACATAAATGGAAACTTGCAAAGTGAATCTCACTTACAGNAAACGCGACAACGAGAATTTAGAATTATAGGTTCAAACATAAATGGAAACTTGCAAAGTGAATCTCACTTACAATCGCATAGAATAGACCTTTGAGTACAATTGATGCTACGTATCATTTGGCAAAGGTGTTGAACAAGATGAAGTAGTTACATCAAAATATCCTCACTGATTGACTTTTGTTTTCTCTCTCAACTCACCATCAGTCTATAAAAATTGCTTATCGTCACAAAATTTGTTCTGGCAAAAATTTTTCGAANAAACGCGACAACGAGAATTTAGAATTATAGGTTCAAACATAAATGGAAACTTGCAAAGTGAATCTCACTTACAGAATAGACCTTTGAGTACAATTGATGCTACGTATCATTTGGCAAGTTAGGTGTTGAACAAGATGAAGTAGTTACATCAATATATCCTCACTGATTGACTTTTGTTCTNCAAAGGTGTTGAACAAGATGAAGTAGTTACATCAAAATATCCTCACTGATTGACTTTTGTTTTCTCTCTCAACTCACCATCAGTCTATAAAAATTGCTTATCGTCACAAAATTTGTTCTGGCAAAAATTTTTCGAACCTTCGTTAGAAAAAAATACAATATTGAAAAATTTATACGTTGATTGCATATATTCTCGTCGTGAAAGTAGGAAAACTTTTAATATTGCCTCAAAATATCGTCGTCTCGTCTATAAAATTGGCGGCAGAGTTATGCTAACTTTCCTTTAGCTCTGATAACTGTTGCATTATGCTGTGAGTTTCTATCGTTGTACAAGGTAAGTTACAGTCGGTGTAGAGTATTGGCTTGAAATAGTAGTGTTTAGCATGTCCGAAATGTATAATATTTCCCACTCCTTGAAAATTCTTAATTTTACATACTATATTGGATTTTCTCCTTATTTGCTTAAATTTAGTGACAGCATACTGTCGGTGAATGTCGGAAGTAAATTACGCGTTATAATTCATAAATTAGCGACATTAATTTTATCAATTGCATTGATCTTTATTATTATATTAGCGCTTGTATATGAGTTAAATGAAGAAACATCATTGTTTGAAAAGGTTATTATATGTTCAATTCTTGGATTGTGTTCCAATGCATCTACTTTCCATATTTTTTTTATGTTTAAATGCCAAGCATTATATACCATGCTAAAAAGTGTTATGGACGTAGGCATTATATTTGGTGAGTTATGAATGGATAAGCGGTAAACCATAAATAAATTTTACAATTTGTAACCAAACCGGAATGCTTGCAGGCACGACTGCTACAATATTCTACTAATACTAGAATAGTCTACTAAAAATAAACATGCGCTAATAATGACATGATGCGGATATATTCTTCAGTCGTTGAGAATATTCAAGGATGTGCTATCGAATGACTTTATAGATCTATTGAGGATACTCTAATTCCTTAGATGTGATCATTCGACAGCTAGACATACTTGGAATTCAAAATTTAATAATGGTTAAGATTTTGAAATGAGTAATCATTAGTCAATTAAGCTATTATTTGCGATCACGATCTAATTTGTTTCAGCCTAAATTTAAAAGTATTTTCCATAAACTAAGTACCTGTAAATTTGAAAAACATTAACCTATTGCATTAGAGTTTTATTGTTACACTTGAGTCTTGAAATCAAACATGGAACATCACCCTTTAGTGATATATCAATTGATTCAATATTTTTATATGCATATAGAATTTTTACCATATAATAGTACCAATGTTATAATTCGGTGGTAAAGCTGGAAAATAGTTTCTTTGCACTGGTTCTCCTATAATTGATTATTTCTTGTATTCTCGCAACGGCTATAACTAATATCTTTTACTACTCTCCTTACTTTATAAGTAAACCTACATCACTCTTACTTAAATTAACTATAACTTTTCACTTTTCGTTATAAATTTGACGACGTTCCAATTTCGTTTATAGCACTCTAGCGCTTTTTACAAATACAATTGTATCGTCTGGATATAAGAAACATCTAATTTTACAACTGTTGCTAATATTAATTCCTGGAGTTGATATTATTATTTGAAGTCAGGCATTAGAAGAGCAAGGACTTCTACTGCCTCCGCGAAGTGTAGCCTTGGATGATTTTTATTTCATCTGTTTCTTCTTCTTTATTGACTTAAAGTTTGGTAATTGCTCGTCATATATTTTTCTAGAATTTTGATGAACTTCCGGCTAATTCCAAAGTCATATAAATTTGACTTTAATAATAATTTATAATGACTAGGTTGAAAATAGTGTCGATACATCAGAGCTTTCGTCTAAATATGTTTGAGCCTCATTCATAATATTATGTTCATCTGCCAAAATTGTGAGTGGGTGTGCTAGAAGTTGTATAAATATTTTTGATGCTGCACTTATTAGTGTGATTGGATTAAAATTCAATGAGTCCTATTGGTCTCAATTCTTAAGCGACATCAGCCCAGGTTGCTTAATTAATGGGTGGTATTCTTTGGTTGAAAATTTTGTCCAATATTTTTTTGTTTACGTTGTCTTTCAATATCGTTCAAGATTTTCCAAAACTCTTTAATAATACCGGTTAGTGAGTTTTCTGTGTTTAATTTTTCAAAACACTTTCTAGGTTGAACTTCGTCTAGTCTCTCCTTCATGTGGCAAACAGTAGAAATTTGTGCTGATATTGCCTTGGATTAATTTTTTTCCATTTTGGCGACCATTTTGGTTTTCCTACTTCCACTTTTTTGTTCTGACTTCAATACATGATGAACTGATTCCCAAAATTTGACAAGCTATACATGTTTGGCTGTTTGATTTAATTTTTTGCAGTAAGATTTTTCTAAATCGTTAATCAGTATAAAATTTCATTATTAGTATATTATATTTTTAGTATAAAATATATTAATAATCTTCTAGACGGCTGTGAAATTATGGAATTAGATTAACTATTTATTGGACTTGGCCAGTTAATTTATATGAGACTTCCTGACTCAACTTAATTTTATGATAATTGATATATAATATTTCTTGACAATTTTAGCTAAGCTCTTTGATTGGAAAGCTGAGCAAAAGAATGGAACTGAAATATACTTCAAGGCAGCATTATCTCTCACGATACTTTCATTTTTGTTGGCGCCTCCATCAATTCTCTTGCTTGTCGACAGCCGTCTGCACGTTTTTGCATTAACCCAACGTTTAGTGGACAACTGTGTCTCCTCACCACATATGATTTACATTCTGACAGTCATATTCTTGGCAACCATTGTATTCACATGTGCGTCATTAGTGACTTGTACCAATAGCCTCATTTACATACTTGTTACAAACATGGGTCACAGAGCATTGTCTAGCAGTAATAGGTATATGCAAAACAGCACACCAACCTTTTTTAATACATTATTGAGTATTTTTAATAACCAAATTTTTAGGTTAACATTCCAGGACATCAGAGTTTCATCAAAAACATTCGATGCAATAATTGAGAGTTATCGAATGATACAAATCTTCACATACTGGCTAGATGCTGAATTCAGAAATTGGATTGTACTAATTTCAATGAACTTGGTGCTCTTGGTGTCAATACTACTTTTCTGCATATTATACTGTAGTCAAAAGTGTGGAATAATTATTACAACGTTGGGTGGGAGCTTTTTGTTTTGCTCAGTCAATGTCCTACGCGTTACAATTGAAAACGACGCTAAACTCAACATTGGTTCAAGAAAGCTTATAACAGCGCTCCGGGGGCAATTTTTAGAAAAATATGATAAAAAACGGCTGCGAAGCCTCTCGCCCATCGACATATGCATTGGAAAATTTACTAAAGTTTCCAAAGGGTCGTTTCCTTATGTCATGAGCGACATCATCTTCGCTAAAGTGATTGATCTCCTGATAGCGTTACGTTAAAGTTAATTAAGTACAAAGGTCACAGAAGAAATATTTTCGCCAGCTGCCATGCGACGCCAGGGAAGTCAGGGTAATGTGCAAAACCCTTTTATTCTAACCATGCTCTGTAAAGCCACTCACAGCCGCATTGTTTTTTGATGTTTTTTGATTGGAATTTTTAGTGCGGAACTGAATATCACCTAGCGTTAATGCAAAAATAATATCGACGCGTAATTGCATATAGTTTTACCTTCTAACACAAGTAACTTGAAATTGAGACACGAAATCTTTTTTTGCTCGAACGTGAAAAATAGATCCAACCTTGTAATTTTAAACAAAATTCATTTTCCTATTGGTGGTAACGAATGAAGCTTGGATACAATAAATTTTGAAAGTGAATTGCAAGAATTTAATTAGCAGAATTTATTAGATGTTAGTGCGCACTTATTAGTTTCTCCATATGTCTGCCAATACACAATATATGATCCAATAATCTAGATTTATAACTTATCTCAGTGGTATATTTTTAGTTTCAGATTTAAATATTAAGCTTCATGATAGAAAAATTGGTTACCCTAAACTCAACCATAATGAAAAGCAAAAAATATTTGAAAATTTCAAACTACTGTTGGATGAAAATGTAGTAAAAAAACCGTTGTAAACGGAGGTAATCATGTGTTGGAATACATAAAACGTCAAGCTGAATGAAAGAAGTCAGAGGTAGTTAACATCAAAATTTATTAAATTAATTATAAAACTACCCAGGCCTATGGTAAGGGTAAAGACTAAGTTGGCAGTAGGGAAGGGGTTGTGCGGTAGGAAGGGTGTTGGGCAGTAGGGATGACGATAACGTGTGAAAGAGCTTGATGTTTGGTGTTTCCAGTATTGAAAAGCCCATTCCGATACATCAATTAATTCTCGAAATGTTTTATACAATTATTTAAGATTTTAATTCCCTTACTGCAGAATTGAAACTTCGGGAAAACGATGAAAAAATCAGGTTAAAGTTGACGGATGTGCGTCACCTTCGAACATTTCCGTTCCTAGTGCATTGGCTAACTGTTAGTGTCAACTCCATCCCGATTCGTCAATTTGATTTTGAGTTAGAATACGGACTGACTGAAAAGATCCAAAATGGTTTTGCAACATATAATATAATGAAACTAATTGAAAAAATTTGTACAAAGTAAATTAAGAGAAAATTCCATTGGTTTTCCTAGCTACATTTTGTACTCTGATTAGCAACTAAATTTAATTGTTAATTAAATTCAGGTATTTTCAAAATAAATTATAGAACTAAATAAAGTTTTAAATTTCTTTTATTTGGTTAAAAGTTTTTATGTCTTTCTCAATCGTAAGTGTGGCTTAGTTTTTGATTTGATTGAACTCTTGTACTGACTAAGCAGTGACCGTAATTTTTCTTCATATAACCATTGTCAACAATCTGCATGCCCTTTGGTTTTTATTTCTAGAATTGAAGATAAATGGAAATGTATGATTTCATTCATTGAAATTTTCGGAAAAAGTTAGATTTATCTCCTCCCATTTCAAGCACTTCTACAATCTACAATCCTGTATACATCACTCTTCCCCTAATTCTAACATTTCTATTCAACTGACCCTTTTCTCTTTCCTCTTTCTCAGATTTCAATCAATCGTATTGCTAACCAGCCATTTAATACTTTTGGTGTCCTTATGTCGGTCTTCCTACCTTTTCGCATTCACACGTCCCTAACTAGTTTCAAGCACCTAGTCATTAACAGATCTCCCCTTCTGCGCTTCTACTATTTCAAATATCGATATATTCCATCCATATAGAATTCCAATCTGTATTTATCATATATCCACTCACCTTCCATTCTGTCCCCGTCAAATTTGTAATCAGTTCCAAAACTATAATCATCTGCGCAAATACTCTTTCATTCTTCTTCCACCGGACTAATGTCATCATCCCACCAATCTATACACTCGGACTCGTCCACCATCCTGTCATCCTCTAGTCTCACCCCATTTAAAAGCATTGGTATGAATTTCGTAAAAGTTTTTCTTCTAGAACATAATTATGTGGATGTATGAAAACTTACTTTCACAAAACTAAAATCTCAATCTATGCAGCAAACAAAACAATTGTTATAAACCAACAGAGACATGTGTGGTAGCTGTAAGCGTCTTGTATAAAACTAATTCACAATATTCACGATTGACCAAATAAAGTGACAAATGTGTGCACAAAATATCTTGTTAAGCAAATCAAATTCTCGGCTCTGAGTTCTTGCCATACCAAAACAAAAATTTGGCATGAGCGGATGGTGGACTTCAATGTGAAATATATCCAGCAATCGATCAAGAAAGTGCATGGAACGAGTTATTTTTGCAAAAGTAAAGGGTGAAGTCTTTTATGATGCCTGCCACTACGGTAAAACATGTCGAAAATAATTTTCATCAATTACACAAAAAATAACCTCTAGAAAAAATCGCAAAAGAACGATGCGATGGTTGACATCCCAAGGCAATCAAGATTGTACTAGCTGGATATCACTGAATCGTTAGTGATGCACATACGAGTATTTTGTGTTAACAATAGCTTTGCGAAGGCTCGTATGTTGTTCTAGTTGTTTAATTATTGAGACTTGTGGCAGTCTAATTTATTTGTATTACGTGTAAGGTCAGTCGGACCTACGATCAGCTTGGTCTTGGTACTGTCGAAATCGTGTCAAGCGTGAGGGAACTTTAGGAGACTTTTAATTGTTGACGCTGATTTTCATCTGGGCTACTTCGTTACAGTTTAGTTTTATCGTAAGCACATAATTATTTAAAAGTTAATTTGAACTTAAATTAAAGTTTGGGGTCTTTCTTCATCAAATTAAATGCTAAGAAGCTGCGGAGCTTTAGAGAATTAGCAATACTATCTGTATTCTGCTAAAAACTGAAACGTAAAACAAATTTAAAAATTATTAGAATAAAATTTAACTGAACCTAAGAAATCTAAAGTATTCATTATAATGTTCGCACATTAAGTGAATCCAAAACAGTGTGTTAAGGATGTCCCTTGGTTCTCTATGCCTAATCAGATCACATTTATCGTATAACGCGTGTCAACATTTTCTTTTCCAAAACAACTCTCGACAATGTATGATGGAGTAACTGATAACACTGCATAACCTTTAACTACAATGACGAGCTAAGCAGATGTGCTTAGCTAGTAATTGTACAATTAAGAGATGTTGAAAAAAATGCACAATGCTTTGAGTCAGGTTTTAGTAAGGTTTTTAAGTTTGTGTAAGTTAAATGTCTGAAGCAATTAGGACACAAAGAAATGTTTGGTGATGTATCTAATACCAAACATATGACTCATTGTTAGATGGAGAAGTGGAATTCCCACTTCCTTTAAAAGTTTCACCCATCCCCAAGTTAGATGGATTCGTCGGTGTGGGAGAAATTCTCCCAGACCGACGCTCCATCCATTTTGGAAAAAAGAGAAGTAGAGTCAGTCTCATTCCGACTTCCCAACCCTCAAAAACTCACCTGCCTGCTGCTGCTAGTTTTTTTTTTTTCTATTTGGTTTTTCGTTTCCGGATCGNTGTGGGAGAAATTCTCCCAGACCGACGCTCCATCCATTTTGGAAAAAAGAGAAGTAGAGTCAGTCTCATTCCGAATTCCCAACCCTCAAAAACTCACCTGCCTGCTGCTGCTAGTTTCTTTTTTTTTCTATTTGGTTTTTCGTTTCCGGATCGGATTTTCGGAGGAAGAATCCGGCCGTGGATTATTTGGAGGATCAGGAGATTATCGGTTAGTGATCCCCTGACCTCTGACCCCTTTTTCTGTCCCTTTCCTTTTCATTTTCTCTCAATTAAATTAGTTTAAAAACTATCCCCAAAAACCCAACCATTTCCCTACCCCAACCCTGACGTATCCCGACCCTTCCCCGAAACCCCAAAAAATACCCTTCCCAAATTAATATATCACCCCCTAATTTATCCCACTTTATTCCCCCGGTAAGACATATAAGTCTTACATAAAACGGCGAGTTTTTTATTCGCTNAACCCAACCATTTCCCTACCCCAACCCTGACGTATCCCGACCCTTCCCCGAAACCCCAAAAAATACCCTTCCCATTCCCAAATTAATATATCACCCCCTAATTTATCCCACTTTATTCCCCCGGTAAGACATATAAGTCTTACATAAAACGGCGAGTTTTTTATTCGCTTTTTTGGATTCCGGTTCTTCAAATCCGGACTCAGCAATCAGTGGGAGCTGACGCCGCCGCTGCCTCATCTCATCCACCATCCTCCGCATCATCCTCATCACACGGAATCTAAAGACTCCGAGGTAACAAAATAAATTAAATATTAAATTATTTTTTATACATTTTTGCAAACTTTGTTCTTTTGTTGTTTATTGTTTTTACCTGGAACCTTAAGTCCCAGGTACGCGCACACATACCGCACTAGGCTCCCGAGCCTTCATTTTTCATATTTTGCACACAGGTCATGCCCGATTTTCCATTTGTTTTTTGTCGTTTCTTCGGGTTCTTACCTTACTTTCAGATTAGGCCGAATAAAAAATTTTGTCAAAATTTGGTTTATTTATTTATTTTATTACATATAAATTGGTTGATCCATATTCCCTGTGCGCCTTACATCATTTTTTTAGGTTCTATAACTCCGAATTTGGACCTTATAAACCCAAATTCGGAATTTAAATATCGGTCGTTGTAAAGCTAACACCGTCCGTACCCTTACTACACTCAACAACACCCGACCCCGAGGTTACCGACTTGGGACAAATCCCCAGTATACCAACACCCCGCGCCCATTAGAGCTGGGCATCTCTCCTGTCAATCCCACAAACTTCAAAATCTTTTCTAACAGTTATCTTAATACCTAACGCCCCAGATAAATTCAATTTTACCTTTAATTCGAGCAAATAATTCCCAACTTTCTACAAAATGTTCCTAAATAAATCAAATTATACCAATTTCTTATAAATTGGTTAAAAAAATCATTTTTAAAATTCAGAATTCGAACAAATTTCTTACCAGACAGTCCAATTTATTAACAACCCCACCCCAAATTACCGTTAATACCCAGAAATAAATCCACATTCCTACAAAATTATATCCCTGACTATTAAATTCATTTCTAATCATTCCCAAACTCCCCCCATACCTCCAAAAATAATTCCAAATTAATTTTTATTTATTCTCCACCATTCCTCCCAACCAAAATATTCCCTAAGTTACAATCTTTATCCAATTCCTTCCCAATTTTTCCAACTTTTACACAAATTTTTCAAGTTAATCGTTACAATACAAAACTTTCCGAACAAAACAATCAACATTTCTAATGACACACCGTACCCCTGTCTCCCCGCACGATGAGGAACGTGACCAAGTGGGTGCACCATACTTACGCCGCTCATTGAGAGGAATTACGGAACCCCCTATCCCTATAAGTAGGGAACAGAGGGAGTTTTCAGTACCTCCAAGAGATTCACAAAACTACACNACGGAACCCCCTATCCCTATAAGTAGGGAACAGAGGGAGTTTTCAGTACCTCCAAGAGATTCACAAAACTACACACCTCACGTTCTCCAATGGAGAAACCCCGCACTGGCCGATATTTGGATGCAGGGAAGAGCGCCTCAATCATCTTATCGCCCTATTTCTCAACCCCTACCAATTACCGCTTCTATTTCAACCCAAACCACCACCCCTCCTCAATCTACTACTCCATNTATTTCTCAACCCCTACCAATTACCGCTTCTATTTCAACCCAAACCACCACCCCTCCTCAATCTACTACTCCATCCCCTTCCCACGAACGATCCCTAATTGATTTCCCCGAACCCAACTATCGCATCCCGGAACCCAACATACACCCTACTCCTACCCGTCCCCTTCGCAATACCCAAACCAGAGACCGTAGGAATTTACCTCCCAATCTTCCTCGAAATAGTTCCCCTTCCCCGACCAATTTTCTACCTATTCCTACCCCACAACCCAAACGCCCCGACCTTAATGTAAACAGTACTCTCCAATACCTTAGGAGACACGATGGTTCT
>NIPM01000309.1:0-105349 GCA_002738285.1 Holacanthella duospinosa
TTAGGGTTGTTAGGTTGTTAGGTTGTTAGGGTCTTAGGGTGAAAGCGACTTAGGGTGAATGTCTTAGGGTGAAAGCGACTTAGGGCGAATGGTGAAAAAACTTTGGTTCTTTTAATACTTAGGGTCTTAGGCTNGCGACTTAGGGTGAATGTGTCTTAGGGTGAATGTGTCTTAGGGTGAATGTGTCTTAGGGTGAATGTGTCTTAGTGTGAAAGCGACTTAGGGTTGTTAGGTTGTTAGGTTGTTAGGGTCTTAGGGTGAAAGCGACTTAGGGTGAATGTGTCTTAGGGTGAAAGCGACTTAGGGCGAATGGTGAAAAAACTTTGGTTCTTTTAATACTTAGGGTCTTAGGCTCTTAGGGTGAAAGGTCGGTGGGCGGTGGAAAGTCTTTGGTCGGTGTGTTGGTCGGTGGCTTTAAGGGCGGTGGTGGAGCGAAAATCATCCCCTACATACTACTCTTGTTGTCAAGGAAACTTAGAAAATTAGCAAACTTAGAAACAAAAAAACTAAATGTATAAAAAAATTCAATTTCAGACCCGATTTTCCATTTTTGTATTATGTAACTCCGGAGTCGAGAGTCATGACTCTGACTCTGACTCAGAGTCGACTCCCAAAATTCAAGGAGTCAGAGTCATGACTCCGAGAGTCGACTCCCAACATTTAGAGAGTCAGAGTCATGACTCTCAGAGTCAATGACTCTGACTCCGGCTAAACTGGGAGTCATGGAGAACACTACACCAAACCAAAATTCTGATGACCATATTTGGGATGGGTGGGGGTAATGTAAATCAGGTGTTTGCGTTTCCGACCAAAAAACACACAATGTACATACTCTCATGACCATGGCCAACGAATGGGGAAATAAGAATGAGATAGTTTTATCAACATTAAAATTCCCGCATTCATATATTGGTACTGCAAACAAATTTTACACTAGATATGAGATTTTGACGAGCGAGGTCTGAGAATATTTTCATTCCGCACGTATGAGAATTAACAAACTATATTAACAGATCATTAGATCCAATCTGAAAAAGTACTGACTGCACTAAAACTAAAAACTTTTCCGAATACCCATGAGCCTAATAAAAATAAATGATTTAATTGATATAAATAAATTAAAATTTGACACAACTCCCTATAAACGGGCAATCTAATGTGGCAATAACTTCAAAAAAAAGGCAATTCCACTCTTCGAAGAATGTTGGTATAACTTTAACGGTTGACACACTACCAGCAATGAACGATTTGGATTAAGGTATATTTTTAAATTCAATGATGGAATAATTGATTTAATATACTTTTTTACCATATTAAAATTCACTCCAACCAAAAACCTTGTCCAACTCTGGACCAAATTTGGTCCAAGAGGAGTGGCTAACAAGCTTAAGACCCTCTAAACCCCAAAATTACCCAATGAGTCCCAATTTTATATTTTTGGAAGTTATGTTCTTATAGTGTCAATTGATATGCATGTAATACAAGTTATTAATTAATAAGTTATGTTATTAATAAAAATATTATTCAATTCAATTCAATTTATTCGAAGGAATACCCTAATTACACCTACTGTGCTAGGTTATTACATTCCCCGATTAACATTGTACATTTAGTTGGACCAAATTTAGTCCAAGGTTTGAAAACCATAAATTTGCTTGGACCAATTTTAGTCCAAAGTTGGGGCAATAAGAAAATTACAGCGGAGGAGAATTCAAAATTCGCCTGGTCGTCTTAGATTTATTCCAAGTTCAAATACTCACACCATACAGCGCTGTCACATCTCCGATGCCAAGTTTAGTTCAAACTTGGAGAATCGATTTGGGGTCGATAGTGGGTGAAAATTTAATAAAAATTGAGTAAAGTTTAAACCAAATTAAGTGTCCAGAGTTTAGTTACAAATGAGTAAAAATGTCCTTTCTTCGACACTATATGACTTACCCATAAACAGAATGCATCAGTCCTACCAATAACGCCCACCACAATGGACCGCTTACAATTATTGTAACTGATTTTTATGTATATGTGGAAATAAATCGTTATGGCGACCATGGGTATTTACAAATAGTAATACAAAACGCTTTAAACCAAACGAAGAAGTTGAATTCAACATCCAAAGATTGAGAAAACGTCGCTGTCATATTTGTGAACAACAATTTTAATCCGTAGCTAGTTTACAACAGCACATCACTCATTTTCATCCACAAGTGTGCAGTGAGATAAACATGCAACGTGGCAGGGGGGGGGGGGATTGAGGACCCACTCGAATTTATTTGTATACGTCGTGTAGTTAATGGAACATATAGTGAATATAGTACAAATGAATAATGTGCAACCAATTTAACTAAAAGGAATCTTTCGTCGTATTAACTCGAACTTGGTAAATCGTCTGAAGGCTAAACTGCAAGAATAAAAAAATTATAAAGTAGTTTCACGCAGTGGTAAATTTTGAAGAAGGAAACATAAATGGAACGTTTACACAAAAGTGTCCACTATTTAGATCATTTCAGTTTACAGTTAACAGTGATCACGAAATTCCATTTGCTATGAAAAAGTTGCTGTTGTATGCTGTTGTATAGAAACTATTGAGAATTATACACACATAGTGTCCAGTTGGGTGTTCAAATCAATTTTGTCATTCAATATACCCTTCGCCGAATACAACAATTTTTCTGGTAGTAGTGAAGAGTTTGTTTACCCGATACGTTAAAAAGAAAAATGAAGTGTTTAATTTGTATATCTGGTGATGACAATTTATATTTCAAAAGATCTCTAAATTTCCACCCAAATTTGCGTCCAGAGTTTCCGCAAGCTACACTTTCAGGAATAAGAAAAATGTTGCAAAAGAGTCATACTACGACCCACTTTAAAATTGGAAAGGTGAATTGTGAAATATAACTTTCCCATTTACATTGAATCAAGTGAAAGCGTTTGAAAAAAAGAATCCATCCATTGCATTAACTATAATTTGCTATGACGAAAACATGAAGCTTAATACCAGAACTTGGGAAGAAAAAGGTCACAAATTTGTTGAGAATTTAATTCACCAAGTCGCTGAAGGTGAAACAAATATCCACGGAGATGGCATGGAAACCGGTGTAGAAAGTAGAGCTACCCGCGCAAAAAACTATTAAAAGAAGTTAGATCAAAGTTCTATACTCTACACACATGCAAAACAGACCGACTAACCAGGGTTGATCTATGGTTGTATCTTGGGAGAAAAGGAATTTTTTTTTATCAAAAACCTTCATGCGTTTCTAGATCGTACCCGTGGTCGTCGAGATAATGAGATTTGACGATTTAGTCTCCAAACATTCACACAACACACAATCACGGAGTATCAACGTTATTGTGCCGAATTGGGATTTTAAAAGACAAACTTTCAAAACATCCATTTCTAAAAATTTGTGCATTTTCAACGCACCATCAAAATTCCAAATTTTGTGTTCGCTGATTTTGAAAGCACATTGAAAAAGTTCAAGCTTTTAATGTGGTGGAAATGTAAAATTTAACCAACATAAGTCTGGCGCATATTTTTGGATTTGCGTAAATCATAATCACCAAGTTATTGAGCTTGTGGTTTATCATGCAATTGAGAGCAATGAAAACGTTGCTCAAAAATGCTCAAGCAACTTATTGATTTATCACGTTTGTCTGTCGAAGTACAGCAGCTGAAGAATATTAAAATTTTTGATGATTATGACTCAAGAATATGAGGCTAAATTAAATGATAAAAACTTTCGTCGCATTCAACGATGTTTCTTTTGCCACAAGAGCTTTGGACCAAAAGGCATCATTGTCATAGAACTTTTAAATTCGAAGGTAAGATTGACAAATTACTTTTCTATAATTAGCTAACTCTAAATATCTTATAGCCTTGGCATATAGGTATTGTAACATGAAGGCGATACAAAAGGAAAAGAAACTCGTTATTTTCCATAATTTTAAAGAATGTGATAGAAAATTGATCTTGGAGCCTGTAAACCAAGATTTGATTGATCAAGTGGAAGTTATTGCATCTTGAAAATTTTGCGTGTGATTGTGAAATCGCGAGGACAAAATATAAGATATGTAGAGTTCTGTGTATTTTTCAATAGGAGCTTGGAAGCTTTTGAAAATAATTTGGACCAACAACTTAACAAAAGGGTCTTTAGTCATCTTACCGAGGACGAGTTGAAACTTTTACAAGGAAAAGGAATTTACAATTATAATTGTTTGGAGTTTGTCGAAAAATACAATTAAACCAATTTACCATCCATGGAATCTTTTAGAAACGATTGAACAGGCAATAAGAATTGAACAATATTCACATGAACAAAACACATGGAATACGTTGAAAATTGAGACAATGTGACAATGTACGAACGCATATTGTCTATTGGATAAGGCGATACGTGGGGACTTTTTCTTACGTTTACCAGGCGTTATGTACGCGACCTATGATAAAGATTTATGTCATTATTTCTTACTTCCAATGTTAGAATGACGCAGCATTGAAACTAACTGGAGTGAATCAAGAACATTTTCGAGACCCTATAATGTACATTACGATTGAACTTAGCGTGAGGGATGGCTTAGTTACTGTTGGTGCTATCAGGACTTGTAAAGCCAACAATTCACTGTAAGGTTTTTTCTATTTTGTGAGATTTTACACCTATTGAATACTTAATAACTAATTGTCTTAACTCGGTATGATACTCTCTTCGGCACCTTAAATACGAAGCTCCAAAGCCTTACAGTTTCTTTACGGAGTATTTTCTTCACTCAATAAAGCCGTCCACAATTCAAGTCATTCTCCCTCAATCGATGAACTAATACAATGAACCAATCGAGAATTTACACTTAATGATACTACACTATATTTAAACAGCAAACTCAAGAAAACTTGCGAGCAAATTAAATCTAGAGGGCGAAGTTGCGAGTCTAAAGTTTTCTATGATCAATTGAAACAAAAATTTCATTGTGTATGCGTAAAATATTACTCGCCACCATAGAATCCCTAACACTTGAACAACATTAAACCCTATGAACACTTTTCGATTTAGCCGAGAATGGTGAAGCCTTGTTTTGTTTCGGTAAAAGTAACTGACAGAAACTAAACCCCTTTCCCAGTGATCCGTGTGATGGAACTACTCACGTGCCATATATTCACTTGGCAACACTATTCGAGGGTGACGAATGGGTGTTTAGTGGTGAATTTTTGGAAAACTTTTATTGCCGGCCTCTTTTTTGGTCCGCCTTATCATCTCGGGAAACCCTACTTACGCTTTTTTTATAAAGCAAGTTGCCCTTAAGGGCACCAAAACATTTTCCGTACAATCTTTTATGATAAAAATTTAAAGCAAAAGGGGTTTTACGTAAACTCATTCTAGTTAATTCCTAAACTAGAATGAGTTTACTTAGGAAACTTTAAATAAAAATAGACACAATTTTCCCCTACTATTAAAACATAACTCCGGCAACAATTTTCCTAGACTCACAACATCCCCTCTCCAAAGCCACGAAACTGGAGTACAAAAATAAATAAAAATAAGTAAGGTAAGTAGTTTAGAAATAAGTAGAAATAAATGGATAATTAGATAATTCAAAAATGAGCAAGAAATGTAAGGAACTATAAATATATTTACAATTATTTACAACTACATTTTCTATTTTTTGATCTTGATGAAAGGGCATGGATCTTCCTCGTCATCATCCTCAAAAATCCCGACAATATCGCAATTCCTCTCGTTTTCCTTTTGAAATTGAAGATTTTTCCACCAAGACTCCCGAACCAACCCCATGACATCTGGCGGCAGGGACTCGAAAAACTCCAAAGCCTCTTCCCTTGTCCTTTGACGAACCGGTACTCTCTTCGCGTCGGCTGAGTCTTCCTCATGGGTCCAAAAAAAATCTGTTTCCAACAACCTGTCTGTTAATTTTACTGCATGTTTTATCCTCTCCCATTCCCTCATTTGTCCCTCCTTTTCCTTCTCCCGATTTTTTCGTTTCAATTCCGCATCCTTCAGCATTTCCCTGCTCCTATCCCTCATTCTTAATTCCATTTCTTCCTTCTTCCTCAATTCCGCCTGTTACAAATTCTTTGTCATGTGCTGTTTGTTTTCCAACATTATGTTCTGTTTCCAAATCTCCTCCTTCTCCTTCTCCTCTCCCAACCTCTTTGTTTTTCCGAGATCTTTCCTCGGCTGATTTCTTCATGTGTTACGCCTGCAGTTTCTCTTGCTTCCCGAATTCGACCCTCTTCCACTCCTAAATTTCTCAGTATTCCCGCTGACCGATTCCCTTTCTTCATTTCCTTCATTCCCTATATTTTCATGGTGTCTAAGTGAATGAGAATTGCTTGGTTGAGGATACCTTTTTGCTCTTGGCACCTGGAATGCTTTTAGAAAGGACGGAATACTTTGACCTGTGATTCGGTTGGAAGGGTGCAATGTCCACTTTCTCCCAGCGGATACCAAATTCCTTTGAGTGATGGTGATGCTGATGTTGCCAGGCTCCGTCAGCCAAACCTGACAAAATTTCTCCAAAGGGAACAATTTAGCTGGGTCGAGTTGAAAGATCATCTATTTTAGGTTTCACTTCTTTCTGAGTCATTGGGTTGATTTAGGCTTTCCACAAATTGGACCTCATCACATTCCTCGCGATTTGAATCGCTGACCTGGTCTTTTTTCTCTTAATTCCGCATATTTCTCTGAGCGTGATCATTTCCGTTCTGGAAAGAAAACAAATGTTTTAAATCAGAAACATGTGTTTCCCCGCAGAATTTTGCGTGGTATTATTTTTAAAGAAATAAATTTCGTCGCTTTTCTTGCCAGCGAATTCAAAATGTCCCTCGTACTTGTCGGTAAGAAAAGCCGTGATACCTTTTGAAGCGTTGGATAGTCTGAGGCTTATGTAGAACCAAATCCCCAATTTTGTAAATTAAAGGTCGCCGACCTTTGTTGAATTAAATAAGATGATTCTTATGAGTTTAAAACTTTGCACTTTGCCAACTCCTGAACATATCTCATCCTTGTTGCCATGGTCTCAATTTCATGACATGACTACCCTATTCCCAAGACATTTTCAAAAGGAGTTGTCAATTCCCTTCCAAAAATTAGATAAGCTGGGGTAAATTTTGTTGCATATTTGCAACTGGAGCATAATTTTGCTAACCCACTTAAAAATCTACTTATCATTCTACCTTTTTCTTTGCTTTCCTTTTTTCCAAAGAGAGATTGCGGACCGATGAGTCCAAAATGTGCTCTAGCTTACACCCTTTTCTAAGCAAAACTGCAGAAATTCTAATAGTATTTAGCGTTGGGTGAAAAGAATTGTATCCTTTCTATGGAAAACTCCCCCCATTTATGAAAGGGGTTATCATATTGTTTTAAGGTTGAATTTGCCAGCTATGCTATTAATTTTGATATGGTTTCAGAAAGTAATCCTTGTTGTAACAAGGATTTCTTGATAAAACTCCGGCCATCAAGGTAAGTCGACTGTTGAGTTTGTTTTTCTTGTTCCTATAAAACAGCAAATTTTTGGAAGGTTTAAAACTGATCATCTTTAAAAAAATTGGGAACCAGGGTTGATTTGGCCAACCTGGTATGACAACTATTCCAGTTGGTTTCTCTTGTTCAATTTTTTATAGCGCTCGCTTTCAAAATAAGAAAAACTGGTGGAAGAAATGGCGAAAAAGTCTTGTCTCCAGGACAAGACTTTTGTTTGTGAACTTGGAGTAATGAGTTGCGTTTAATTCCCATTTTGTTTCTTTTGCCGCACGCGTGACTATCCGTCTGCAAGTTTGTTGTCTTTGGACGCAATTACGACGCTAAGATCCTTAAGTGACGCATTTCACAAAATTGTCAAATCTTTCGGGCAAGTGTATTATATTTTGGGAACTTTGTTCCACCCATCCGATTGATAAATGAAATTGGCGTAGTGCTGTCTATTCGTAATAGCACTTGGCAATTCTTCCATTTCGCGGCATAGCACTTCAGTTCATAATACGCTACTTTTAACTCTAGATAATTGATATTTTTGTTTCCTCGAAGTTCCAGAAACCGTGAGAACAATCGTTGAGTGTAGTTAAGCCCCACCCCGATTTGGATGAATCGGAAAAAAAATTCTATTATATATTGGCCTGTTAGGATTGAGTTTTTTTTGTACGGGGGATATTATTTTTCCACTAATTCATGTCTTCAATCAATTATGGCGTTATTGCTATTTTTGTTAAATAATTTACTGCATTATCTTAAAGAACGAGGAATTTCACTCGCTCAAATAATTTTATTTAAAGTAAGCCATATGGTACCGCTGGACAAGCTGAGATCAAATGACCTATAAATATAATTCCGTTTTAATTTTGCACATTTTCTGACAATTTTGTTAATTTTATCCGGAGGCAATTCCACGCACATTTTGTTTGAGGAAAAAATTTAATCCTAAGTACTTTATCTTCGTTGTAGGATTCAGCTGGGATTTTAAGTGATTTATTACGAACCCGAATTTCTCCAATGTATGCATAGAAATGCGTACTGAATTTGCGCATATTTCCTGAGTCTCCGCCAGTATAAGCAATCGTTCAAATAAATTTCTAAAATTATTTCGCCTTTTTTTAGTGATGAAATTACAGGTTTAAGAAGTTTTGTAAAAATTCTTGAGCAGGTGCTTAGCCCAAATACTACTCTTTTCCAAATAAATCGTATTTATTTGGTCCAATTTGTCAATGGGAATCAAATTGTAAGCTTCTTTTAAGTCGATGCTTCCAAACTAGCATCTCATTGACATTAATTGCTTTATTGTGAAATGATCTTCCAATTTAAATTTTGGAGCTTTGAGAAAAGTATTCAACTTCTTCAAGTTGAATATAATTCTGTACTTCCCATCGGATTTTGGGTTACAGAAAACCTGTGATATTTTCTTCTCAGGTACATGGTTAACTTTTTCAATTGAGCCCAGTTGTATTAGATTCGAAAGGCATATGTCAATTTGTGAAGCCTCCGTGTTCGTATATTTTGCGTTGCTGTGTACATATTTTTGTACCGGACGCGTTTTGTAACCCTTTACTAGCTGAATCACTTCCGAATATTCTGTAATTAGTTCCTAATGATGCAAATACNTTCGAAAGGCATGTCAATTTGTGAAGCCTCCGTGTTCGTATATTTTGCGTTGCTGTGTACATATTTTTGTACCGGACGCGTTTTGTAACCCTTTACTAGCTGAATCACTTCCGAATTTTCTGTAATTAGTTCCTAATGCATTTGCAGGTGACCTGCGTGTTTGGTTACTTGGTTTGAGTTTAATGACGACGAGGCTGGTGAAAGTGACTTTGCCAGCCGCGGTACCGTGGAAACTTCTGCTTGTACTGTGACGGGCGATGGTAGTTTTTTGGATTTGTTCTATCCATTCTAACCGAAGTAAGTGTTGTCTTCTTGTAAGGTTCTGATATCATCTTCTCCTTATAAGAAGCAAATTTTGAGACCGACAATGATTTTGTCACTTGTCAACTCTTTTTTTTCTTAATGTGTTCTGGCGAGTTTAAACCAAACAAAGTTGAGTCAAGACTTGATTTGGTCAGTATATCTTTCAAAACATCGTTTTTGACGGTGGAGTGAGCAAGCTCATTCTTTCTTTCATCATTGACTTCTGTAACTCGAGGAATTACAATGGGGTGTCGCTAAAGTACTGGACTGCTTTGCTCATGTTGTCTTTTGTCTTAGTTTTCGCTGAAAGGATTTCAAAGCCTTTGCTCTTAGCCGTCTGTCCTGTTGCTAAATTGCGATGAAGGTTTGACCATTTTTCGTCTCTTTTCAGAGAATACTCTGGAGACGATGCCACAACTTCCTGGTTTACTGTTCGTGGACCAATTAGTATACAGTTTTCCGGAAATAAATATCTTTTAAAAAGTATTTCCTTTTCATCACTGTCCATAGTAATCATTGCGTGAGCCTCCCAACGTGTCGCTAATTGCGTATGAACTAATGGTCCAAACGTTTCTTCAATTCTAGATAGTTTTCCTAGAAGTCTTAGATTCTCTTCGTATAGGCCGTTGTCGTCGTCAATGTTGACAATCAGGTCTTCTTAATCAGGGGACTTTTGTCCCGGTTTCTCACGTATGACTGATGGAGGAATCGGGTCATCTGTGTCCATCATATTCACTTCATCGTTTTTTCTCTTCTCAGTTGAGGACGAATTGTGAGAGGATGGCAAATCACGGTCTAAGTGTCAAGATGTGAACGACTTTGTGAAGTAGTTATAGATCCTGGATTTAGGTCTTGATAATAGCTCATTCTTGAGAAATTCAATTGAGCGCTTATTCACTCGAGTCTCCTATCCTGTGACCTTAACCTGAACTTTCTAGACCGCTTCGATTTTTTAGATTGATGTGACGACATCTGTTAATTAATGATAATATCCGGGTTTAGAAGTCTGTAAATGTAATTATCACGAATGCGCGCTTTGCCGCATGGTATTCTTTTATATTAAATTTGTATCAATATTTAAATGTCGTTAAATGCTGTTGTGACTCTGTCACGTCCGATGTTCTGGTCCAGTGTGATTTTGTTGTTGATAAGTGAAGGTGCTACCGATCCCTTCAGAAGTAGTTAGAGCTTTTTGATTTTTTTTTTGCAGTCGCGCCTTCAGTTGCCTCGCATATTTTATTTATTGATTTTGGATTGTCATTGTTATTGAGTGAGACTCATTTCTCCCCAACCGCTTCCCAACCCAAATGCACATATGGTCTCCCACCTTTTCCCTCTCTAACGGTAAGCTACGGAAGCCTCAGTTTAACTTCAATTTCTGAAGAGGTGAGGTGTATAATTTTGGTTTGTTTTGATTTTGATGATTTTAAAAGTTTTTTGAATTTATTTTAAATAGAATTAACCTCTCGAAGTTTAATCCAAAGAAAGTGAAGTTAAAAATATGGTTTGGGTATACACTTGGGGAGTATCGGTCTAATTGTTTGTTTTTTCAGAAAAAAATTTCTCTTCTGGATTTTTGCATTCTCCACGAATCATAACAATTGAAGATTTTTGGAGAATTTTTAAAACAAAAAAGTTATATTTCTCGAAATAATTTTTGCAAAATGCCCAAAAGTATCATTATTTATGCTATTTTGTTAGTTTTAACACAACTTAACAACCTAACAAACATCCTCAAATGTCAAGATTTTTCTATAGAAATGCAAACATCCGAAAAAAATATTTAAAAAAAAACTTGATTTTTTTTTTCAAATACTGTCTCTTTAAATTGAAAGAAAACAACCCCTAAAATCTATACCCCAACCAAAAATATTGATTAACTTAACAATAAATAATTAGAACTTCTTAACGACTTTTTTCTATCTGGAAATTATTCTAAAAGTATTTTTCTATAAGGCTATGTAAAAAATAAAATGACTACGGCCGATTCCAACTGCTTCCCTAACCAGAATTTTATTCCCAATTNAAGGCTATGTAAAAAATAAAATGACTACGGCCGATTCCAACTGCTTCCCTAACCAGAATTTTATTCCCAATTTACAATTCTTTTGTATTGGTCTGCTTCTCAGAATAAAATAACTTTTCGCATACCATGGGAATCTTGAGCAATTTTTACAGTGCCCGACTCTGCATAGTGGTAGGCTTACACTATGAGAAAGTTTTAGTATTTAGGTTGATTATATTTATATGTGAGGTTTGCGAACCAGGGATTGGGAAAAAATTCAAAAAGCTCTAACTACTTCTGAAGGGATCGGTAACACAAAAAAAAAGAATGAAGAACGAATCAAAGTGTAGCATACATGGAGTGTTTTTTATTTCTTTGAGTATTGTGCAGGGTGCACACGGTNATTCAAAAAGCTCTAACTACTTCTGAAGGGATCGGTAACACAAAAAAAAAGAATGAAGAACGAATCAAAGTGTAGCATACATGGAGTGTTTTTTATTTCTTTGAGTATTGTGCAGGGTGCACACGGTAGGTGGTGACTAACGTATGTTATTGTAGGACACAAGGAAGCGTAGGATAATTATTTACAACAACCTTGACACTTAATTGCAGGTTGAAATTCAATATAAAGTGGCTGTTGGTGAATTTTTTTCTTCTAAAATTTACATCTGAAATTTCAACTTTTGACTCGAGGATTTGGTAATTTAACATTTAATAAAATATGACAATGTTTTTAGAAATTTTATCTTAAACNTAGGTGGTGACTAACGTATGTTATTGTAGGACACAAGGAAGCGTAGGATAATTATTTACAACAACCTTGACACGTAATTGCAGGTTGAAATTCAATATAAAGTGGCTATTGGTGAATTTTTTTCTTCTAAAATTTACATCTGAAATTTCCACTTTTGACTCGAGGATTTGGTAATTTAACATTTAATAAAATATGACAATGTTTTTAGAAATTTTATCTTAAACAGTGAAAGTCATGAACCCGGATAAGATACAACACAAAGTNCAGTGAAAGTCATGAACCCGGATAAGATACAACACAAAGTTGACAAATTCAAATATTGACCATGGAAGCTTTGTTAATTATGCGAAAAAGTGGTGAAATTTTCATAATTTTTTTTAATAATAACGTAGCTCCAAAGTGATATGATAGTGATTAGTAATAGTTACTTAATAAAAGAATTTCTTAGTGCATATTATTAAAATTTCGGATTATATGAGAAAGTTTAACAACAATTTTACAGATTTGGAAATAGAATTTTTGATACATTTTAACATGTACTATCCCAGTTTTTAAATTCTGTAGAAATGCTGTCTAAAATGATTCCTGACGAATCGATTCTCTCTCATTAGACACAGGTCATACATAGACATTTCTATTGAACTCATCGTGTACAATCGATTACGCACAAATTATGTCTAAACGAAACCGCTAAACAAAATTCAGCAAACTCTATTCATAAAATATTATACTGACCCAACCTGTCAGAATCAATTCTACAGGAACTGTCAATGATTTTTATGTAGGACAAATTCAAAGACATTCTCCGCATGTGGCATTATATTAGATAGTTATGGCTTTTCACCTAAAAATTTTACTTTTGACCTACTTAAATTCGACCTAAAAAATAAGGTCGACGTTAAATCATATGACGTAAAAATCCCGTGAAATTGCAACTGTTTACGACAGTTACGTATACCTTATTTTATTAGATGACGTAAAATTTNGACGTAAAAATCCCGTGAAATTGCAACTGTTTACGACAGTTACGTATACCTTATTTTATTAGATGACGTAAAAATTTTTACGTGACGTCCGCAGTTAAGGTATGAACATTAACTGAATTTTTACCAGTCAAAGTGGCGGAACCCNAAAATTTTTACGTGACGTCCGCAGTTAAGGTATGAACATTAACTGAATTTTTACCAGTCAAAGTGGCGGAACCCGAACCGGCCAAGAAAATAAACCCGTTCGGAAAACATACTGCACTGTTTCACTGAAGAATGCTTTTCGACTGGTCCCAAAGCGTGTGCTGTAGCGTTGCCGGGCTGGAGTTTGAAATCAGGTATTTTTTACTTTGGTTGAATTTTTTGTATTTGAATAATTTTTTTTCAACTGTTTAATTTTTGACTAAAAAATCAGTTAAAATGGTTGATCGGGCATGGTCAAGTTGTAATGAGATCAAAAGTAAGGTCTCAACAAAAAGATCCAGAGTACAACAATCCAGCTCCAGCTCGGGTCAAAAGGTAAACCCAAAGTCCCACAATTGAGTTTATTATTTTTACATTTTGAGACTAATTGAAACAGGATACTACTACCAATAAGGCTCGTGTTGGCTTCACCATTAAAAAGGATATCACATTGCTCAAATTAGCTATCAACACGAGTCCTGGAGAAAATGGGAAGGATGGTTGGTACGAGGAGTTTGGATGCGAGTCTTCAATAAGAACAGTGAAGTCACGTATAGATCTACTTGTTTCCAAGTACGAGAAGGAGTTGCTTACTTGGAAGTAAGTTAGTTTTTAAACTTACCTTATGCAATATTAAGTTTTGTCTCTTGCGATTAATTTACCTGGCTTGGATTTGCGCTAATCGAGTCAACCATGTCACTTTTAAGTATCGGTAGGTTCATATATGGGCACTAGGCGCATTGTTTATTGAATACCTTCAAAATTCTGCCGTAGTGATAATCGAAATCTGTCAGCTAATCACAATTTATTGTTTTATAGAACTCGGACAGGGGAGGAAGTTTCAGAACGAGGAAAATTACTTGAACAAATCAAAGTAATAATGAAATCGGCGAACCAGCCGCAGCCCATCAATATACATTTGAAGATTCACAAAATATTTCGCTTTGTTGGCTCAGAAAGCGGAAACGAAATAAATCAAAAAAAGTTTTGTTTATTTTGCAATAAGTTTTTTATATTATTACTTGCTTACCTGAAAACGGAAGTTTCATTTAAAAAAATTTCCAAATTCAACTAAATAATCATATTTGAAAAATTCGCGCACTTATATAAGGTTAATTTTCAAATGTGCTTGCCATAACTATCACACTTTAAATTTGAACATAAAAATTTTACGTCGATTTTTGAAATAAGGGAATGATCAGCCATAACTATCTATTGTCTGTTACTTACTCCAATCGTTATCTGGAGAAACAGTACATTGACCAAATTGTAAAGAAAAATTAACCAGTATTGTTGCTATTGGCATACGTTTGCAACTCTTTTTGTAACAATGAACTAGACCAGAAATAATTATACTACGGATTTTTTGTTAAATCTTGGTAACTAGCTAAGATACATGCATCTCTCGGGCCTTATGTATGGTCAGATGAACGGAATTCTACGACGATTTAGGAAAAGATTTCAGAAGATTTGCAGGTTTTAGAAAAAAACAAGTTTTACAAAAGAATTTCACAGAATTTGTGAAGGATTTTTTTTAACGTTATTTCTGAAAATATTTTTCAAATTCTACTAAAAGCAATAGGTAATTTCAAGTTTTGCGTATGTAGTAGTCTCTATTATACCGACTTTAGTTGTATAATCGAAAAAATAATATTAACTTTATTCGATTACATAAATCCTATAAAATAGTTCATTTTTTTAAATTTTATAAACAGTAAAAAAAAATTATTTTTTATTTTTAGCAAGATTTTTTATCCTTTTATTAAGATTTTGAGTATTTTTTAATCAAAAAGGATTTATGGCCTCAATATTGATTTCCATTTTTTGTGATCTTTAGCAAGATTTTTGCCATTTTTGGGAAGAATTTATGAAAGAATTGTAGTGTTTATTAAAAGGAATTTTAATGTTTATTAGAAAAAAAAGTCTAGTATATAGCAGTATTGTAGTATCTTGTTCGTAATATACTCAAAATTTCTGATTGATTGAGTTATCAATTAACCAAATTGACTCCGTTGTTGCAACAACGGAGTCAAATCTACAATATTTTACGATTCGACAAGTTACTATTGATTGAGAAATAACAATCGGTATTTTACTGATTGAACTCAGTCATAGATAGTATGGCGTAAGTGTTAAAGTAAGTGAGTTCTATCTAGTGGTGGTGGGTTCGTACCTGGTAGGTGATATCGAGTTTAGAAAAGTGAGCAGTGAGGTTTATTTACACTTTCCAATTCCTTGCCGAATCCTTTGCACAGAAATTATTCGACAGGCTTGTCTAATCAATTCTACAGACTACAGGATCATAAATAGACATAAACGTTTATGCATAGCGCTGTGCACATCCTGTATGGAATTTAAAAACTCGGGATTGGTCGCTTGAAGTTTAATGAGATTCGTTGAAAAAATAACTTGTAGTTTCGTTTCGTGTCTAAGTTGAAAACGTTTCTTGTCCTACTGTGTCGACAAAATAAATAATTATCGTTACACTGAAAACGAAGTTCAGGGTAGAAATGACACATTGAGATGCCTACTCTTATCCTATATCTCAGTATCTTAATATTTTTCCAGTTTCGTCTCGCATTAAATCTAAAAGGCAGATTTTTTCCACAGACAACCATTTTAACCATATCTCAATTTATCTAACGTCGTCCAATATGAATTTCGCTTTTAATAACTGAATAATTTAAATAATTTGAAAAATTAGTTTCATTAATTTTTCAAGTTTTTATTAGAAGTTTAGCTCTGATGAAAATGAACCGAATTTTGTCTTGTATAAAAATAGTGCAAAACCAAAAATTCATTTGGCGGTGACAGATAACGGAAACAGTGTTTTTGAAAATCTCGTTCTCTAATTTCCTAGGAAAGTCAAACAGCAAGTGAGTGAGGTTGTGAGTGAAGGGAAATGTAAAAGTGCTTAAAACCACTTACCACTGAACCCGGGTAAGTCGTTGTAGAGCGGAAAGAGGGTGAAAAGAAACTCACCCGATTTTACGAACCTATGAAAACCTACCACTTCAACCAGTACAAAATATCAGTGAACTTTCTCCATCTTCTCATTCCATCTTCACGAAGGATTTCGCAAACATCATATTCTGGCTCTCACTCAAAAACTCCCATTACTACAACAATAGACCCACATTACACCTTCAAGTCTCAACCAATCAGAAATTAGCATCACATCACATCACATCACCTACTCAACTACTTAATCAATCATTCACACTCGGTTCTTAAAAAAAACATTCTATTTCAATTCACTCAATATTATATCTTGTAAAATACGTCAAAATATTTTTGCAAATATTTTCCCAATTTGAGAAAATTTGTAGAAAAATATACCTTGTTCTAAAATTTTTACTACCGGGACTGTTTCGGAGAGCTATATGTAGATAGCATTTGTTATTGGAGAAAAAAATAGAAAAGGAGTAATTGGGAAATGAAATTCGAGATCATAATTCAAAGTTGAGTAATTTGACCTTTGGGAATTTTTTGAAGAAAACCTATCTGGAGAAGACAAGGTCATTTATCAGAAGGAACAGTTCTTGGAAGCTTTCTCTACTCACTGGATCTGAGAGTAAGGTGAGCTAGCTCAATCTTCTCAATTTCCATTATATTTTAAATTCAACAAAAAAAAAGAAATTTTTCTTTTCATTTTTCTACTTGTACAATTTCTACTGTATCGTATTTTCTGATCTTTCGAAATCAGAGAACCACCCACCCGTTGATACGATTTGAGTGGTTTTCGTCTAGTTGATATTCGAGTTGCAAAAAACATGATAGAAGTAATCCAACGTGAGAATACAAATGCAAATAGAAAGAAAAAGAAAAGAATCGAGCATCCATCAAGATCAAGTCTATTGAAAATGACTGGATTATAAATCCAACACTCAACAGATTGTATCTGATGGAATATTCAAAACAGATGTACGCCATTGGATAGAGAGACAAAGTGTCACCCTTTGCAAAAAAAAAATATTTTGTAATAGTCACCTCACACACTGTAGCCTTTATTGTGAACCGCACATGTCACACGATTGGCTGATGTGAGGGTGTAGCAAAATAAAAATTCTCAAGGCCTTATATAAGCAATTGAGTCAAATTCTAATGTAAATTGAAATGAATTAACTCTTCTAAGAGTGAATGACCTCAAAATATACGGAATTTAAAAGATATCACCAGAGGACGTCATAAGAGATATTATACGTATATCACAAAGGAGAAATTAATATACAACCCTACAACTTAAAAATAGTACTTTTGGTTAATCTATTTATGACTAAAGTTAGAATTAGGACTTTAGCTACTGCAATTTCTGTTTATATGAAATGTGATATTAGAAGCTTGCTATTGGTGGTCGAGTCTATCGACAAAAATTATGAGTTTGGCAATTTCACAACTCAAAAGTACATATTTGTTTTTTAACAAGATAAGCCTGAGACTAGGGCCCATTAGTACGTTAAATGAAAAACTCTGCGTAGTTTTTGAGAATTTACAAGATATAATTTTGTAGGTTCTGTTGGTAAATTTGAACAGACTCAAAATAATCTCTTCAGGTTNTTTGTCAGTCAGATGGAGATTTTTAAAAAAAAAAAAAAAAAAAAAAAAAAAAAAGAGTCGGTAGTACCTTTATGACTAAAAAAAAAACTTCTTCTTCTTTGACAATTTGGCATTGAGAGGTTGGAGTCTGGCAAAGCGAGTCCTTATTTTAGAATTGTTTGAACTTTTCGACAGTCAATTCCTAATGGTCCTACTGCAAAGTGTCAAAAGTTAGGTCGAAACAACCTACTCCATTCATTCAAACACTCACCCTGTCAGATTCTGTTTCCGGTTTCATCAAAATACCGAAAAAAAAAACAATATTCTTAGAAAAACTTTAAGAGAAGTAGGATCAAAAGTTTTCAAGTGTTTTGCCACTTTTCATAACTGAGGGTTTAGTGATTCATGGACATCTCAACAACGCTCACCACCCATCATATCCCGTAAGTTTATACGACATTACCTTCAAAACCGGAAATAACTGAGTTGCCAAGTTCCGCTTAACCTTTCAAATTTTCATTGCCAAGAAGAGAGATACCAATTAAAAAAAAAAAAAAGCAGAAACAATTTACTTCAAGCATCTCTCTTATGGTTATTTTATTTTTTGGCAATTTTACATCCTGATTTATAGTAACAATGTTTGGATGATAATGAGATGAACAACGGAATGAGAAATTTTTATTAGGATTTTGAATTTTTTTTTTATGAAATTGAAATTTTTGAGAAAAAGCATAACATTGGATTTTTATTTTGTCATGTCGGAAGGTAAATTGTCATTTCTTGAGTATATTTCAAATCGAAAATTGAAACTCTCCATCTGTAGCAATGATAAGCACTGTAGAACCAAAAATGAAAAAACCCTGAGCACTTTCACCGACACAATTTCATCAAATATTTCAACACCAATAAGCAGTAACTTTTTGGCGGAAATTTAGTTGGTAAAAGTGCAAACCCTGAACACTGTCACTAACTCAATTCCCACCGAAAACTTTTGTTTCTTGGCATTGAAATATTCTATGAAATTGTATTGGTGAAAGTGCTCAAAGTTTTTTCATTTTTGGTTCTACAGTACCTTTAACTTTGAAGTTTTGAACTTAAGAAATAAAATTTTTGTGTTTCCTTTTGTTCAATTTGAATGATTTATTCACTCAGATGTCCATCTGATTGATGTTCCTTGCATTTGAGTTTCTTCAGGTCAAAAGAAAGGTTCGAGAAGATATTTTTTTTTTTAAATGAGCATGTTGAATGTGAGTAAAAGCTTTCAAGAAAACAGACCAACTGACAATAGGTTCATTTTAATCGATTAAAAGCACCCTCCAAACATTCATTTTTAAAATTTAAAGGATACTTTTTCAAAAATTTCAGAACCCAAACCTATTTCCTGATCTTTCATATAAGCTATTACATATTTTAAGCACTAGCCAATCAATTCACAGGATTTGAAAAGTTTATTCTAAAGATAAAGTACTATAGTGATAAAAATTAATTTTCGTAACAAAATAGTACTGAGGAAAGTGAATCTTCGTCTTTGTGGCAAAAGTGGATCTTTTGGTGATTAATTAAAAAAGTTTAATAATATAAAATTTTGGAGGATGGGTTGAGGACAAGGTCAAAAAGTGAAAGTGGTTTAGTAATACAGGATTATTCAAACTATTTTTTACTTTTTCTAAAAATGAGTTTTGGGAAGTTGTTAATAAATTAAAATTTGAAATAAAATTCAGATTCTTTAGTGTAGAGTTGGCTCACTTAAAATGTATACTCATTTTTAAACCTCAAATAATAAATGAAGAATAGTGTTGGCGGAGTCTAGACCTCATGTTTTTATTATTTGCTTATTGGTCATTGGTATGATTGGCCATTGGCAACCATTTACTCATTTTAGAAAAAGTTTATGAAAAGTGAGGGTTAAAGGAGTTTGGATAACCCTGTAGTCACTGGAGGGGAAATCAGAACCACTTTTATTTATTGCTTTCGGAAGTTTTGAATACAAGTAATAAACCTTCATAGTTCACATGTGAAAAATTCACAATTTTCGTCTATATTTACAAAATCTACATAACTTTTTCATTTATTTGCAAAAAAAAAAAAAAAAAAAAAAAACTACTTTATAAACTTCCTTTGGTTTATAAAATGAAGAGAGTTGAACCAAAATCAACGTCATGTAATTCACTTTCTCTTTTGGTTCTAATAAACAATGACGCCTTTTGTGTCAGATTGGTAGACAACTTCTGTGGTTTTGTCCTACATTCTTAATTGGCAAACTTGGTAATACTGGAATGTAGTTTTATTAACAAACAAGTAGTGCAGAAAGTTCATCAGTCTAGTGATGATAACTTCTCTACAAAGTATTTTAATTTTACTGTTGTTGGTGTAGGCGTTCTTGGTTCTTGACAGTTAGTGGTTAGATACTTATTCATTAAATTTATTTTTATTCTTTTTAAAATTATTCAAAGAGCTAAATATAAGTAAACTAAATTAGCAAGTGTTAGAATCTCAGGGTTTGCGGTATAATTTTTGGTTATTGTGCATTTAGACTTAATTACAAAGTTACAAAATCTTCATTTTGTAGATAATCCTCTAATTTCTTATGACCTAAAGCAAGGGCAACTTTGAAATAAAACAATATCACTTTCAAAAAATTTAAATACTGAAACGCTTAAGTTGCCAAAAAAAAAAAGATACAGTAACTTCGAGGGACCGGAATATTTTTTCCGTTTTAGCCGAGATTGGCTTATGCGTTAGCCGAATAAAAAACAAAGGGAATAATTTGTTCATCTTAGCCGAAGTATAGAATAATTCATACTGGTAAATTGTTGTGTAGTCAAAAACATAACTAAAAATATATCCTTGTCTCATTCTGCATCCTATTTAAAAGTTTTAAAAGTTTGAATAAAGTTTTTCATTAAATTTCATACAAAAAAAAGTTCAAGTTTCTGAAAAAAAAATTTTTTTTTTCAATTGATGTTCGTGGTAACCGAAGTAAAAAGCTTGTGAATTATTTACTAGGACCACGAAAAAGCGTTTATCTTAGCCTTGATTTCGACTTAACCGGGTTCGGCTGAGCCGTGTCATTTAAACACAAATTTCTTATTTTTAGCCCGGATCAAATCATTTTGTTGTTGGTAAGCCAGGGTTTGTGGTAAACGAGCTCAGTTTATCAGAAGTTTACATAGTCATATGAATCAAAAAACAATAATAATTATTGAAAAAAAAAACAAGAAATATATTTAAATCTAAAACAATGATTTGCTCTGATTCAAATTTATTTTTCTAATAGTGATGATAATAAAGAAAAATTAAATTTTTTTTTAATTCAAATTAATGAGAAGAAGTATGATTAGGAGTCGGATATTTAAAAAATAGAAAGAAAAGTACAGTATGTCACTTGCTATTGTCATTTATTGTTCCGTTCCAACGACTAAGCCTGTCTTGATCCATTGTTTCTTCTCTTTAGACAAGTCCTTTGTTTCCGTCAAACATAAAGATGTTGGAACTTGCTAAGTTTTATTAGTCATGTTTCCGTAACTTTCTTTTTCACTGAAAGAAACTTACACAAAAGACAGCGAAAGGCAGGATTTCTGTAAAAAAAAATTGAAAAGACAAACGTAAGAATTTGCATTTGGTAGAGAAAGTGAGAGAAATTGTGTCCAATAACAATTCCCTATTTTTTTAATTTAATCCCTTTCCTCCAAAAGTATAAAATTACAACTTTCTCTTCGTCCAATAAACAAAATGTGTTTCTATCTTTATGAGAATCACTGTACATTTTGGTAAATTGAACTGAGAATTTAAGAATTTTCAATTTCCTTGTCACTCTGAACGAAAGTGAATAGTTACGGAATATACAGAGGAAGTGTAGATACTTGTAGGTGTTTCTGATTCCTTCATGCAAATGCAGTCTGTTTTTTGTTAGAACCCGGATATTTACAAAGAAAAAAAATTTGATACACTTTTACTATAGATTTTAACAAAAAGTTCAACTTTGTTTATCGATAAAGATACCTTCGGGGAAAAAAATTCGGTAGTATATATTTACTTCACAACCGGAAAGTTATCTTTAAGCATCACTTTATTTTGTATCAGGCAAAACAAAGAAGCTATACATAATCATAAGATTCAATTGCTTTGTCTTACGTTCATATTCTAGCCATTTCATCATTTATTGGACAAACTTCAATCAGAATTTTCATTACACGCTCAATATCATCAAAAATTAGGTGTTGGTTAAAATGAAAAAAAAAACACAGCTTTAGAAGAAAATTTAACGAGAATTTAGAGCTAAAATTTGATTTAATATTCGTAAGAAAGTGTTTGTCGGAGTAGGGAGGCTTCCTGAAACGATAAATTAAAATTCAGTGAATGTCTCAGTTGTGTGACCTGTCATTTCCAGGTGTTTACAGCAACCAGTAGTCTAACTTTTAGTATCTAAAATTATCAAAAGACAAGAACAGAATTCATAAAAAGGCAGTGGAGCTTAAGAAAACAAAAGACTTTGGTGGTTGGTAATCAAGTTGATCCTCCCCTTCATCATCCGCTTCATCATCCGCTTCATCATCCGCTTCATCATCCGCACATTATTCTAACGGCAGAGACTCTGTAGGTTACAAAAGAGAAAGCAAAAGAGATAATTATGATTATGAAATATTAACATCAACCTACGTAGGATACTTTCATTTTCGTAGCTTTCACTCGGACTATTTAGAACCTTATTCTATTGAGAATAATGACTGAAAAGGTGTGGTTTTTGGAGGAAACAAAAATAACAAGAAACCTGAGGATTATTAACCAATGAGGTCATAATAGCTTCAATGTATTTGTGGGAGTTGGATTTTTAATTTCCCACTGTTATTCAGATGAAATTAGAAGAATAAAATATTCTTGAGATCTATTGTTGTCATAATGGAGTGAAAACAATGGAAAAGTTAGTGTTATTCTTTTGTTGTGACTCTGTTGATGGTCTAAGGGACTGTGGGATGAAAATGATGGTTGACAGGTCAAAATGATTTATGCCATTTCCCTATCACAGTCTTCCTAATAATACTCGTTTTCTTGTTTTGGCTTGATTCAACAAAACACAATAGAGAGGAACTCCTAATAACCTAAACCCTAAACCTAAACCTCACAACCCAACTCTGTACCTATTTTTAACTTGAATTGTCCTTTACTAAGTAATCTGTCGCTCTCGGATTTCCCACCAACTATTGACGATGTTGAAAGGAAATTTTTCAACCAAGAATCTGGCAACGAGTGTGAAAAACTATCATACGACATTTTTTGCATAAAGATATTTATAACATTTTTTATTAATTTGAAACCTAATTTTTAATTAGGTTTGAACTTTATCTTAAAAATCATCATAGATCCTTCATTTTTTAGTTAACTTTTGAAGAATTTTTGAATTTGGAATATACATATAATACTTTATGTGGTAGGGATATTTTACAGGGCCCAGAAATTCTGACTACTTGTAACTGTTTTTTTTTACTAAAGTTTTGTAATTTGACAAAAGAAATATGTGCACAACTCTGATGTGTACAAATTTATATTTTCGAATTCTGAATATTAAATAAATGTACAAAATACACACAGAAGGTTAAGATTAGCTCAGATTCAATTGATCTTTCGATTGTGTTATATTTAAAAAACACTGACGAATTTGTACACACAGGTAGTGAAATTTTAATGAAAAATTATTCAAAACAGTGCTAATTTTAGAAATTTGGTAGTGTTTCTCTAGGGTTAATGTAGTGAGTCAGAAACGAAAACACACTTTCTTTTTAAATAATCTTCTCCCCTGTCTCACAAATCTTTTAAATCTTTAGCTCATAAACTTTAGAATTTTTAGAGTTTTTAAGAATTTTTAGAGTTTTTTTTGTTTTAAGTTTTAACCAATGTGAAAACGAGGTACTTTCTTTCTTCGGCTGATTAAAATGTTCCTAGCTCACAACCTCCTTGACAACCCGTCTGTCAAGTTATACTCCCAAGGGATCAATTTTACAGAGTTTTCAATTTTTTTTTTAGTTTTTACTATCTTTGACAAGACTTCAATGCCCTATTGAATGAATCTCGTAAATTTTGGTTGTCGGTGGTTTCTGCCTTTAATACATCTCACTTTCTCTGTCCAAGTTAATGGTGATTGCATGGATGACTTGGGACTCTCTAAGGTCCTAATATGCGACGTTAGACTTTACGTNATGGATGACTTGGGACTCTCTAAGGTCCTAATATGCGACGTTAGACTTTTATATGTTCTTTAAAAAAAAATTCCTACGGTGTGGTGGTTTCTAAGCTTCTAAAAAAAAAGGATGAAATTCAGAAGACGTGAGTAGAATAAATGTAAGTTTTGGTTTTGTGTGGGGAGATTAAGGGTAGGATATGGGTGAAAGTACCACTAGTTGGTCTTTTTTTTCTTTTTTGGTATACAGCATGACCAGAGTTTTGTTGTCAGCAAGTTACCGGACTTCGTCCATTGTCAGAAATCAATGTGTGCTGGAAGCACCACTTGTCGGCAAACTTACCAAATTCAAAATTTAACTTTTTTTTAAATTGGACGGAATTCTTGTTGAAATTATTGTAATTCCTCCTTGTCACTCTCTAGTTATTATTCAATTTTTGTTTAAATTATTTGTACAGGACTATGCAAACACTTTTAACCACTTGTGGTAGCTGCATGATTTCCAAAAGAGTAATTTGACATAGTTGTAAGATTGTTAACTAAATATATCCTATTGCTGAATTGGCTGAAGGATAATACTTTATTTTCTAAAATGAATCAATATTTTAAGCANTTGCTGAATTAGCTGAAGGATAATACTTTATTTTCTAAAATGAATCAATATTTTAAGCAATAATGTCTGAAGCTCTCAAATCACTATATTAAAAACAAAAGGCTACGACAGTGAGTAAGAGTTTTCATAACCCCCACACTACACCAAACAATTCCTCAACAATGTTTGAGTTACATAACATCGTCATTGAATTTAACTCATTCCGATAGTTATATTTAACAATTGACTGAACAACCGTCAACAATCAGAACTGTGAGTTCAATGTTTGTTACAAAATTTCATGATTTCTATTATGACTCGCAGAATTTAAATTTATGATATTCTATAACAAAAATAATTAACTGTTGTTTAGTCAAATAGCTACCAGGGATTGAAAATATCATAATGTGATAAAACCCATGGAGTTTGTCCAATGAGGTTGGGAGTAGTTAACAGGACAATGTGGATTATATGAGCCAAACATTGTGGAAGAATGGTCCAGTAGTACAATAATTAATTTAAAAAATTATGAAAATATTGAGTAGAGTGTAACAAGAAGGAATACGAATAATGTTAAATAGAAATCTCTTCTAATTTAAAATATATATAGCTTAATTTTGCATTTATTGAATTCTACACCAAGTAGCCTTCGGCAAAACACGGTTATAATTCTGACGAAAAAGTAAAAAATTCCTTTCACTTTACTAAAATACATCGACCACGCTGTACTTTCTCCTGAGGACATCATGAACTAGAACCCTTTTATTTTATTTTATTTTTGCACAAATGAAGCTCCAAATCCTAGTTACTAAGGGTCTTACTCTTAGATTCAGAGACCTACATAATAAAACATTTAGCATTAGAATAGTCTTTTTGTTCTAGAATTTTGCCTATTCTGGTGAAGCCTTGGGGGAGAAGCTACGTGTGCTATCCTTATTTTCCGCATTAACGGAGACTCACTCTCCGACACTCAAGTCCCCAGGAGACTTGACATTGACAAGACATTGAGTCGTCCCCAGACTAAGACACTCACTCTCCTCTACTCATTCACCACCTAATACTCCCATCACAACTCACCAACTATTCAACAACATAAAATATTAACATTTGAAACTCTACTTTTTCCTTACGTTCATTATTATTTTCGGAGATTTTTTCACATTTTTAGTCCTATATTTAAGATTTTTTTTATTTTTTTTTAGGTTTCTATTGTTTTTGGTAGGGTTTTTAGTCTATGGATGTTGGGGAGTTAACTGTGTAGACTCTGTTTTACATCCTGAAATTCCTCGACATATAAAGCTAATAAATATTCGTACACTCAAAAAATTATTAACTTTAAGCAAATCTTATTCACTGGTTTACGTGATCAAATAACTCCAGAAATGAAAGAAATTGAAGGAATGGACTATTGCGCCTTTAAAAAAGTTTTTGCGCTAAACATTCCAAGATTGTTTTTTTATTTAATAAGAACCTGATTTTTTTGGAGGGGTTATGAGACAAAAAAAAAATTTTTTTTTTGAGGCTAGCAATTTTCCGCTGATGCACTGCACACACATCTAAACTTTTCAGTCACGTTGTTGGTATATTTTTGAACTTTGAATTTGAAATTGTTCCTTTTAAATAATTTTGTTTATCTCCATTGTAGTTCTCACAGTAACTGCACCAACTAAGCAATTCATGCTTTGCATATTTCATGCTCTTGGGTAAACTTAAGATTATGTTCTTTATATGTTATTTTCCATTGTTCCCTAAATCTCAACTATTCAGTGTAAATTTCAAATGAAGACTTATTGGATAGGTTTCTTGTTATATGATAAATAATTTTAGACTAAAGGTTACAAAAAATAGACTTTGATTACTTACCTTGATTCAGATTTAGAGAGATTTTTTTTTACCTAAGGTATCCTGTTTTTCTTCTTTAATCTTCAAAATTCCGGAAGCGCAATGAGCGGATCAGTGAAGAAAGCAAGTAAAAAAAAGAAAAAAAGTTTTTCGTTTCATAAATTTACGATTAGGCTCGCTGTTACTTACCGTTATCGGTAAATCAATTAGTATATAGGAATATTACCCCTTAATAAATATTGTCAAAAAATTTATAGAATCACAAATTTCATTGTCAAGTCAAATTTTTCAATGTAAATAAATAAGCTACTAGGAGGAAGATTTTCTTTTTCTATTGTCAATTTTCATTCTGCTATCTCAAAAGTCCACAATTTGGTTTAGTTAAAAAATATCATTTTATAGCTTACATACAGGGTGTTTAACATTTTTTTGGACCCTAGAAAGCATGACGTAATTTTTTCAGACTCTTTTGCTGGGAGCAGCATGGGATGGGAGGAGCTAGGATGAAATTGGAGAAAAAGGGTGCAAAAAAGATTAAATACCCTGTACTAAGAAAGGATTAACCATAATGTAATTATATTACATGCAATTAGTATTTAGTAGTTGTATTAGTAGAATTACGGTGAGTTTGATGATATTGGAAGTCATTCAATCTCCAGTTAACAATGTCTATTGTCTCTCCATTGAGTTGACTAGGTTGCAAATGCTTTTTCTAACATGTAAAAGAATCAATTAAGTCACTTTTGTCCAATTAGTCATTTCTTTGAACCTCCTAACTGGAGAATATAGATCAAAAGCTCTATTAAATCATCTACTAAGTTGTAGTTTTAGCTCAATTTTTTGGCAACTCTGTCTTGAGGCTATTAAATATGTCGTTTTGAACAAGAACATTGGAATATAACTTTTATATTTTCTGTCTTTCAGAAAAAGCCGACAGACTCTTACATATCGCTCCAACCAAATGACTCAACAATGTAGAACCCACTACGACTGAAATTTACTTAGTCGGTACACTTCCCTTGAGAAAGTCCAATAAACTACATCTGAGAAGCTCCCTTAAAAGTCACTGAAGCAAAGAAAAGGAGGATTAAATAACATCGAAAGGACGATAGAAAGACCATTTCATTTTCTCACATTTTCAGAGAGAAAAAAAAATATGAAGTAATCGAGACTGTTGGTCAACCAGAAACAAAGGGATTTGGTTTAAGTGAAAGTGAAAGTAGAAAGAAAGTTGTGTCTATAAATTTCTTTACGGGAATTGTCATTGGTTCTTTTAGTTGGTATCTAAGAAGCCAAAGACAACGGTATTATTGGCGCCATGAAAAGTTCAATTAACGACAGCAGTCATAACACGACAACTAATTCTTCTGAAAGTGGTCGTGGGTTGAACGAAAGTTATTATTCTCTCCCATTCATCGAACCATTCCCAATATTAGGAAAACTTTCCCATGAGTCGTTAAATTCTAATTCCCAAAATCCTGAGATAGGTCTTCCATCGACTCATTTTGAAAATGAGACTTCGATGGAGATGACAGATGAATGGATTTGTTTGTCATCTGACACAAATTTTATCGAAACTTCTTCAAATCCATACCATGAGGTGTTAGATCATTCTGGAGTGGAAGATAACGATGAGAGTTACTTTAGTCACAAAAATTCCACTGGAACAAAGTTGGGTCATGAGTCTCATGGGAGTCACTTGACATGTAATCGCCACTGGGACGGCTTACTTTGTTGGCCAGAGACATCAGCTGGATCTGAAGCCACACAGTCTTGCTTCCCTCAATTTAACGGAATCCATTATGACACTTCACGTAAGTTTTTCTTTTTTTCTTCTTCTTTTCACTGATTTATACTCGATGACTTATGGAGTGAAGGGTCGACGGAGACGCAACAGTTACACTTTATAATAATAAATTCTATAAGTCAAAGTCTTGGCTTTAGGTTTCTCTAAAAGAAAAACTTTCCTTTTCGACTCAAAACTTTTACCATTCATCGAGAGAGACAAGTTGACTCAAAGCCCCCCTTTTCTCTTAGACATAATTCATTATCATCATCGAATTCCCTTCCACCAATTTCCGAAACTCACTATATTCTCCATTCCCGTTTCTACTTTTCCCCCAGTACTAAATTTAATAGACTCCATTATTCCTGAGAGAGCATTAATTGATTTTAATTAAGGTCTTGTGAAATTTCAAAACTGAACGTAAGATCGTCTTTCATTTAATTATTTTTATTATTCTCATTACCTTTCATCGGATGGAGTTTCACTACCCCCGTTTCATCTTTTTGATTTTTTCTTTCGACGTATCTTTGGTGAATTTCTTACCCTTTGACATGCAAGATTTACATCATGGCAAGTAAGTTGTCAAAAAATTTAGAAAAATGGCAAATAACTATCCACTACTGCCACCATTACTTCACGTCTCATTTTCTACTAATACCGAGAGAAATGTTTTAGAACAAAATTTGAGACATACATCAGTCCGCAGTCAGTCGTGCATGCAACATGCTTCGTCCGTAAACTAAATCCCTATGCTTTTTCTTGATTTTTTTTCTTTTTACCAGAAACCTTTCACTTCGGTACACATCAAACATCATGCGGATCCGATTCATATTCTACTCTTATAGAAAGAATTTTTCATGAAGAATTTATAAAATATGAATATAGATAACTTGTCAAACCAAAAAATTTTTGATAAAACTTGCACTGGTCCACAGGTTTTTAAGACCGATGGAAGCTTACTTTTGTCTCATGCTATTTGCTGGGGAAGGAGTGGTCTTAAGATTTTGTGGAGTATATCTTCTAAACAAAATTTTTTATAGTAAACTTGTTCACAGTTTCAGAAAGATCATTGAAAAGTAGCGTTTGACGTCAAACAAATCAAGTCTCCACGATCACTAGGAAAGAAGTTATGATTTTTTGAAAATTGAAAATCTTAGACATTTTTATGAAACGATTTACTAAGAGATGGGCGTTTCAAAAGAATGTCCAAAAATTTCAGTTAGTTCTCTGACTCTGACTCTGACTCATCAATTTCTCGGAGTCACTGGTTTTGGGTGATACTGACTCATTAGAGATATGGGAGTCACTGAGTCGTGACTCTGAGTCACCTGACTCGTGACTCTGTGCCTTTCCAAAGTGACTCTGAGTCGTGACTCACTAGGAAGAGTCATAACTCCCAAGCAACAAAGCGTTACTGCTTACATCTTACCTTTTTTGTATTAAAAAATTCTTTTCAAATCCCACAACACAACAAATCTGAGAGTGGGAGTTTGCTTCCGCGCGGCTCGTGTTTAGTTTGACGTACACTTGTAACTTAAGGTTAATGTATACTCCAATCCTCTGCTTGTCATCTTCATTCGATCTCCATCTCACCTCCATTTTCATCTTAATTTTCACTTTGAAGTTAATTTCACCTCCAATTTAAAATACAAGAAAAAGCAAAGGTAATGGGTGGAGCCCAATTTCAAATACAAGAAAAAACAAAGTTAATGGGTGGAGCTAAACTAAAATGAATTTGGGTCTTAGTCGTATTTTGTTGGTTTGGGGAGAGTGAGACCATCTCTTAACATTATACTCTCATCTTCATCTAGAGCAAAAGTTGGATTGAATCCAACTTTTGCTCTAGATGAAAACTCACCTCCCTCCTCCCTTTATTGAAGGTAGGATGAAATGAGAGTTGAATGAAAAGCGAGTATATATTGCAAAAATGACTAGCAAGATGAAGATGAGAAGTAAATGCAGATTGAATGAAGATGAAATTCTGGAGTATACATTAGCCTTTACACCACTACACATCGAAATCGAACTCAGATTTTAATAAAAATCTAAACTCAACGCTTCTAAAAATTCCAACTCACAATCAGAATCAAAGTAGACTATAGCCATTTGAAATAAAAATGTAAGTCGAAATCGATGATTTTAAAGAACCATAAAATCTAAAGCATAATTCATAATTTTAAATAGTTTAGATCTAAATCTATGATTTTAAGTTTCTCGAAATCGAAATCCATAACATTACAGGTCATCGAAATTGAAATATACTAAAAGATCTGGAAATAAGTTTCAAGCATGTTTATCTTAATAAAAAGGAGTTAATAGACTTAATAGACAAAGTTTTATACTTAAAAAAAAATTAAAATTCATAATTTTAAGGTGCTCGAATTCGAAATCTGTTATTCGAAGAAGATCCAAATCCAAATTTAATTCAAATTTTCAGTCGAAAATGAAATCAAAGTTTAAGTCTCGGTACAAACTGGAAGCTAAATCGAAATTCAACGTTAGTCATTCGAAATGGAAACCCAAAAGTATTCAGTCATTCGAAATTTTGAATTTAGATTTCAAGCTAATTTAGAAGTGCACTGTTTGATAATTAGGCAGTAAAAAAAATGAGTTAATTGAACAAAGTCAATAAAATAACAAAAGCTCAAAACATTCAGATGTGTTCAATCAGCGATTATTTTCATAGCGTTGACACGAAGGATCAGTATAAATATTGCAGGTAAGCTAATTTAATTTAAAATCGGATCAAAAATAAAGAAGAATTTTAAAAATTTATTTAAGAGTCTTTAAGCGAAAAGATCAGGTAACTTTCTGTCACTCATTTTGAGCTTTGAATACGCATTATGCTCATTTTACTGTAAAAATAAAAATAAAAAATTTCTGTGAATCTGAGTCACTGAGTCATGACTCAGAGTCACAGGGTCATGACTCTGAAGAAAGTGGGAGTCATTCAGAACCCTACTTCTGAAACATTGATGATAGAGAGTTCATTTTTTCAACTTCGTCTCCTACTTTTCAATGGTCTTTCTAAAATTAATGTTTCCCCAGAAAAAAATTATAGTAACTGCTTTTTCCAGCAAAGGGGCATAGGAAATAAGTAGTTTACATAGGTCTTAGTTATCTGTGGACCAGTGTACAAAGGAGCTGACAACGTTTATGCGATTGAACAGTCTGCCCGTCTATCCTGCAGAAAGAAACATGATAGTTTGACTGGGTAACTAATTGACAGGCTTTATGCGATAGTCCTATGCTGTACGTATGGGATTTTTCTTTAGTAATTCTTATAAAGAAAATTTTAAAATCCCATTATCGTATTCGGAAATTTATAATTCAATTCAAATCTGATATCTGCTAAATTTTAATATTTTTGAATTTTGTTGAAAATATCTTCATAAAAAACGGAATTGTATACTGTAAGAGTAAAGTGGTCGTTATGGCTATTTTGTTGAGATGACCTTACTTGGAGAAAATTATAATGCAACTGATACTTTTAATTTGTTAGTAAGTTTTGGTGCACAAATAAGTTTTAGTACATAAGTAGTTATGATTCATAAGTGTTAGTCACGTAGATGACTCAAGGGTTCAAAAATTCCTTAAGTCTCAACACAAGAATTATTATTAACCAAAGAAAGGGTTCACAAAGTTCAGCATGCTTTGAACTCGTGATTGTAACATGTTCTCATATCCTCCCTCAATCTCGAGTTCCTAGAATGGCATCCAAGGGGATAGCTGCAGGTTGTTCTTGATTGGGGGCGATGACTGACACCTGAATTTTTCTATCTCGAGTGAAATAATATATCATCAATCCAATCATGAGAATGATTACTATTGTGACAGTCAAAGTTGACCAATTCATTGGATGTTCAATCAGAGGTCGGTCCATGGGCTCCGATTTGGTTTGCCTCATTTGTTTTTCGAATAGCAGGCCGGTGAGGTTGACTTTTGGCCGGAGATGCCAATTGGTCTTCATTGTGAAGAGTGGATCTACTTTCTCCTGGTGCTCGATGTTGACCATGGTGGCTGCGTATTCGACTTCATTGATTTGAAAGCTTGCTGTGATTGGTAGAACGAATACTTCCATTGGACAGGGTTGAGTCTTTTCATCGAAGGTAAGCATGCTTCCAGGGCAGTAAACGTGGTTTACTCCGTAGTGGGGTTTAACTTGAATGAAGTCTCGTTCATCTGATGAATATGACGATTCACATTTGTCCACTGAAAAATGTTTTGTGTCTTCGGTTAGATTTGACTGAGGGAGGCATACCTGTTCAGGTAGGAATATCATATCGTAGCTGGAGTGGTGACATATGTTGATGGCTGTAGTGCATCTTATTTCGGAAGATACAATTGCATTTCTAGGACCTGAATAAGTCACAGTGCATGTCTCGTTTTGCCCTTTCACCATTAATTCGAATGGGTCTACTTCTACCAGTTTTAGAGTGTTATTGAGTAGTGGTACATCAAAATCCAGATAGAGATTTTTGCCATCTTCCGTCGTGTGACAGGCCTTCGCTGTAGCCAAAGATATCGGACAATCGTCAGCACACGGTAACGTGAGGTTGAAGTAGTCTAAGAATGGTGGATAGATTCTTCCTTTCTTCATTTCTCGATTTGCTTCAGTGACGATAAGCTTTGCAAGCATCAAGCGAGTGGTGATGTACGAAATTATGAAGCTAGAGGTTACAGATTTAGCTTTTAATTCCTGGAAGTCTGTCTCGCGATCTTCCATTCTTGTAACTATGTGTCTGATTTCACTTTGGACGTTTCTTATTGCTTCTTCAGCAAATTCAATCTCTGAGTCATCTCTTCAGCTTTCTTTGTTTGTTGAGAGACGACTTCATCCAGTGAGGAAATTCTGACGGCGTTTGTTGAGGTAACAGTTGTCGTTGCTACTCCAATTGATGCGATAATTGTGGTCACAATAATTCCAATGGTGAGCGAAATAATGAATCGCTTTGATCTCATGAGAAGTGTCCGGTCACTTCTAGGAGGACACATTATTTGCAGTTCCTTTACATAGATATCTTGATACATCATTCCGCAGTGGTCTTTCACCTCCGAATACAAATCCTGGTGAACTCCGTCGTTCGTTATTAGTTCACACTGATTTACAAACTCTATAGTCAGCATGACTCTGTAGTTGCCCCTTGTGATTGGTGTGTTGCTCTGACGCCACAAAACAGGTGATCCAGTCTGGAACGAGAAACTTTGACCATTTCCAAAGAGAAGTATCATTGTGATAAGCATCAAGGGGAGAGTCATGAATCCTCTTCGGCTTGACTGCTTCTGTTTTGGCTTGACCTCTTCAATGATTTCTTCGGCTGAATCATCCATTCTTAGCTGTTTTCTCATTTCTTTAAACCTCGTGTTCCCCAGGGGCTTAGTAAAAATGTTGGCTAACTGTTTTGTCGAGGGCACATAGCTGACGGATAATTGTCCTTCCTCAATGAGGTTCCTGGTAAAATGGAATCGCACATCAATGTGTTTTGAACGCTTGTGCTGTTCTGGATTGTGAGCGAGTCGGATTGTGCTCTGATTTCTGATTNATTGTGCTCTGACTGTCAACTAGTATGGCTGTTGGATCTGGTTGTTGAATTCCTAATTCTTCTGCGAACCTTCTTAGCCAAATAGCTTCTTTGGCACCAGACGCCAAGGCCACGTACTCCGCTTCTGTTGAAGAAAGAGTGACGATTGACTGCTTATTGCTGAACCAACTGACTAACGAGCTTCCAAGGTAAAAGGCGATTCCGGTGGTTGATTTTCTGTCTTGGCGATCACCTGCGTAGTCAGCATCAGTATATCCAGTCAATATTAGGGAAGAATTCTGATCAAACGTCAATCCAAATGTTTTAGTTCCGCTGAGGTAGCGAACAATTCCTTTTGTGACTTTCCAGTGTGTATCACTATAGCTGGAACAGAATTGGGCCATTTTGGAAACAGCGTATGCAATATCTGGTCTTGTTGTGCGTGCCAAGAACAGAAGAGAACCAATGAGTTAGCGATAAGGAAGACGAGATTCGCAAACTTCCGCTTGGACCAGATCTTCTTGTGGTTGAATAGGGACTGATGTTGGGTTACAATCAGTCATATTAAAAATTTTCAAGAGCGTTTCAATTAGATTTTTCTGAGTGAGGAACAGCGTTCCCTTTTTCTGATCTCGTTCAATTTGCATCCCAAGAAAAGTTGACGGCTCCTTTATTGTAATTTCGAAAGCTTTGCCAATTTTTGATAACACCGACATCACAATCTTTTCTTCTGACGATAACACCAACCCATCGTCTACATAAAGGAGAACAAAAACTTTAATTCCTTGCATTTGACCAACGTAGACACTAGAATCACTTTTACATGGGATGAGCTTTAATTCTTTTAATAAGGACTTGAAGGTGTTGTTCCAACACCTTGGAGCTTGTTTCAACCCATACAAGCTCTTTTTTAAACGACAAACGTATCCATCTGGAACAGGTAGTCCTTGCGGAGGTTTCATATGAATTACTTCATCCAACTTTCCATGAAGGAAAGCAGTTTTTACGTCAAACTGTTTGATACTTAATCCTTGTACTGATGCCATAGCTAAAATAAGTCGAATTGACTCATACCTACACACTGGCGCATAAGTTTCAGTGTAGTCAATCCCATACCGCTGATTAAACCCTCTTATGACAAGTCGAGCCCTATGTCGTTCCAGACTCCCATCAGTATTGTACTTAGTCTTGAAGACCCAACGGCTGTCAAGAACTTTTGTTCCCTTCGATAGCTTTACCAACTCCCAAGTACCATTTTATTCGTGGCTGGTGAGTTCTGGTTCGATAGCTTTCTTCCACAGATCGGCATCTGTAGATGAGAGAGCCTCTTGATAGCTTCTAGGTTCTTCAATTAATTGAATCATGTTCGCTTGATAGCGGTCTGGCACCCGAAGACTGAAACGGTTTCTTAACTCACGGGCAGGAAGTTTGATTGTGGTTTCGCCTTTAGTTGGAATTTTCACCTTGTACGTCCCATCTCTATTCTTGATCAAAACAAGTACGTTTCTTTGTGTTGATGAGTGCAATTGATCACTGTCATCAATCTGTGTTTCTTCAGCCTCACTTGCTTTCTCTTCAACATTATCATCATTTTCTCCAATAGTTGAGAAATTGTCTTCTTCTTCTTTGACATCAGATTTGTTTTCTATTTTCATCTCCGCAATTTCAGAGCTATTCCAAGCTAAACTCTCTTCTGCTTGATTATCAAATCGTACATTTCTAGCCAAAATAATTGCACCTTCTTTATCGTCATAAAGACGATATTTTCGAGAGTTGTTATCGTAGCCTACCAGAATTAATCTTTTTGCGTTTGGGTCCCACACACGGCGACGCTCTTTTGGAATTTGAGCGAATGCATTGCAGCCAAACACTCGAATGTTTGACAGATCAGGCTNAAAAACTTTAATTCCTTGCATTTGACCAACGTAGACACTAGAATCACTTTTACATGGGATGAGCTTTAATTCTCTTAATAAGGACGTGAAGGTGTTGTTCCAACACCTTGGAGCTTGTTTCAACCCATACAAGCTCTTTTTTAAACGACAAACGTATCCATCTGGAACAGGTAGTCCTTGCGGAGGTTTCATATGAATTACTTCATCCAACTTTCCATGAAGGAAAGCAGTTTTTACGTCAAACTGTTTGATACTTAATCCTTGTACTGATGCCATAGCTAAAATAAGTCGAATTGACTCATACCTACACACTGGCGCATAAGTTTCAGTGTAGTCAATCCCATACCGCTGATTAAACCCTCTTATGACAAGTCGAGCCTTATGTCGTTCCAGACTCCCATCAGTATTGTACTTAGTCTTGAAGACCCAACTGCTGTCAAGAACTTTTGTTCCCTTCGATAGCTTTACCAACTCCCAAGTACCATTTTCTTCGTGGCTGGTGAGTTCTGATTCGATAGCTTTCTTCCACAGATCCGCATCTGTAGATGAGAGAGCCTCTTAATAGCGTCTAGGTTCTTCAATTAATTGAATCATGTTCGCTTGATAGCGGTCTGGCACCCGAAGACTGGAACGGTTTCTTAACTCACGGGCAGGAAGTTTGATTGTGGTTTCACCTTTAGCTGGAATTTTACCTTGTACGTCCCATCTCTATTCTTGATCAAAACAAGTACGTTTCTTTGTGTTGATGAGTGCAATTGATCACTGTCATCAGTCTGTGTTTCTTCAGCCTCACTTGCTTTCTCTTCAACATTATCATCATCTTCTCCAATAGTTGAGAAATTGTCTTCCTCTTTTTCTTTGACATCAGATTTGTTTTCTATTTTCATCTATGCAATTTCAGAGCTATTCCAAGCTAAACTCTCTTCTGCTTGATTATCAAATCGTACATTTCTAGCCAAAATAATTGCACCTTCTTTATCGTCATAAAGACGATATTTTCGAGAGTTGTTATCGTAGCCTACCAGAATTAATCTTTTTGCGTTTGGGTCCCACACACGGCGACGCTCTTTTGGAATTTGAGCGAATGCATTGCAGCCAAACACTCGAATGTTTGACAGATCAGGCTTGCTTCCACAGATTCGCTCGAAAGCTGTTGTTTCTGGTGTTTGTTTATTTAAGAGGCGGTTGTGGATGTAGACTGAGTAGGCGATCGCCTCAGCCCACAGAGATTCGGGTAGTTCGGAATCCCATAGCATTGCACGGGCAGTGTCCTTAAGCGTCCTCATTTCTCTTTCGATGCTTCCGTTTGTCTCAGGACAATATGGGGCAGTAGTTTTGTGAACGATCCCCTTTTTGTTAAAAAAGGTCGTGAGAGGCGCATTGACAAACTCTGTGCCNCCTTAAGCGTCCTCATTTCTCTTTCGATGCTTCCGTTTGTCTCAGGACAATATGGGGCAGTAGTTTTGTGAACGAATTGAATAAAATGTTGAATCTTTGAAGCAACTTCATCTTTAGATTTGATGAAGTATGCGGAGCGGAAACTAGTGGCTTCATCCTTTACCAATAGAAAGTATCTAGACCCTGCAAGAGATTCTTCGGGCATTCTTCCAGAAAGATCTTCATGAATGGATTCAGCTACTTTCAGATTATTTTTCTTTTCTGCAACCGGAAATAGTTTGCGTGTTTCTTTTCCCATGTGACACGCATCACACGAAAAATCACCTTCAAGCTCTTTTGGATTGATACCTGAAGCCGCGTTCGATTTAATGGTTTTTCTGATGTATTGAATATTGACATGAGCCAAGCGTTCATGCAAAAGTTTTGCCGAATTGTGACCAATTTGTCAAGCCGAGGTTTTTACTGAGCGAAAGTTCGTATAATAGGTACGGTCATAAAATTCTGCTACAGGTCCCGCGTTCCCTTCTTTGTCATAGTAAAAAGTTCCCTTTTTATTACGTATAATTTCATACCCTTTTGTTGCCATTACCACCTCGGAGAACAGATTGACGGCTCCAGGGATAAACAGGACATCGATAAGGGTACAGCTTTGCCATTCATCGCCAATCAATGCTTCCAGACGCACGGTACCCATTCCTATTGCCGATGCATTTTTCTCATCCGTTTGAGACACCACTCTTGGTTCTGGGAATGGAGTGTAGTTTTCAAACCACTGACTGTTTCCAGTCATATGGTGTGTGGCTCCAGAGTCACTGATCCACTTCTGATTTGAATTCTCCAATTTATTTTTGTAGCTCATCATGAAGGCATGTTCTGAGTGGTCTAACTTTCCCTTTCTTCCATTGTTTCTATTCTGGGAACTTTCTCCTTTTGAAGAATACGTGTTATGTGGCCTAGTTGCTGAGGATCCAGAATACGCTGGTCTACCATCGTAATTCTTTTGACATTGTTCTCCATACTGTTCTCTGCCATTTTTGGGGGCACGACACTCGGCCTTCCAGTGGCCNTTGTTCTCCATACTGTTCTCTGTCATTTTTGGGGGCACGACACTCGGCCTTCCAGTGGCCTCTTTTTCCACAATTTCTACAATTTGTCTTCCTTTTTAAATCAGAAATTGAGCTTCCATTGCCTGATCTTTGGTTGTATTCTGATCTCACGTATTTCTGCTGACTTGTACTTGGTTGATTTGCGCTTGTGGAGTATGCCACAGCACCAGTCCCCTTTGTTTTTTCTTTTTGTTCCTGATGAATATGAATTCTTTCTAGTTCCTCTTTTCGAAGTCTAGCGAGAAGGGCTGTCATTGATTGTGAGTTGTCCGGTACGCTGTCCCAGGCCCTTTTGAACGCCTTGTACGGATCGTCAGGTAGAGAAGAGACAATCTTCGTAACGATAGTGGATTCATCCATTAGAACTCCCATTTCTGTGAGTGAGTGTGCCAGCTCTTCAATTTCTCTATATGCAGTCAATACAGAATCTTCACGTCGAATTCGATAGTTGAAGAAGGATGCCATGGTATGCTGTTTGTTTAACTCGCTAGCATCAGAGTTGATTGTTTTTAGATGTTCAAAGATGTCCTNGAAGGATGCCATGGTATGCTGTTTGTTTAACTCGCTAGCATCAGAGTTGATTGTTTTTAGATGTTCAAAGATGTCCTTTGACGTCTTACAAGTTTACACATGAGTAGTTTGGCTTCTGCTCAACGTTGGGACAACAATAGCTTGAGCTTGGTAGTCCTTCTTATCCCACGCTGCCAGTTCCGCTGCTGAACCATTTGGAGGCCTTGGTTTTGTCCCATCCACCATATCCCAGAGCTCGGCGGCCCTGAGCACAAGCGTAATTTGGAGCTTCCAATGATAATAATTGCTGTTATCAAGTTTCACGATGTGGCGCATGTCAATTGTTTTGTTCATACTGACTATTGTCCAGAATGTTCAACTTTTCAACTTGGATTACGATACTAGCGGCAAAGTTTCACTAATGTTTTGCCCAGGAATTACTCACGGCGGAGTTTCACTATTGTTCTGCTTAGGAAATACTCACGGCGGAGTTTCACTATTGTTCTGCCTAAGAAATACTCACGGCGGAGTTTCACTATTGTTCTGCCTAAATTATTAACCGCTTGACCTGTCACCTAGTTATGTAGTCCTGATTCACAAGGCCTTTAGCCGCCGTTGCCCAGTGGTAGATACTTAAGAACATTCTGCAGTCGATTTCAGCCTCAACATGTGAGGAGCTTTCTAAAGCAGGTGGAAAGTATCTCGCAAAAGGGATAAGCGCTGGGAGTGATGCGTACTACAACAACTTTCGTAAAAGTGATCTCGTCGCAAAGTCAAGGATTCAGAATTGTTCTCAATATAATAATCTCAGATTAATGTCTACTGTTTTTGAAACTGATGCCTACTATCTGATGCCTATTGCGTTAGTCTTCTAATGAATTAAATTGACTTACAGTTTTTGCTGAGTTTCTTTTATAAATAAGAACCTTTGTGGCTTTGTTGAAACTATACAATATTCCACAATCTCATTGGAAGAGTCACTTTTTCTAATTATCACGTTCCAAGAAAATAACAAAAGACCATAAACTTGCACTTCTTAATTCTAGTTCCTTCTCTGACAGAAACTTGACTTCTCCACTCAAAGTAGGTCTTATTCGCTATTGAATTTGTCCTGTAGTTGAGATGAACTGCGTCGCTTTGTAGTTTTCTGGAGAGGATTTCCACTATTGTACTTAAAAAGGAGCTAAGGGAAGGACTTGTGGATTAACAAACCACGTACTATTGCTACCATGTAAGAGTAAAGTGGTCGTTATGGCTATTTTGTTGAGATGACCTTACTTGGAGAAAATTAGAATGCAACTGATACTTTTAATTTGTAAGTTTTGGTGCACAAATAAGTTTTAGTACATAAGTAGTTATGATTGTATTCACAATCAGTGCATCTACTGTCAAGGGTTCAAAAATTCCTTAAGTCTCAACACAAGAATTATTATTAATCAAAGAAAGGGTTCACAAAGTTCAGCATGCTTTGCACTCGTGATTGTAACATGTTCTCATATACTATAAGACGTNCAAAGAAAGGGTTCACAAAGTTCAGCATGCTTTGCACTCGTGATTGTAACATGTTCTCATATACTATAAGACGTTAAGTAATATATTTTTAAATGTGTAGGTAATGTGAGCCGATTTTGTGAAGAAGGAGGCGTATGGCAGAATGTGACGGATTATACTTCGTGTGTCCCTATTACGACTACAAGTAGTCAGGTACCTGACGAAGGACTTGGGGTCACAATTCATGTCTACTTTTTTGGCTATTGTCTCTCCCTTACTGCTCTCTTGATTGCCATGGTCATCTTTCTCAGCTTCAAGTAAGACATTTACAATTTTTTAATATCCATTCATTAATTATTTTTATTCGTTTAGAGTTATATGTGTTTCGGAAATGTATCCGTTATCATTAAATATTGAGGAAAACCAAGGCATACTTCATTTCGTATGACACACTTTCTCAATCTGTCAATTGTAAATATATACTATTCGACTTCATGAGTCATTTTCTTCTAGAAAATCCCATGTCCGGATACTCAAAAACATTTATCTCTGTCATTGTCATAAACAAGGACGGTAAGCATCAACCTAAAAGTGTCATTTCAAGATTGTTTTGGCCTAGCTAAGTGATAATTGAATTGTTGCGCATTCATATGATTTAAAAGTCATGCATTACCCAACGCATACGCAGAAATTCAAGATACTGCAATACTTCACTTTGATTGTCTTATATCAAATTCTTCGTTTCCACGAACCAAAGTGTAAATACACGCCTGGGTATAGGGAATTTATCTACAAGTGGCATGGTAAAGTGGAATTGGCTTAACCAATGTAACTGTACTTGCATATATACACCTAGGACACGGAGAATTCCCTTACGAATTTGTTGGGGTATGCGGTACGGATTAATTAATTTGCCCGTTAGTACTTATAAAAGACTCTGTCAGTGGGAGGAAACACTACAGTACTCTGTTTTCTAGCATACAGAGGTCTGTATGGTATAACATACAGACCTCTGTATGCTAAAAGACAGAGTTCTGTAGTGTAGTGACGTAGCATACAGAACTCTGTATGGTAAAAGACAGAAGTCTGTATGTTTTTATAGCGCAGGTCAACAACGTCCACGAAATGATGATTTTACACAATTATGAGGGGAGAATTGTGATAAAATACATCCCGAAAAATACATAGAATTATAAGATCGCTTGAAACAACAATAATTATTTATATTTCATCAAATCATTAGGGAAGTAGATATAATAGCATAATAATAGTTTAAAGTATTGAAAAAATTTTGACGTTCAAAAAGTTAGGCACTTGTTGTGTCAACTTTTAATACTGTTTACTTTAAAGTTTCTTTGTCTCCGCACATTTCACTTCTATTATCCCCTCACAGAAACCAAACTTGTCGTTCGTCGGCATGACGTAGCATACAGAACTCTGTCTTCCAGCATACAGAGGTCTGTATGTTATACCATACAGACTTCTGTAGGCTAGAAAACAGAGTTCTGCAGTGTTTCCTCTTACTGTCTGTGTATTTGCACTATATTTGCACTTAAGTTAATTTGACAGCAAACGTGATTCAAGTGAGAAGAATACGTAAATGATTAAAAAAAACTTTTTTGTATTCATACAGAATTGGACACGTGTGTAGTTTAAATAGCAGGATGTGCACACTAATAGTGTCAACTTTGACATTTGTTCAACTTTGGATTGAAGGCAAGCTTGTTGCTCTCATTACATTGAAGCCCGGATATAACCTGACTTCACTGTAACCGTATGCTAGGGTTGCTAATGTGCCGTGAAGTTGTCAATATTTTACGATACAATAAAAACATTTTTTTGCCAAATCTTTAACTTTTATTTTTATTCACACCACCAAAATATAACTGGAAACGCCCTACCAGCATAGAACTCTTAATGTTAAATATTTTTTTGTGTCAACTAGTCTCAAAGAAGTAACATCCAGCTTTTATTTTGTTTTCAACATTTTAAAGAAACGCATTCAGAAATAGTTTCTAGTTTCATCGAGTGACGATTGCTGAAAAGCAAATTAAGATCCGACTGAAAACGATATTTCTACAGGCACTCCGTTCGTAATATTGTCAAATAGTCACGTGTCATTTAGAGCAAAGGAGGAAAATATAGTTCATGTGTTATCGAGAAAGATTGGTGCTGATGTGTTTATCCAGACTTCTTGTATGTCTTGAAATTTCTCTATTTCGAGCAAAATTTGAAATTATTACTGCACATGCTTGATTTAGCAGAATTGGTTTATTCAATATTCGTTCACTCTATCACTGCATGCAGCATATACATGGATACGTCGATTGTAAGCCTTCGCTCGTCGTAGTTGTAATAATTGTGAGTAATTGAGCTCTACTATCTCTTCTGTGGCAAGGTCAATGTGTCTCCAATATGAGTAGGGTAACCAAAAAGCATTAAAGCTTTGACGAAGTTCTGTCTCTGAAACACTGCCCAAAAGAAGCATCCATGTGCTTCCTGACCTATAAATTAACTAATTCCGAAAAGTTCTTTCGTTATTGGATTCATCGTAACTGTTTTCATTCTCAATTTCTCGTGTAACAATTCGATGCTGAGACGAACTCGATGAGAGTCGTGGTTCATGAAACAATTGAAGTTCTAACTAATGCATAAAGACACTTTGATTTTGAATAAATGATTAAAACTAACAATCCTGTCGTACACTGTTACCCTGAATGATGTGAGCCGGATTTCCTTTCATAGTTTACTGATCCACCGTTTGAAACGCAGGGATATTCATAGTATATTCATGATCATGGGTACGCAATCTAAATTTAATGAGGAACAGTAATTAAAATAAGCATATCTACCGTGTTTAGCGAGTGGTTTTCAGAGTTTTGTAGTGACGTTATTCAAAGGCGCTAGTTTCTTACAGTGGGTGGGAAATTGTGCCAAGCATTATTTTTGTGCATTGAAACTATTTTATAAAAATAACTAAACACACTAAACTTAATCTTAACAATTTGAAGTTATTTCTTGAAACATTTCTTGGCCGACCTAGCTGTAACTTAAATTGCTTTAAGAAACAGCATGTTTTGCAACTTCAATTGATAAATCAATCATTATATTATTCTCGATGAATGGCGATTGAAAGACTTTTTTGCTTTATAGTGTTTAATTGAGAAAAAGTAGATGCGGCATTACACGAATGAAGTTTCATTCGGACAAAAGTGCTGAATATTCAGAATTTTTTTCCTTGTCGTGACCTTTATTCACTATATTTATGTATTATTAAATTTTGCAAATTTTTGGAATAAATTGCTTAAGTCACCTAAGCTGAGCGTAATCCAGTGGAATTCCATTTTTGCCGACATTTGGTTCTAGATATTGTAAGTACTCGTCATGTTACTACGCCTTTTGTGGGAATTTCAGCATATACGACTCATCCCCTCTACTCTACTCATAAATGAGACAGTAGACTCCTTATCTGGCAATGAAAGACCAGAAAGGAGGAGATACCCTGTGCTAATGGAAAGAACAGGTGAGTTTCGGAGTAGTATTGAGAATGAAGACAATAGTGCGTTAGATCCGGAGTAGCTATGGCGTGGGATCATACCCCACCAGAGACCATATTTTTGTGACAATCCTTGTCTCAATCTCAAAGTGGCAGGACACCCCCGCCACACTTTATAAGACTTTAAAACTCAAATTCGCAAATTTTCTCAATTTTTCTCAGGCGCGCAGAAGATTTCGTCTACAAAATAAACGACGGTCCGGTAACCAAATATTTTAAAATGAAAATTTCCTTGATATAGGATTCCTTATCTCAAAATAATTCACTATGAATGGACTCCACTGTATTGTCTGATTTCTGTTTTTAAATTGAAATAAACCAGTTAATCTTCCTGGGATGGAACTTGTATCTAGTAGAAATGTAACATTAATGGTAAAAGTGCACGCATTCCTGATTGTTTGTGATAAAGATAGAATACTCAAGCCAACCTAACTTAAGTGGTTGATAGCTAAATTTAATCATGTTTAGCGTCACCATTCACCAATTCGCGATATGTGCCATCCCAGTTTTGGAGTGGAATAACTAATTGTTTTTAAGTTAGGAAATTACCCATGAAGGTTAGTTAAATAATTACATTCGAGAACAAGAAAAAGTAGTACAGGATAGGGCAAAAGTAAGTACACATGGAGAAAGTGTTAACTGCAAAAGCCATGTATAAAAAATTAGGAGGTTGAAACCCCCGATCTCACTCCATGCTAACTCACATCGAACTCACTTCTTCGATGTGTACTTACTTATGCCCTACCCTGTAGATACAGCAGTCGACGGTTATAATAACTAGATTTTCGCATCGAATAAGTTAAGGCTTATATCCGTGGCGAGTATCGTATCGACCCAATTGGGTCTTACAAACCTTACTTCAAGATATGCAATCTTTTTTTCTGAGCTTGACCAAATTTTTAGAAGTGATTTTGCGAATCATTACATATCAAAATGGATTTTTAAATTTGTAATAATTATTTACTAGTACGCATAGAGTTATACATAGAAAAAAGGTCTAATCGGGGGTGAGTAGTACTAAAAGTGAAGTTGGATAAGGGTTTTTCTCATTAAGACTTTAGCAAAAACCCAATTAAAATATCCAACAAAGAAGTTGGGTCTTATAACGAGGTGGAAAAATTCAATTTCCGAGGGCAAAAGTCTAATATCTAGTCTCATATCCGTGAGTCTTATAACAAATAATTCGCCCATGCTAAAAGTATTGGATTAAACCAAGAGATAGAAAATCGTTTCTTGTAACCGATAACCGATATGGTCTTACAACGTTATCTTAATAGCCGTCGACGACTGTAACAATAGGACTCATGAATACGAATACAGATAACCATATTTAAGTTTACATTTTTTATTGTCGAAGCAATTTCGTATATTTTTTCGTGGAAATTACCTTGAAGTCTAACTTTGAGCATATCAAAGTGAATTAAATAATAAAAATAATGTGGGAGGGAGGGACAGGTATAGGACTTCTCGCGATGACTTTAGCAGATTGCCTTGTCTGTATGCAGTAGCTACTTGTGTTTTGATTTATTGAACTCTAGAGAAATCCCAATCGAGATGCTAACCTTGACAAAATACAAAACCACATACATTAGAAATTAGTTATAATAAACCCGGATATAGTAAAATCCTTGGTATAATCAACCCAAAAACGTCGTTCATTAAGGTTGAGAGATATGAAATAGAATGTTATAAGCCTCGCATACATCAAACATCGGCTAAAACGAACCAATTATCACGGTCCTTCATATATATCATAGCCGAGGTCCACTGTGTACCTAATCTCTGGAAAAAGTTACTGCCCTGAAGTATTGAGTCAACAATAACAACATACAAAACGAAGACCTTCATCAGATCAACTCATGGGTCATTGTCACATCATAAATAACTTGCAATCATTATTCACAAATTATTTTATTTACATTTGACAAGCCTATTTTTTTATTATCGATATTGGCAATGGGAATTATCATATTTCAATTCCATTTTATGGAATTCACAATGCATTGTCTAAAAGTAAATATTTAGTCTAATATTCCTGTCAAACCAATAATAATGCACTCATGGATTAATTTCATATATGGAATTTCATTTCGTATGAGTAGACGACATGATTTTTTACGAATTCTTCTAATTCTAACATTTATTTTACAAAATTATAAAATAACAATTTGAGTGTTATTAAAATAGGTAAAAATCCATCCTCTTTCGTCATTCCAAGAAAAAAGTTTTATTTAGAAGTACTCACCTGACCGACTAAAAATGGCGGAGGTGATGATGTATTTAGTTAAACACTCAAAGTTCTAACACAACTTCTCCGTGTTCTGTTCCGTTGTCTTTGAGGTGCATAAATATGACCAAAAGTACAAAGTGCAATTGACAATTTTGATAATATTAACAAAAATTTAATATGCCATATCAACCAAGTCCATAGTACAAAGCTCTAGAAAAACCGGATTTACTTTAACCAAAAGTGATATCTCCGGTTCCTCGTGTCATTGTCAATGTCTGTTATGAAAAGCCTTGAAAACAGAAGTCTGGTCCAATGTCCATGATCACAATCATATAAACCACACAAAATAAGGAAGTCATTTGTTTCTTGGACTCGGACATAAATCATAAACTTTCTAGTAAATTCCAGAAGATTTTGTGGAATTATACAAAACAAAATAAAAAGTTCTAGAACAATATATTTCATGGTCAGAAGACCTCATGAGAGAGAATGAGAACATTTTTTTATGCACATTGCACAGCCTTATTAGTAGAGTTTACATAATAGTAAATAATAGAGTCTCAGAAAACATTTAACCAATCACCACCATGCTAAACAAAACTTACGACACCTTCCTGTAAGTCTATTTGCCAAATTTACCTTCAACGTGTATGATCATCATAAGTTACGAAATTGTAGAATTATGTCATCATTACATAAAACTTTGATGATTTTTAATAAAAATGTAACAATAATTATGTATTGTAGTATTAGAAATAAATGTTAAGTATTTCTACGTAAATTCTACTTAGCGTGTCGGTGTGGTGGTGGGATCGCATCAACAGGATCCACTTACTATTTAGAGATTTGTAAAAAGTGATGGGAATTGTCGTCATCAATCCACCCAGATGACTAAACAAACAGTAAACTGAGAATTATAATGACGAAGATATGAAGAATGCTTTTTTTTCCAACATTCGTCATTTCGACTTATTTTTTTAAATATTAGCGTTACAAAGTTAGGGCGGTAGGGGAAATTTTATAAGTTTCTGGGAAGAGTTAAGTTTTAGCATTAGTTGTCGTCACTTCAGTACCCTCAAGGTTAATCACCACCACAACAAAAAAAATTCCTCTACGATTTATAATGAATGGGAAAATTTTCCCTCGTGTGGAGTTATGTTATAAAAACTAAAAAGTCCCCCTTCCAAATTCTCAAAATTCACTTTCGTACGGGCCTTGCTCAAATCAACTGCTCGGCTATTTAAATTCTGTTCGTTATTGATTAATCTGTCAATTTTAGTAGAAATTACGTCAATCAACTCTATTATTCCACTAGCACCATACTTTTGCTATTGTTCCAACGAGTTTGTCTACTTACCGTCAACATCCAACCACCTGGACTGTTGATTTATACTCTACTAAGAAGACTTGTGTTAAGATTTGTGTAAAAGTTACCATGTCCATGTCAACCAAATTTGTTCCAATTCTCCAAAAATCAGGCCCAGGACGTTGGTGGCGGTGGCAGAATAAAATTGTTTTTAAATCGGAAGCTGCTTCCGCATCTTTTGGTACCATGGCCAAAACAAATAGTACAGCTTATGGCCAACATCATTCAACAACATCTTCCCGCCTACCAATTTATATAGATGTTGAGAACCAATCACCGCTGGATTTAGAAACTCAAGATATGAATCAATCATGGAAACCCTTGGGATCAGAAATACCGTAAGTATGTTAGTACTTACTCTAAGTTCTCCACAAGTAGCGTCTTTTACATTGTTCATTCAGCATGATTGATAATTTGTGGACTTTTGTTGCTTAGATTTCAAACACTCTGTTCGGAGTTACAAACAAAGGATCCTTGGGCGACGTATTTTTTGCCACAACATAAAGAAACTGCTCGTGACATAATGTAAGTCCCAATTCTTGATGACATTTGGTTCATCCTTTCTCACTAATGTAAGACAATTTAGCTAATTTATTTTTTATTTTTACAGAAAGTCTTTGCCAAAGATACCAGAACGGAAATTGGAACCCGCCTTTCTTGATAGTTCATTGTCTGCTGCTGAATTGACCAAGCGCAGCTATTAAACAATATAGTACTCAAAAAGCTCAAATCGCTCAAGAAAGTCGCGACACTCGTGATTATTCAAGTATTATCAATCAATTTGATAAAAGAATTTCCGTATAAATTTTTTATTCCATTGACTGAAGTTATTAATTCTATATAAATATTTGAGCACAGTTGATTGATATACTATAGCCTTTTATCAAAGGACACGGTCACTGCTCATTGTTTCGTTTACTTGCTCAAGTCTAATAAGTGTAGATTTAGCATAACTTATTATATTTTCTATATATCCTTTATTCCTTTGTGTACCACCAATTGGTGTGGTTACTTATATATAGTATTTTGTCAATTATTACTGATCGCAGGGTTACGATCAATTACTGCCACATTATTGTAATTTAATTTAACCTTACTTGTTACGCTAAAAGTTAGTAGTTGACTCAGCATTACTTTTGTATCTTCCTCAAGTATTGTTGCAGAAGAAATTGTTCTACTTACTAACTCAAACTTGTGGTTAATAAAATTACCACTACAGCAAAAAAAAACAAGTTTTGCAAATTCAAAACTAGTTATTTCTAGATTTCACAATCACCAACCAAAACATGAGCTCACAGTTTCTGAGATGATCAATTTCTTAAGTAAACCAGTAATAGAGTTGTGGGTGTTAGATTACTGCCCACAACTTGTGCCAACTGTTTTTTTGAAACTGACATCTTTACCTAAGTTTAAGGTTTCATAGAATAATAATCATAATTGGCAAGTGTCTGTCAGTTTGTGGTTTTGGTATGGCTTTCCAGACGTTGTAGTTGTAGTGAACCGTGTAAAAAGATAACAGATGTGTCTGATGAAATCCTCTAGAAAAAATGGTTCCGAGTAAGGGACTTTGGTGGTTAGGTACCTAAGGTCTCATGCCTTACTAACTCTACCTACTCCATCACTGTCCTCAATTCTGAAATAATTACTACTATGTTCGATGGATCCGTTCGGAGTAACAAAACGACCACTTGACATCGTCATAAGCCATCCTTAACTAACCAACTGAGAAAGATTCACGAATACCGGAGGTCAGACAGATGTCAATTCCTGAGTAATGGATGACATTTAGGGATAAAAGTAATATCCCAAAGGAACCTAAAATATACGAACATGGATAAAATTGTAGTATCTTCTAAGCTATGGAAGGATACAAAACGGAACCAATCATAGGAGTCGAAAGCATTCCATAGTCCAACCATCTAGCACCATTAGGTGATGATGGATTAATGTTTATTCTTGTAGAGAGGCGTCTGTTGATTTCCTCGCACCGTTGAGTCCACGACCACTAACAATGTCCAGAATCAGACAACCTTAACTAACAAGACCTAACTTTTTACAAATGGTCCAAGGATTAGAGTCTACTTCAATCAAGATTCTGTTTTGTCAAGAATCTTCAACGGAAATTCATCTTGATCAAATTTATCTAAAAGCATGAGAATCAAGGACGACTATACAGAGTCAAAAATCAGTTAGGAAATTGTTTAATTTGATAAAAACTGAAGGTTATTAGAGTATGAGCGTTGGTGTACTACTGGATATGTAAACATTGAAACTTCAACTACCTAAGAACCTAAGAACTTTGCAACTTCAACTGTTATGAAAGTTACACCAAACTTTTATGTACTACCACTTACAGTCCAACCAGTGTTTTTGTGACGACTGGAAGTTACTTTTGACTCATCCTATTTGCTGGAGAAAGGTTGCCCCAAAAATTATTGCCAATTAAACTCCATAAACCAAATTTGTTTAGATGATACTGTATACATGTTTCAGAAAGATTATGCGAAAGTAGAGAGAATTTTTTTTAATCAAATCTCTGTGACAACTAGAAAAAAAGTTACGATTTTTTGAAAATTGTAATTTCGGAACATTCTTTTGGGACAATGTACATGAGAAGTTAGGTGTCCCAAACGAATGTTCCGAAATTACAAATTTCAAAAAATCCTAACTTTTTTTTTAGATGTCGCAGAGACTTGATTAAAAAAATTCTCCTCTCTACTTTCGCATAATCTTTCTGAAACATCTAAACAGTATCATCTAACAAAATTTGCTTTATAGAGTTTAATTGACAATAATTTTTGGGGCAACGCTTTCTCCAGCAAATAGCATTGGTCAAAAGTAACTTCCAGTCTTCCCAAAAACACTGGTTGGACTGTAGAATTAGATGAAAGCGATGAGTTGGAAATTATATTTAAAAAAGACGAAACTAACTAGATGGGACATAGTTAAAATTTTAATCCCTTTATTTTCTACCCCACGCCTTGTAACATTGTTTATTTACAGGAATCTTTTCACTCCGATGTGCTTGTTTCGTCGAAAACTAAATCTAGAGTGCTCAATCCGAAAGTTGAAGACGCTCCCGGTGTTTCTTGATCAACTAGATTAGTATTCCTTGTGTCTTGATTCAAAGTGAATTGAGTTTTTAGGTCATAGTGAGTTGATGGTTATGTAGGCTTTGATTTATTAGTCTCAGGTTCCGCTTGACACTTGACAGTTGGCAGATTACTAAACAGAATTTTATTTCTTAAGAACTTTCTTCAACATGAAAGCTTTCTCCTGTTCTGTCGCAAAGGGAATCAGGGAATCAGGAAATCAAGAATCTATTTCCACATTTTCTCAAACAAAGGGTTTGATAAGTGAGAAGGAAAATAATGAAAAGCTCATCAAGCCATCAAAAAATTTTAGACAAATTTCTTATAAAAAAACGAAAAATAAAAGATAAAAAATTTACACTATATTAAGGTTCATCAAAGGTCAGTGGTGAAGGTCATGAAAAAAACGGATTTTCTTTTATTAGCTAATAAAACCCGCCATAACCTTAAAAACGTTAATCTTTCAACTTTATTTTTTCGTCTATTATCTTTAGTTATTCTCTTTCACTGCGACAACGGCGCACTTATAATTTAATTAATTACTTACAAAAAATTAGTATAAATTCTCACAATTAATTATTAGTAATTCAATTAGTTGTATAAATTATTAAACTTAAAAATCCTTCTGTATAGCTACAATTCGGCTTTCTTTTTTTCATTTTCTAGAGAATTACGATGTCTCCGTAACAAAATTCATACAAATCTTATCCTTACTTACATTCTGTCTGGAGGACTATGGATAATCACAAACTTTACCACAACTGCGAACGTAAGTTTTTCAAAAAATTTTTTCAAAATTTCACTATGTACTACCCATTTGGGTATTTTTCAAATTAATTTTATTGTGTTACGATAATTTTGTAGTCAATGTCGCAGAAAAGTAACAACGTAAGCAGCCGGGTCTCCTGCGTTACTTTTGTACTTCTTCACTACTTTCACCTCACCAATTTCTTCATGATGTTCGTAGAAGGTGAAATGAAATTTTATTTTAAAATTTTTATTTTATTTCAACTTAATCTTCTACCGTCTTTACGAAATTACTTAAAACTTGAGGATTTCTGCTCTTGAGACCGGATGAGGTCTAAACTTTAGACGGAAGTTGTAAAGAGAAGAAATCCGGGGTAAATTCAATTACTTAAAATTGTTGTTGGATTTTTATAGGGATTTTTTTCTCTTCCTTAGTGAAAGTAAAGATGATCTAAATTGAATTCCATAGAATACCAATAATCTTAAAACTCTGGACAAAGCGGAAACTTTTAAAAAAATTCAAGGGTTTTCACTACTAATCAAAATAACTCCGTTTTATCCTCTCTAATTCACATTTTTAGGGATGAGAAATATAAATTCACAAAATTCCACTCGGTCTTTAATTTATAGTTTCAGTTTTCTTCCTTAGTATAACTTTGAGAATTAAATTATTTGTTTTATGTAACTGTACTACTACATTGTGTCTACTAAAAGGCATCAAGAAACTTTTCGCTCCATTATCTTTCCTGAGGAAAACAAGTCATACACTTGTTTTCTTGTTATTTTCTCAACTTCCTCGGATTCTGCCCTCCAAATTCGAAAATGGAAAGGCGCACACCGCCTTGGGCGTGCGTGCATAGCTGGGCATGACTATTTCTATTATAAACCGCTGAAATTGGGTTTAGGATAGTATTCTCCATGACTCTGACTCCAGGATTCATGACTCTGACTCTGACTCTGACTCTCATGATTCTGACTCCCAGGGTTTTTGGGAGTCGGGAGCCATTTGATGACTCTGACTCCAAGGGTTTTGGGAGTCAGAGTCATGACTCTGGGAGCCGACTCCCAGACTTGGGAGTCACGACTCTTTTGAAACATGTGTACATGGGCATATGGGACTATTTGTAAAAAAAATTTACATGGAAATATTATTTCGATAATTATTTTTACAAAGAAATCTTTAAAAAAAAGTTACGAATTGTTTCTTTAACCTGATGAAAGTAGCTTTTTAGTTTCTTGTTGTCCAGGAAACTTAGAAAATTAGCAAACTTAGAAGCAAAGAAACTAAATGTATAAAAAAAATTTAATTTCAGACCCGATTTTCCATTTTTGTATTGTGACTCCGGAGTCGAGAGTCATGACTCTGATTTGACTCAGAGTCGACTCCCAAAATTCATGGAGTCAGAGTCATGACTCCGAGAGTCGACTCCCAACATTTAGAGAGTCAGAGTCATGACTCTCAGAGTCAATGACTCTGACTCCGGCCAAACTGGGAGTCATGGGGAACACTAGTTTAGGAAATGAGGATCTATTTTCGAATTTGAAGTTAAAGATTTGAACACATGAAGTTTTGGTGATAATAGCACGCAATTTACTATATATTTTTTGAAAAACATAGCGAACGGTGTATCGGCGGTCGGTTTAATTTCCTTTTACAGTGATGATTGATAAATAAATGCAGATTATTGTGTAGTGCTCTGAATTGAATTTTTTACTATTTCAAATTATCCAAAATCAAAATTAAAAAAATTATTTTTATTAAAAAATAAATTTAAAAAAATTATTAAATTAATTTATAAACCTCGTGATTAAAGATCTGTTTATGTCAAAATGTTAGTGAGACAAGTTTTTTATATAAGATATGTACATGTGATAATTTAAAAAAGCATTTTTTGATGTCGTCATACATGGATGAACCATGGCAAGCAGTGTCCAAAATTTTCCAAAAACTCTTCAATTTTTTCAAAAAAAACAATCCAAAAAATTCTATTTACCAGATTTTTACTTACGGACTAAGCCTATTACGATGTAATTAAAAATCTGACAAAGTAGCTAATTTGATATTAAGTAATAGGATCTCAAAATTTTAATAAAGTAGTTGTTAATTCGTCCATTCAAACATCCACTTTACTTTTTTTCAATTTGTATTTTAGTTTGTTATATTTTTACTCACGTCCCTTCATTGAATTTTGATTAATCGATTGACTTCTTAAACTCGATTCGGTGATATTAAATGAAAAAAATTTAAACTCTAAAATTATTCCCCGAAAAGGAAATTGAGCATTGAATTTTCAAATTTGTTAATTTCCTGTGTAAATCCTTGCTCTGGAAAATGAGATTTAGCTTATTCTATTTTGTATTTTTTTTTGTAATTTTGCAAGTGAAAAATTTGTAATCTGTGATAATTTTGTAATAAATTTTGTAATTTTGTACTTTGTTCCGTCGGCCCTCGGCAAGAGTAATGTGCATTGTCAATGGGGTAGGTAGGGGTTTTTTAGAACAAGCCAATGGAGGGATGGATTCGCATCTAAAATCCAAGAAAAGTGACAAAAACAGCAAAAAAAAAAAGTGTGTGACTTATTCTGCGTCTGCCGATACCTTTAAATGAGAAAATTACATCAAAACAAAAAAAAATTTTTTTCGGAAAAGTTTTAACAGGTTTGGAAAGACTATCCAAAAGAAGTGTGTAACATATAAAAAAATAAGGCTTTCCGATCACTAATAATAACAAAAAGTTATAATATTTTGTAAATTGAAATTTTTGGATATTCTTTTGAAATGTCCATTTTGTGCATTGTTCCGCCAACAATAGGTCAAAAATTTCCAATTTTCAAAAAATCATAACTTTTTTCTAGTCATCGTAGAATCTTAATTTTTTTTTNAATAGGTCAAAAATTTCCAATTTTCAAAAAATCATAACTTTTTTCTAGTCATCGTAGAATCTTAATTTTTTTTACTTTGTTACACTACTTTTGGATGGTCTTTGCGAAACTATTCAAACTTTCCGCAAAAATGTTTTCCNTTTTTTTTACTTTGTTACACTACTTTTGGATGGTCTTTGCGAAACTATTCAAACTTTCCGCAAAAATGTTTTCCCTATGATATAATTTTTCTATTAATTTCAAGGCACTTGCTTTCCCCAGTAAAGATCATGGGACCAAAAGTCTCTTTTCGATACCTTTATAATTAATAGACACAGTGTAGAAGTTGTGTTGATTTGATAGTGCTTTTTTCAATCATTCTTTTTTATTTCATACTGAAACTTTGAGAATTTACAGAGAAAATCCGTGTAGGGAGTATGCAACTGAGAGACTATTGCTTTTCGATACGATTTCATCGAATTTGTAAAAGAATTTTTAGGTTTTTGTGCTTCTTTTTGTTTCCTCGCTTGTAACATTAAGCAACTCCTTCGATTTTTGTAAAAAAAAGAAAGAAAAAAAGAACAAAAAGAAAAAAAAACTACCGTCCAAATGCTATGTATACTTGAAGAAAAACGTCTGAATCTGAGCCAAAGGAAGTAAAGTATCTTTTATTCTTCTATTCTTGTACTGTCGCCTTTCAAAAGAATAATAGAATTTGTTATAGTCTTGTGTCAACTTCTTAAAGAACAAATGATAGAAGGAAGAGTGATCAATTCAGTTTACTCACTATTTTATATAACAATTTTCTCTTGATTTGCACAATTTAGTTTCCTTCCTGACAAAAATTGTCACATCAGAGACGTCGAGACAATGGAGAAAGTTGGAAGTTGTCTGGAAAAATTTTTTGACAGAAAATGTACAATTTCTCTTGCTTTCACTCAATTTGCATTACAGCTCGGCAAAACAGGAAAGTTTTAATAACATGTTTAGTTTGTACAATTTTTTATTTCCCACAATTCCTTCAGTAAGTGGATGTGACAAAATTTCTTAGCCAACAATAGAAATAGGTAAATCAGAATCAATTAACGAGTTAGGAATTTTTTACAATTCTTTTTGTCATTATTACTACTCAAGTGAAGAGAAAGTATTGGATGAGAATCCTTTGAGATTTGAAATTTAACTTAATCCGTTGGAAGACGAATTAGATAAAATATCTTAATAAATTGGAATTCCTGTTCATCTTTCCTGCCTTTGTCGCTTTTGTGTCACTCTCTTACTTTCTTTCATTTTCATTTCATTAAAAGCACTATTAGAATTTTACCTTGAAATAGAGTTTGCTTTTATGTCTCCCCCATTCTCCTTGATTGCTTTCTAGAGCTTAATAATCAGATGTAGATGAAAAGTTAGAAATCTACAAGAATAGAGAATTCATGTAAGAATGGATCTGTTGATGTGATGACTTTCTCCAGACTCCCTGTTTAACTGTCAAATGAATCACTATGGTACTCTAGGAGTTAGTCAACTATCTTTGTCCTTTACATTTGTCTTACAGTATGTTCCACATTAAAGTTTACTGTGCTTTCTTCGCCTTTCCCTAAAAATGACCAAGGTGACTTNTACAGTATGTTCCACATTAAAGTTTACTGTGCTTTCTTCGCCTTTCCCTAAAAATGACCAAGGTGACTTAATGTGCGCGTAGAATCAAAAAGTGCAGGGAACTTAGCCAACATGCAACAAATCGACAGTAGCTGAGAATTTAAGGGAGAGGGCTGGGGAATCAGTATTTATTTCATGTAATCACTAGGGCAACCTTTGATTGATTGATCCATAGTGATAATTAAATTGACCAGGAATTGGATTAACCCAAAAACTTAACATGTTCTAGAAAATAACTCACGGAAGGTTAGTTTTCATAATTTTCTGATAATGTTACTAATGTAAGTTTTCCTTCAGAACTCACCACTGCTGATTAAGAGGACGTGATGGACCATCTTTATCCTAAGCTAAGAATAAAGTTTGTAACCTGAATTAAAATGCACGCATCTCAGCACTAATTTTTAAACGGTTGCACTCTTATGTAAACTTATTCTTACCCAAAGACAGTTATGCATAAACTGCAGGGTTGAGTTCTGAATATAAGAAATTTCACGAATACACTAATCTTCAGAGACCAGAACAAATTAAATTCATTATCAGAAATTTATGAAAACGAACCTTAGGTGAGTTATTTTCAAGATCTTATTAAGTTTTGAGGTTAATTCAAATCCTGGTCAATTTACTTATCACTATGATCAATCAATCAATGGGTGACATAGTGATTACATGAAATAAATACTGATTGCCCAACCCGCTCCCTAACTTTTCAGCTGTTGTTGATTTGTTGCATGTAGGCTAAGTTCCCTCCACGTTTTGATTCTACGTGTGTATTAAGTCACCTTGGTTATTCTCGGCGAAAGGCGAAGAAAGCACAGTAAACTTTAATGTGGAACATACTGTATACTTTCCATCACACTTTTTTCCTCTCTAAGTACCAAAAAAAAAGCGAAGGGAAAATACCAATAAACTTTTTCCATCGGATGACAATGAAAAATTGTNTCTCTAAGTACCAAAAAAAAAGCGAAGGGAAAATACCAATAAACTTTTTCCATCGGATGACAATGAAAAATTGTCGGTGATCCACTTTGTTCCTCTAAAATTATATTTCCGCTTCCATTATATCGTATTTTTACGCTACAAGTGCTCTTTTATGATTTCTCTGACGACCAGTAGTAAGTAGTATCTGAAATTTTGACATTCTCTTCAAAATTCTTAGTCTTGCACTTTCACCTGCTAATCTAGTAAAGGGTGTTCCACCAAAAATTTTAATTTTTTTTGACTTTCACTCAAAACGGCTGTGGTAAGTTACAAGTATGAGAGGGTGGACTTGTCATACGAAAATGGATGGCAACCTTTGTTGGTTTTAAAAACTCATACTTATAAGCGAACCCAAGCCACGCTAACTGTTGGATAATCTTTTCTACTCTTTACGTTTTAGCGCGCAGTGCAGTGGGACTGAAAGAAAGTGATTTTTTTTAGTTAACATTTTGTTGGAAGACCCTGTAATAAGGTATTTGAAAATGAGACTACTTACCTTGCAACTTACTACTACAGTGCACGACGGTTATAAGAGCTGCCCTCCGTCGCCTGGAAATGCTGCTCTTATAACCGTTTGTTCTTACAACGCTTATAAGAGCAGAATGTTTTTATAAAAAGTATATGGCAAAAAAAATTTCTTTTTTCAAAAATAATATAAAAAATAGATCTTATATAAAGTTATCGACTGTAATTATCGTCGACAATTTCGTCAAAAATTGCAATTGTTTAATTCTTATTTAAAGTTTTGTAAGGATTTTACAAGAACGACATTTCATCTGAAATGATTTCAAGTGGTACTTTTAGAAATTGAAGATGTAAAAAGATTATTTTTGTTTGAGATTTGAATTTTGCTCTTATATCCAACTCCCGCTTCAAAAATTACCCAGCAAAAGGTAGTTCTTATAACCGTTTTGCTCTTATATACGTTGTTCTTATAACGCGTTAATGTACCATGCTAAATGCATTACAGCAAACCAAACCCGCAAAACACTGCTCTTATAGCCCGTATGTTCTTATATAGGGTGCTCTTATATACGTCGTGCACTGTATATAATTATGCAGAGCGCTCAATAAAAACCCAGCCCAAAAAGATGCTTCTTCACTATTGCTTACTACAGGGTTAGGCTGAATTTAGCAGACAATACAAAGGGGATTTCCCTCCCGCTCATACACCAAAAATTGATCCGAGCCAGAAATATTAGAGTTGTGCACCACCAACACATTAAAAGGATAATTCATATAGGAAATCTGAAAACTAGGAGCAAAAAGAGGAAAAGCTTGAAATCACGTAATTGTATAATGTTTCAGCAATCTGTATCAGTTCATTCATGATAAACAAGTGACGAACTGAAAAGAAATTATAAAATTATCTATCGCCATAAATTGAATCGGGAAATTATAAAATCTACATATCTTAAAAATTTAATTTACCTATAACAATAATCACATATCGTATCCGATAAATTTAATTGGAGTATCTCAATAATCATATAACGGCATCTGAAAATTTTTATTACAATATCATGAAAATGAAATCGACATCTGAAAAATTAAATCTGAAATCGACATCGGAAGGGTTGCGGGATTCACTGGAGAACAGCGGGAAACTATGGGAAGGGTACGGGAATCTACTGGAGGGCTGCTGGTACCCACGGGAGGGCTGCGGGAAACTACGGGAGGGCTGCGAAAATTTCCGGCAATGCTGCGGGAACCCTCGGAAGTGCTGCGGCAATTACTGGAGGGCTGCGGGAAACTACTGGAGGGCTGCGGGAATTCCCGGAAATGCTGCGGGAACCCTCGGCAGTGCTGCGGGAACCCACGGTAGGGCTGTGGGGACCCTAGGGAGGGCTGCGGGTACCCACGGGAGGGCTGCGGCAAATTACGGGAGAGCCGCGTAAACCCACGGGAGGGCTGCGGGAACCTATGGGAGGCCAGTGGGAACCTAAGGGAGGGCTGCGGAAATTGACAGGAAAGCGAAGGAAACTCACGGGAGGGATGTGGGAAACTATGGGAGGGCTGCGGGAACCTATGCGAGTGCATTGGGAACGTACGGGTGACCTGCGGGAACCAACTGGAGGCCTGCGGGAAGCTACGGGTGGGCTTCGGGAACCCGTGGGTGGAGGTAGCTGAGAAATTCACGTACATTTTGGTAACATTGCAGGTTGTTGGATCCAAATCCTATCGTGTGGGCTCGGATCGATATCATAAAGTATAACCCATAATGTAATAGGGTTTCGACGTTGGTCTCGATTTTCTCGAAAACCTGAAAACTTTGGCACATGGAATTAACACAATATTGTTTGCACAGCGAACAAAAGCAAAGTCCTTAAATCCTGAATTTTTGCGTGGTCTAAGGGTGCTGCAATTTTAAATCAAAACTATGGATTCAAATCCTATCGCGCGGGTTGACGAGAGTTAAATATTTTCGAAATTCTCTGCTGAGTCACCTTGAGAGTTTCACTTTCAAGGTGAAACTTTCAGCTGCGCGAGATTAAAAATTTTAAATTTCAGCCCAGCCCAGCTCGGCTCATAAGAAATTAATAACTCACAAACCAAGCCCAGCCCAGCCCACTACAAGTTCAGCCCAGTGGACTGGGCTGGGCTAGGCCCCTTATGGGTTACCCCAGCCCATTCGCACCTCTGGTTCAAATCCACTAGACAACCATTCAAAAAAAAATAATGAATTCCGAAATGGCTTTTTCTTCGTTGAATTATTATTAGCTTAAGTCATGTAATCAAAAATAATGTAATTTGTTTTTGGTTAATTAACTTACCTTAACTTGAGTAGTCGTATTCAATATCCCGAGTCTAATCGCTGATATTGCGTTCACTTGATTTGTTCAAGTGAAGTAAAATTACATGGAATTATCAAATAATTCTTAAAATAATGATTAAAATTTAAACTATCAAAGTGAGAAGTGTTAGCAGTCAATCGAATAAAAATTCTTTGAATCGATGAGTTTCCGTTAAAGTAGAAAAAGTTTTGCCGCGCAATTGTCTGGCGAGAATCTAAGCTGGCAGGAGTAGGATTGGGGATGAGAATAGAGGATTTTTTTAGCATGTGCTTTTTTAGCAATGCTTTCTCCATCGTCTGCTAAATTCAGCCTAACCCTGTACTTTTTGCCACTACTGCTAATACTCTTTGGCACTATTATTGCTACACCTTTTTGCTTTCTTTGGCGGGTTATTTATTGTAATGCTTGTATCTTTTCCTTTAAATCAGGTTCAGTCGTATTTACTCATTCTTTAGTATTTCTATTTAAAAAAATTTAACTTTTTCTTTGTTCACTCTGTTCAGGTGGTAATAAATTTTGAAAAGTAAATAAGAAAATAAAAGTATAAATCTTGAAAAAAATGTTTTTACTTTCACAAAAGCAGAAGGCAGAGACAGACCTTTCTTTGCCGCTTTTACTCACCCCTCCCCCCGCACCTTGGAAGACATTATACTTTACACTTTTTCCCAATTTCATTTCATTTATTATTATTTTTCTTTTCTGCAGCTGGAAGAGCTTGAGTCTGTATAAGAATTTTAAATTGGTCTTTTGAGAAAGTAGACTGGAAAGTACTAGAACCAAAAGTTCAAAAAAGTTCTGATCCCTCTTTCACCTTAAACTCAAATTCTTTTTATCCGTAGGATTAGGAGGATACTGAAATTCTCGTTTTTGTCAGTCCGTCGGGATGTGGGAGTTGTTACGTCCTATTTATCCATATTTTCAGTTATATTGAAGTCTATTTAATAAAATTGTTACGGTTATTAGTTATTCTTTACTATTAACTGTTTTTGAAGAAGAGGTAAACGTAAATGTTCCACTGTATAATCTTGACGTGTCGTTGCAGATGTTGCTTACATATATTGTAAATATTACAATTTGTAATATGTTACTTCATGAGGACACTTCTTTTGCAGAGAGGCCCTTTGGAGGTATTTTTTAATACATGTTAGGTTGTAGAGATTGTCACATCTGCCTACACACCGATCCGTTACCATACTAATCATTATGTACTACGGAATCTTTCCTTCTAAAAACACTGAAATTCTTTTTTTTTTTATTTTTAACAAGAGATGGCAAAAGTTTTGCTTAAAATTTACAAAAATTAAGAAAAATGTTGAGACGATAAATCCTTTTGGAGTAAAAAATGATAAAAATTTTGATGAATGTTATAACTCTTGCTAAATAATAATAACGGTGTTAAAGATTTATAATAATCAAACAATAATAATAGTCTTGTTTATTGGATTAATATAATGCAAGGAGATTTTATAATCATCATCATCAACTTTATTTGACGTCGGCCATCGCCCTATCAATGGAATTGCGCGCATAAGTAAATTTAAATAAAANAGTCTTGTTTATTGGATTAATATAATGCAAGGAGATTTTATAATCATCATCAACTTTATTTGACGTCGGCCATCGCCCTATCAATGGAATTGCGCGCATAAGTAAATTTAAATAAAATAAAATTATGAGTGTTAAAATTACTGAAAAAGTTTTAAAATGTCTGAAATTAAAAATGATAAATAAAATGTGAAGTTTGTATCAGTGGCAGCTTCTGTGACGTCCTTGATAAGTTGGATTGGATCCATTGATTCACATTTTATAATGATTGTTGTCACTCCGCTTTTATAAGGTGGTGACCCTCCCATCTCTATAAACAATCTAGCTCTAACCGGCTAAAGCTACGGTCAGTACGGGGAAAATCACGACTCCGGGTTTTTGCTAGGCCGGCCAGTTTTTTCTCCGACCTGGGCCGAAGTTATCATCGGCCAAAAAAAGTTCTTTTGTCGGCGCTATCCTCGGCCCATTAAATCAAAGCACCATACGACATTGGCAACGCTGTTCTCTTATACTAATAGCATTGAATGAAATGTAACAAGTTTGTAATTTAATATTTTGAACTTTCTAAATTAAAAAATCAATATTGAAGCTGGATTGGCATACGAATTTTACCATTTCACAAAAACGATAAATAGCATGTTAGATTTAGAAGATGGATAACTTTTTAGTTATGATAAACTATTATCCACGTTTATATTTAGCAATTGTAAAATGTAAACAGCATTAGATAAAAAAAAACCGACTCAAAAATAATTTTTTTGACCGATCCAACGAATGAATTTTAAAGAAGCTATCCTGCACTATCCTACATCACTCACGTCATTTTTCGCATCCCTCGCGCATTTCTCCCGCACTATCCCTTATATTTCATGTATTAATTGTATTTAATATATAATTTATAATATATTTATATATTATATATTATAATTTATAATATATAATATATAATTTAATATTTAATTGTATTTAATTATTGAAAAAAAAATTTTACAAAAAAATTTAAGACAACACCTGGAATCGAACCCGACACCAGCAACTAGAGTCCAACACTCGCACCTCTCCTCTACCTCAGCCACTGAGACAAAGAGATAGTTTTACGTACCCATATTTTTAACTGTTTCTACTGCTCGAAAAAATAATTTTCTTTCGAACCCTCCCATAAATTCTAGAAAGCCCATCGAACAAAAAAATTTTTTTCTGTAGCTTACAAGAGTGAATACTAAATGAAAAGCCATGTTTTATTAAAAAATTAATTTACAAGCCGCGACATATTCCTCTTAAGTGTAAGATGTGATATTTAATAGTTTGTGAAATTTCAACGGGATTTTGCAGACAACTAGATTTTGACCATGCGAACAATGTTTAAATGGGATGAAACCTAGTACAGCTCTTCCTTTAATCGGTAGGAAATCTGCTAAGATGGCAAAAAAAGAAACAAAACCCGTGAGAGATCCATCTACTACATATTGAATATTTTCATTGCATTCTCTGAAATCAATAGAAAATAGAGACTCCAAGGGCTGGCAAAAAAATAAGTTTGCATTGAAATTCATAGAATTTTCGTCATGGTGAAACGAATATGTGTCATGGGAACCATGAGGTCATCTTTTGAACTCAAAGTTTCGTCATTTGCCGAACCTTCTTCTTGATTTGATGATTAACATAATTTCTTCAATTCTTCAATCTGTAAGCATGCAGCGCATTGAAGAAAATATGTTATTCCACCAAAACTGACAGAAGTGAACCGAACACTTTTTCCTAGTTTATACAGGATGTCAAAGTTTTAGAGTTCCAACTTTTTCTGCCTTCACTTATTATAACTGCTCCGATTATGTGGTTGCTGTATTAAAGTGTCAATCCAATTGAGATCGAACTTTCAGTAGCTTTTTTCCTGGACAATTCCAAGTAATGTTAAAATAGGGCACAGGGTCATTGAGTGTGCCTTTTTTCCACTAAGGCGCCTTGGAATTTACATAAATTACAACTGAATACATTCAATGTTAACTTCTAGGTTCTTTAGCGCCCAAACATGACATGAAAATTTATTCCTATGACAATAAAAACTTTATCTACCAAACAACATTGTTCAATTGAGAGAATTTGACAGCAAGTATATTCACTTTACCCAGGATATCTCGACCTTTCAGAGGCTTCAATTCTTTCAATGTTACTGAAGCAACCGGATCCCATCTTCCTGATACTCTGAAGTCAATACGACTTCGGAATCCATATACTTTCTCTCTAATTAATAAAATAAGTCGGGATTTTTTTTTCTAATTTCGAATTTTCAAATTATAAATGTTTTAGAGGATGGAGTGAGATGTACAGGGAAGGGCATAAGTAAGTACACATCGAAGAAGTGAGTTAGATGTGAGTTAGCATGGAGTGAGATTTCAACCCCGTAATTCTTTATACATGGCTTTTGCAGTTAACACTTTCTCATTGTGTGCTTTCTTTTGCCCCACCCTGTATATTGATTATTTGCTCGCACCGACCGACCAAGCCACTGCGTTACAGTAGGGCTTATTTCGGACATTGTCAAATTAAAATTTTTGTTTTTCTAATCACTACTTTTGTAAAAAAAAATTTATTATTCATTTTGAAATTTTTGTTTTCACAAACACTTTGATTTTTCCCTCTGACTTCCATCTTTTGGTTGTTGAAACCTCAAGAGATGAGATGGTAAGTGGTTTTAGTGTAAAAAAGGGTTATCATAACTTTTGGATCACGGAGAAAGCCGCTTTCTCCAAAATCTGCTAGGAAAACTTCAAAATTAAATTCAGCCAGCGTGAAATTCGAAATAATAATTGAAATTGTGCTGTGTGAAGTAGACTCACTTAACTAGAACTCCGGTTTTTTGTGTGGTTTATAAATATTATCGATGAAAATACAAGTTTTTGGAGTTTATTCTGAGACTGTGGTGTCTCAGAATTAAGTTTCAAAATTTTAATTTCAAACATCCAATACTTCTGACCGTTTACACATAGTGACCTGACTTTTTCAAACCGCCTCATTACTTCCAAATCTACTTTCATGATAAAATATCATTTATACAGAAAATATTTATCAACCGCAGAAAAAACCTAGGAAAAGTTACTCTAGCAAATTGACCAATTTTTTCTCGAGTAATATTTTTGCCGCACTGCATACAGCTTTGGCCAAGTTAATCCGGACCATAGAAAGTCGCTTTCCCCAAAAAAGATTTAAGAAATCAAATAATGCGAAATCAAACCAGCTTAGGGTGGCCCGAGGACACATTTTCCTATTGTGTTGTTCGGGCTAAGCAGTGTGCTATGGTTACCGGTCTTGGATTGGTGCCATTCCTTGAGCTAGACTAACAATCTAGCACTGGTACAAGAGCTGTTTCTGTTGGTTTTAGTCCTTAAGCACTTTGACAAGGAATGGAGCCAGACTCCCTGTGTCTTCGTGATTAGGAGTCTGGAGCCATGCCATGATATTCGAAGATGCCGATAAGGTTTTCCAACAGAGTAAGACAAATGTCAATAGTTCACCCCCTTTCATGTAAAGTAGGTAAAGTATGCGTAGTAGTAGATCCACGCTACCAGACGCCTGAAAAGGTTGTATATATGTGCACGTAAAAAGAGCGGGCCTGGTTAGAGGCAGCAGAAATACCGAAAGCAAGTCTGCGGGATTTCCAGATAAAGTCCCTACCCTCTTGATTGGGCGAAAGCCAATAAGTCAAATAAACTTCCAAAAAAAAAACTCGAAATTCAAAAGTTGGAGGGAGTGAAGTTGGCTTGTGGTTGAAGAACACCAAGCAAAATTGAAATTAAAAATTATTATTACAAATTATTNCTCGAAATTCAAAAGTTGGAGGGAGTGAAGTTGGCTTGTGGTTGAAGAACACCAAGCAAAATTGAAATTAAAAATTATTATTACAAATTATTAAAAAATTATTAAAAAATTAATTTAATAATAATTATTAATAATAATATATTTACTATAAATGTATTATAAATAAAATTATTATATATTATATATTATATATTATATATTATATATTATATATTATATATTATATATTATATATTATATATTATATATTATATATTATATATTATATATTATATATTATATATTATAACAGTTCGAGCAAGCGACAAGTAGATTTGTTCACAGGAATAGAAACATTCAACAATAAAAATGAACAGAAACAATAAAAATTGTTGCTGTGTGAGCCGACGTCGCACCGCACAATTTCAATTATTATTTCGAATTTTTCGCTGACTGAACTTCATTTTTTAAGTTCCCCAAGCTGATTTTGGAAAAAGCAGCTTTATCCGGATCCAAAAGTTATGATAACTCTGTATTATTCCTTTACCATTACTTGAGAATTTCAAAAGCGGTTAGTCCTCTATTACCATGGGTTTTGTTACTGTGGTTTTTGTGCTTTGTCTAGTCATGAAAACGGGATGAAAGCTAATTCAGTGGTCTCACACTTAAAAGGGAAATTAAGTGTTCTCTATTTCATTATGTGACCACGTGAGGGTAGGAGTAAATGGAGTTATATCTTTTGAAATAAAATAAAAGGCAGTTAGATGTTTTTCCCGCCTTCGGTTTGTTAGCGTTTTAATGGAAACTCTACTATAAAGTTTTCTCATTTAATTTTTATTGTTTTGTTGGAGAAAGTTTGGTTTACTATTCCTATTCTCTCATCTTTTCCCTTGATTTTAGTAGTCCAGATGGTTTTCTTGTGGATAGGAAATGAGCAATGTAATTATAATTAAGGATAGGTGAAATTCATTTTTAAATTTACTAATTAACTCAATTAGGATCTCCTATTTCTTGTTTTAAACATAATCTACTACCTCTTGTTTCCTAAGAAAAAATCAATGATTCCTTCGAGAAATAAGCGAATCTCAAATAATTCAACCTAAAAGTCTTTTAATCAATTTAGTGTACTTCCATAAGTAGCGCTTTGCGTTACTGAGTAGTAATACCAATGCGTCACTGAATATCAATCACAGTATTATTGCCTCAAATACAAATTGTAATTTATATTAAATTTTTCAGGACTTTATTTGTATGTGCTCGTGGTTCAAACATTTATGGCTGAAAATATAAAACTACGCGTCTATGTTGCCATTGGTTGGGGTAAGTACCAAATTTAATATAATAATTTTGAACTTAATAGTTTATATTTTGTGGGGATTTGAGCATAAAGAAATTTTCACACTAGGAAGCAACACGCAACTTTTTTCCACAACTCGCAGCTTTTCCTCGTGTTGTGGTTTCACACTAGAGGCAACTCACTGCGACAACATGTTGTGGCAAGTTTTGGAAAGTTGCGAGCAGCTTTTGTTACCGCATCATAAGTTGCGCGAGTGTTCACTCACACTACAATCAACTTGTTGCAGGCAACAGAAAAAAGTGATGTGCATCACTTTCTTTTGTTGCTTGATCAGACCAAGCTGCATAAAAGTGTAGTTTCATTCGTTTTTTTTTGCTGAAGCGATTATAAATTTTTCAAGAATTTAATTTTATTCTGGATTTTGATTTTGATTTTGATTTTAATTTAATTTTGGATTTCAATTTCATTTGCCAGATGCTTCAAATGAATTTCGATTCAAATTTTTAAATCGTCTTGGAGCAGCAATTAATAGACACCTGGTTAACTGCACAACAAAAAATTAAAATCACATTTAAAGTACTATTTTTATTAAACAAAATTGTCGACTAAATGGGTCGACCCAGGTTATTGATAGACTTGGTAAGCCGCAGTCAAGCATCTACATATCGCTTCAGCTGTACAAATCAAACAATGGTCGAATGAGTTAGCTTTCAAAATTCACTGCAGATAAAATTTAGAATATAGCATTTACAAATGAATCACAAAGCATATAAAATATTATTAAAATAAAATATTGCGGCCTGTTATTAAATTTAAAATTAAATTAGGCGCCAAAGAATTTAAATTATGAGACTAGGACTCGACATAGTTGTTGCAAATATGTTCACACTAGCAACTTCACTCTCGCTGCAATATTTTTGTTGCGTTGCTTGTACAACTGTTCCTCCGAAACTTTTTTGGTGTGAACGCACAACTCATTATGTGTGAACACGCAACTTTTAAGTTGCCCGGTGCTGTTAGCAACATGCAGCAACAACAAAAGTTGCGTGTTGCTTCCTAGTGTGAAAACGCCTGACTCAATCCCCATTACTATACTCATAAATGAGACAGTAGACTCCTTACCTGGCGATGAATGACCAGGAAGGAGAGTTTCGGAGTTGTATTGAGTTTGAGAACAGGATTGCCCAACTAGGCTCTGTAGCACAAATGGTTAGTGCGTTGGGTCCGGAAGACCTAAGACGTGGGATCATACCCCACCAGAGACCAAATTTTTGTGGCAATCCCTGTCTCAAACTCAAAGTGGCGGGTCAGCCCCGGCACAATTTGTAATCGGCTTTGAAGTTTATAAAATTTTAAAACGTTGATGTAAACCATAATTGGAAAAGTTTTTTTGTTAATACAAAATTATAAAATCTATCCAATGGTTTCTTTGTGAAAGCGGGAATCGATTTAAGATTTTTATGCTGTTTAGATATGCTTCTGTTATTAGTGTAAATTGTCACTTTGTACAGGATGAGTAGTCTTTTTAGTATCCTAAAAAGCTATATTAACGAATCTTTAGTAGATAGTTATTTCATCGAGGTTCAAATTCAGTGAAGGTGAATAATTGTTTCGTATAATTCATCTCATACTGATTTATTAAAATTAACTTTAGGGGATGGTATGCATTTAAAATTGTTGGCAAAAAATAATAATTCTCTGGTGTCTGCGATATCTCGTTAGCTTTTATCAAAAATTAGTTGTTCTTGTGGAAAAACCAACCAAACAATGATAACATTTTGCCCCACTATCGACTGGATTGCTGTGTTTTTTTTATTTAGTTCCACTGGGGAGCTATTAGTTCATATACTCTAAAGGACGAGGAGTTAATATTTCAAACCTAAAAGTCCCGATTTGTTGATGTGATGAAGTTTATTCTAGCAAACATAAAATATGCGATGCTAAGAACGAAATGTTTGAGTCTATCTAATCCAGGTTATGTCCATTTCATCTGTGGGAAGGATTCTATATTGCTCGGTGGTTAGATGTGAGGAGTGAGGAGACTCGTACTCTCACAGTAGCCAAGCGAGGGTTTGATCCCCAGAGACAGTGTCAAGTTATGAATTAAAATCCCTCCAGTGAGATAAGGTGACCCATGGTCCAGTGTAGAAATAAACCGGCTACTCTACTTTTTGTCTCAAATAAGATGGCGAGCAGAATCACATTCCGAATCTCCCCAATCCCGAAACTTTTTCAGTCTTCCAGAGTTCCGTTAGTTAGGTTATCTTTTAGTTGTAAATAATCTGGGCGTTGAATTTTCGACGTTTGCCGAATCCCTAGAAAATTAAGTCACTCCAATATGGAAGTTTCAAAAGGAAACATGAGAATTTCAGTACCGGAACAACAAGCGACTAACGGTCAATCATTGTAATAGTTAGCTATTGTTTTTGATTCTTCTAATTTTTACTTGGAGAATGTTGTTAGGAATTCCAAATCTCAAACGTAAGTACACAAAACACGAAAAAGATTTGAGTAGTGTAATCAAAAACTTTAAATGTTTTATCCAAGATTTAAAAAAATAGTCAAAAATATTGGAACGATAAAAAAAAGTAAATTTAAATGATTTCCCTGTTCAAATATCAAATGTAAATACAATTACAGTTCAATTGAGGATCCCCGTGCAAAAAAGCACTTTTCAAAGTTGTTGATTTTAATTTTAAATAACAAAAACGTAACTAAGTAGAGACAGTAGAATCTAACTATAAAATTAGGTTAATATTTTATGACGGATAAAAATTTAATGTATAAACCAAACTGCATATTTTCAAAAATTCTTTGAATCTGAATCACTGAGTCATGACTTTGAGTCACCTGGCTCTGTCTCAATTCTCATTAGTGATTTTTGAAGAGTCACTGAGTCTATTTTATGCTTAAAGCTGCCGCTACAAAACTGGGAGTCAATGGGGATGACTCTGAGTCACTTACATCTGACTCATCATCATGAGTGATTTGACAACCGCCACTGCGTCACACCACTGAATGAGTCAATTTAAAACATAACTGACTACGAAAGTGACACTCGGTGAGTCATCTGACTGATTCAGAAGAAATGGGAGTCATTCCCCTAACTAATTACAATCAACTCTTCTCAAGTCACTCCTGAAGGTTAAATCAGTCAGGTGACTCAAAGTCATGAGTCACATTGACTCCCACTTTTGTAGTCACTCATATTTTAAATTGACTGTTGCATTGCATGATGTAGTGACTATTCTCAAATCACTCCTCAAGGTAGAGTAAGAGCAAAAAGACTTATGGCCGAATTTAGGTTCACCACTTGAGTGAGTGCTTGGGTTGACTCGACTTGAGTAATTGTTTGAGAGGAGAGTTGGTATTCAAGAACGAGTTTTTTTCATTGATGTGGCATGGGAATTCGGAGTTGAGATTCGAGGCAGCTCTCACCACACTCAGTTTAGACTCCAAATCACTCACAAATCAGTCACTTGAAGTTCAGTGGCTTACTTGAATTCGGCCCTTAGTCATGACCAAGGACGACCAAATTCATAATTTGCATAAAATTGCATAATCGTAATTAACCCTGGTCGTCAAATTTCATATTTCTAGTGTCACTGGATCAAGAAAAATTATGACGATTGATACCAACTTATCCTGCATAAAACGCATAAATTGCCTTATTTCAAAGTAGCGCATAATTTTGCATAATATTACATAATTTTGCACAATATTGCATAATTTTGAGGAGAAATTTGATATTTTGCTGTTGTTAACCAAATAATGCCCAACTATTTAATGAATATAGCGTAATAATCAGTGTTTCCACCTATGCGCAAAAAAATGAAAAAATTACTATGCGAAAATGCAAAAAATGCGTCACGGCTGTGGCTAGTGCAAAAAATGCAAATGTGCAAAAATTTTAAAATGAAGCAATGTGAGATAATGGGTGGTGGGAAACTTGTTGTGTACTAATATTTGAAAATTATTTTTATTACTTATTTCTTAATTTACCAGGTTGATTTATTTTCAGACTCCGATTGACGACACATTTCAATTAAAAAAAAAACTGATAAAATTAACCTTTCCGCGTTATCTCCGCATGCGTATACTTATTTTATGTATTTTTGCATTTTTTGCAGTTTTTGCAATTTTTTTCACTAAAGTGGTTTTTTTCACCTCGGAGCTAAAAACTGAGCATTTTTCCAACACTAGTAATAACGCATCAATCTTCGACACCATATCTAGCAGTACAATTGTATAGATCTTAAATTTTAGTCTTAGTGGTGACTGGAAAGAAAACCTTTTTCAGGTAATAAGCGGCTAAATGTGTTTACAAGTTAAGATGTTCAAACTTAGGAATCACAGTTGTATGGTTATTGTGACTGTGATTATTACAACATTGAGATCATCATGTTGTAGGACGGGATTTTCAACAACTAGTTTGACAGTTAGACAATATTAAAAAAAAGACTGGTGGAGTGGAACAACGCTGAATGCTGTAGCTAAATTATGAACACGAATGTTTTTTTACATGTTGCGCTTCGTTACATCTACATTTGAAAGGTACGACTTGATTACTCGCAAAGGTTGTAGAGATTTTAACTTTAAGGTTGTCAAGTTGCGATAGCGTGAAAACAGCGAATAAATATCACGTCAAACGACCGTTAGAACTAGTTTTTTGAGTCGCATTTCAGCGCATAAAATCGCATAAACTGAAATATTTAGCGCATAATTTGGCGTGAAAAATCGCATAATTTTGTCGTCGTTTGTCATGACTAACTGCTTTAGTTGTGTTTCAGTTTCAGTGGTTTGAGAAAATGAGATGACAAATGAAAAATAGAAGTGTCGTTGACCCGTGTTTTTCGCTGATGACAATTCTAATTTCTTCACCGCGAAATCTCATTTTCCTCAAATACCAAACTCACAACTTAAAACTCCATAAGAATGCAATGAAATATTATTTAACAAACTACGTAAGAACATTTTATGAGAATATTACTGTCTCTCCATAGCTACGTTGTTGTCATTTAAAATCAAAATAAACAAATCTGAAAAGTGCTTTTCTTGCACGGGGATCTTCTATGTTGTGTAAGTGTTAGAAAAGTTGATATAGAAGATGAGATGCAAGATATTTTAAATTAACCGAAATGAATTAATTTGATAAATATCGTAGTTGAGTAAATTAATTTTTCGATTAGAAATCTGTCCTGCTTTGTGTGTACTTACGTTTGAGATTTGGAGTTCCTAACGACATGCTCCAAATAAAAATTAGAAGAATCAAAAACGATAAATAAGTGTGAGTATACTACAATGATTAATGCGCTGCTCCTTGTGTTCGGCGTTTAGTGGAGTTTCTTATCCTTTCTTTGGAATTCGATTTTCTAAACATTTCCAAATTGTTGTTCGATAAGTGTCAAGACCAAAATTGTACTGAATTTGGGCACAACAAATTGTTTTGTTGCTTACTCCATCCAAAATTCGGCTTTCACCACACTTTGGTAAGGTTTCCCCCTCACTTTAAACTTTTTATCCGTAGTGTGATTGATGCACAATGTAATTTTTGACACTATTCCATGATTGCGAACTTCTAGAGCCATTTGGTTGATAGATTTACCTTAAATATTCAATAAATATAATTTTACTTCACTGGAGAAAGTAAGTTTAGGTTTCGACTTATTATTTATTAAAATACTTAATATATAATTGAGCCAAACTAGTTTTTGATAACTCTAATTATTGCTTTGATAATGTACAAGTGTGTCTACTTACTTAAAACCCAATATTTTGGTACAATTTAGACTCAGAAGTACAGTGACAGTACAGTTTGGTGAAAATTTACTTAATTTGGTGATGCTCTAAGCATCTAAGCATCTAAATTAAACATTAATTCCTCAATTTAGATTGTATATTTCCATTCTTCAATTAATTCGAATCCTAACTTTCACCCACTGTAGCCGTCCAATTTTATTGTGCTACATTAGTGGGTGTTTCTTGAGGTTTTCGAGTATTTAACGTTGTTGTATGATGCAAATACGTTTCTAACTGTCTACCGTGACAAAATCAGGTTCAGGTTGTGCTTGATTTTGGCTGTGGAAATATACTTATTACTATTTTTTAAAATATGAGCCATTTATCCCTTGGAGAAAGTTCTTTCTTCGCTCCCCATTTCATATTCCTAGGTGGAGTTGCTTTGATTTTCGTTCAGATCTGTATACAGTCATTAGATCTTCCAATTTTGTTGCTAATTTGGCGTATTGACTATTTAGTTATTAAGATTGGATCAGTTTATTCCTTTCTCATATGTCGATAAACACTATCCTGTCGGCATGTTGTAGTTTTCGCAACTTTTCTCATAATTATTTGGCGAATATTGCCAAATTTTAATGTAAACATGTATTTACATCAACAATAGTCGTAATTGAGTAAAAAAAAATTGCTCAATTGACGAAAATAACAATTTTTAGGTGTAAGCGTGAAGTGCGGCCATAATTTTTCACCAACTTTCTCCCACCACAAAATTCATTATTCGCGTTAGCTCAATCAAATAAGAGAGTCTAAGTTTAAAATTGAACATTTTTGACATTAAACATGATATCCTACCTTGTTTAAGCGATTTAAACTTAAACAAATTGTTAAAAATTCCATTTTTTAACAAGAGTAAAGCGCGGCCATAAATTTTCACCATACTGTAGATTGGGCTATTTCATTGAAACAACCGAAAATTGTGAAATTTTACTAATTTACCCGTTACTTTGGAAGTAAATGGTTTACAACAATGAGAAGCATTTTTTATAAAAAAAAAATACAATTTATAGCCTCATGGCGAATATCCTATATTCTACAATTGCATTTCATGTTTAACTATTCCTTATGAGGAGATAATTTAAGGTTATTTCATTATTATTTCAAACACTCCTAATCATAGGCAGTTATTTCGGGGAGAAGTTTAGAAATTACATTATGTTATGCGAAGTGTTGGAGGAGACAGTGTGTTGGTTGAGTATCAACTTAATGATAACTGTTTTATTATGTCTTCAATGATAATTAGTTGTCTAAGGAGTCAAAAAAGTATATAAAATATTTTTATACAACTCTAAATAAAAGTTTTGACAGTAAGAGAAATCTCTCAATTTCGTCGTAATAAGCTTTAGTTCTCAACTTTCCCCGCCACATATCATACAGTCCATCTACAATTATAAAAGCATATGGAATAGAAACAGATGCGTTTATATTAATGGACAAGTGAAACTTTTACTGAATTTTTTTTTGCGTGAAAAGTATTATCAGTTTTGGAAAGACCATCCACAAGTAGTGAAACAAAGTGAAAAAGACTAGTCACCAGAACAAAAGTTATGATTAATTGAAAATTGAAAAAAAAATTTATGTTGTTTTGAGGAGATGAACTAAGAGATGGGCGTTTGAAAAGAACATCCAAAAATTTCAGTTATCAAAAAAATCATCACTTCTAACAAATTGATAGTATAGACTTATTTTTTCAACTTCGTAACCTGCTTTTCAATACTCTTTCTGAAAATGTTTAGTGTTTCCCCAAAAAACTAAAATTAAATACTTTTCCTGAGAAAAAACAACAATCTAATCTGTTTCCTCGAGCAAAAAAGCATGTGGGAAAAAGTCTCTTCCATTGCATTTAAGATTTGTAGACTGACTGTATTATAATTCTTTTGAGATTGAAAATAATAGAAAGTGACATTAATAAGTCTTATTACTAGGGAAGAGGAATTGGTATTGAATGAGAAGAGAATGGTGTTATTGTTCCTGAGTTAAGATTTCGATTACAATGATAAGTGAAAAGAAAGTCTGATTCTTTCCCTACTTTCACCAGTAAGGAGATACAAAGTTATGTTGGGAGAAATGAAAGAATACGAATGTAGGTTGTTAAGAACATAAAAATAAATTTATAAAAGTCAAAGAAAGCTGTAAGTACGACTTTCTTGACTTTCTCTTTGAACATCATCACAATGAGCGGATATGACATTTCATTATCAACAGGCCTTTGTCCCTAGTGATTTAGAAGAAGAAAACGAGAGTCAAAGTAATGTTTCTTAACTACACAAAATCATTCATAGTGTCAGATCTCATCGTCTTCAAAACAACGCTCGAATAGGCGACAATCCAATTGGGAATGTGTGACTGTATTCATAGAGATAATCCACCGCATACTAATTTCAAAATGGAAATTAGTGGTAATACATCATCTCTACAAAGTATTAAATCTTAACCTTCTTTCTTTCTACCGCCTCTTCATTAGAAAGTAGATGGACAAAGTCGTAGGAGTAGGATTAGACAGAGAGGTCAAAAAGTTTAACAACCGCCTCATATGTTTTCATTACTGTTAATTTTTTTTTATACCATGAAACACAAACCTTTTTGTAGTATATGATAGTCCCACATATACTTTTTATCAAACTAGTGTTTAAATAAAAAAAAAGTATGATGAATCTATTGTTTTTTTTTGTTTTTAACATAATAGGACTCCCGCTCTTGATTGTGATTGGCTGGTCGATAACTAAATGGGTGACTCAACCGATTACTCCTGGCGCCTTGGTAAGTGTACGAAACATCATGCAATGTAAGACGTAGTGGCTAGTCCATTAGTAACTAGGCATTTTATATTTTGAGACTTAAGCCATCACAAAGCTTTGAAATTCTTAAGAAAAGCGACAATGCAGCAAGCGTCTTATTTGCTTTCACTTTGTTTATTGGAATCTAAAAATCCGTTAGAATCACACTGAATGAAAGACTTTCCCTTCTTGTCACTTTACAATGTAAAGTGACAAGAAGGGAAAGTCGTTCATAATTGTAAAGTTTACAATTCTCTATTTCTATCTTTCTCCAAAAGAGACTGACCTGTAAAACTGAAATTTTCACATTAAACTTTACTTTATATCCCTCGAGGTAATAATTTCTGACAAGAATCAATGGATTATATAAAACTATAACAACAATTTCTCTCCCAGAAGGGTTGAGAACTTTATGACATTTGGAAGCTAGAAGTTGTGAGTTATTTCCAAATTGTTTAAACTAATGCCACTCTACAATCTCTACTCAAGAGTACAGGGTGATTAATCTTTTTTTTTGCACCCACTTTCTCCAATTTTACCTTAGCTCTTCCCAACCTATGTTGTTGCTGGCAATAGAGTGTGAAAGTCGTCATGTCGTCATGCTTGTCGGGGTGAAAAAATTTTTAATTACCCTGTACGTAAATTTTTTTATAAAGAGACTGCAGAGATAGTTTATTGATTTCAGTGTGGAGTGTCTAAACACTAAAGATTTAGCATACTGGAAAAAACTCTTCAACCACTAAGAGATGATCCTTCGCTAACTTCGCAAATGAGACTAACTTGTATTTTGGAGAGAACCAATTCTGTAAATTACTAACGGAAGTCTAAATTAGCTTTGTTAAATTAGTTTGGTTGACTCAACTGATTGATAACACTACGAGAAAATCAATGTACTCTCGAAAATCAGATTCAATCCACAGCAAATTATAATTAATCTGTAGGAGTTTTTCTCGGGTCTCTCAATGCAAAATGTGAAAATATTGCTTAAACTTATAAATACATACAGAACAAATTCTCATTTAGATTAGCAATGTCTTAAATTTGAGAGCAAACTTGTGGTGCGTTAGTGTTTGTACAGTGAAACAAGTAGTGTCCAAATCTAGCCAAAAAATGTGAAAGTTTCGGGAGCCGTTGGTCGATAGAAAATTCAATCAGATTTGTAATAATTGTATGCTAGCCTTCTCTGTGCCCTGTGTAGTTCCATGCAAAATAGAAGTTAGCCTCCTTCGCATACAAGTTAGCGAAGGCTCATCTCTTTTAGTTGGAGAGTATACTTTATTTTTTCCTTGCTTTTCTTTGTCCTGGCTAACTGACAATAAATCTCGAAGTAAGGACTCTGTGTTAGTTAGCAAACCCGCTCACTCTTTACTTATATCCAAAAACTGGTTGGGTTGGATTTGCTTATGACCAGTGTTTCACTGGGTTCCATATTCCTCAAGAATCGAGTAGGAATGTGGTACTAAGAAGACCTTTGAAACTTAGAATTTGAAAAGGAAGCGATTTAGATATGTTTATTTTTATTGTTTTCTTACGTGCAATAAATTTTGTTCGCACTGTAGGTGTTACTCATGATCGAGTCGAGACCGACTCTTTTGCGATGAGCATATGCATGTTGTTGGGTGATTGTGCAGTGTACGGAACACTCCCAGAAATAGACATTTTCTCATTTTATATCCAATTTTTTTAACAATTTCGTTTCGAGCAATAATTTAACGAGCAACCATATACAATGGGAGGAATTACGGTGACGGCAGAAAAAATCGCTACTTTAAAACTCCAGACACCCTATTAAATTTTAAAACTGAACTCTACTGGTAATGTCTTTCTTCAGGTGTAACGAGAGATTTTGATCCTTTGGATAAGTGAAGTTACCTTGTCTCTTTGGAATTTGATTCCGAGTTGATAGTTTACTTCTTCGGTCATCACCGTTCCCAAGTATAAATACCTTGGCAAGAAAAGATACTTTTTCTTAGAAAAGCAGTGCTTATAATAATGGTCAAATGATGTAATCAACTTCTCAGTACATCGTCTCAAAATAACATCTAAAAATTTTAATTTTCAAAAATTCATAACTTCTGTTCTAGTGATCCTGGAGTCTTGATTGTTTCGAAGTTAAATTCCTCTTTTCAACATCTAAATCTAAATTTTTAGGTCATTCACACTACTTATGGAGGTAGGGAAAAAAATTTTTTGAGACATTTTTGCGGGGCATCCCGGGAACTTAGGTGCACTTTCACTTGCCATGTAGAGAGTCAGTGAGCTTTCCCCAGTCCTCGGTAGAATCCTATCGTGTACCAGGAAGATTTTTGCATACATTTGGTCTTGTATTTAGTCAAGTATGCTTAAGGTCAAGACATTTTTGTAGTAGATAATGTACTCTGCCTTAAGTGTTACAGAGATTTACTGACAAAATATAATTACTATGACTTTGCCATTTTACATTTTTGGCTTAAATCCAATTGGAAATCTTGCACAAACTATATCTCGTGCAGAATATATTGGTAGAAAACAGAATGAAAATATTAAAGAACTCAAAACCTTGGTTAAAGTTGAATTGGAGAAATTTATCCCAGAAATTTCCACTTTCACAATATGGTGGAAATTTTCTAAACAATTATTATTGCTAAGGGATGCTTAGGTAAGTGTTAGGCACCTTTTCCCTTCGGAGTCTACCACTTTATTCTGCTGCAAAGCAATAAATCTGTCGTGCGCCTAAAGATTTACACCCGCTTTCTCCAGCCCAAATTTAATTGTTTTGCTCTAATTTCGCCCACTTTAAGAGTTAAAATTTGAAACTTTCAGCACATTTGCGAGACACTTCAAGCAACATTCCTGAAAGTATACTCAGGTATCCCATGCTTTGATTCAAGAATTATTCGAAGATAAAGTCATGCGCCTAAGATCTTGCACTCAACTGTATTTTTAGAAAATTCTATGCTTCTGGTGCTATTAAAAAATAGTTTAATGATAGACGAAAGTCTTGTTTCATCGATTTGTGTCTATTGGGTGAACTTATCTGGTGGTAAACTTACTATGGAGGTCAATTGAGTGTATGGATCAATTTAGCATAGTGGCCAATTCGTTTCAGATGAATTCACTGGACACCCTTTTCTCATCGGTTATGCTTTTCTTGTTATTTCAATGGATACTTTCTCTCTTGATATTTTTGTTGGCAAAATGGAAATAAGTCCAGTGTCTAGTCACTTGAGTCTCATAATATCTCAGAATGCTTTCATGCAGACTCCTGTCCTTAATTCAACAAAACCAAATTGGGAAAATAGAGTACAAAAACATACAGGGTCATTTATCTTATTTTGGGACTCTTGAAAGCATGCTTTCAAATGACGTCATTTTACCATGCCGTGGCATCGGTCTACAGGTATGAGAAATTGACGGATTCAAACTAATTGATTTAAATTACTCACTTTATCTCATGTCATCGTTTAGTGATCCTCACTGCTCTGAATGAAGCAGAAAAATATATGTAAAATGCTTTCGAATTAGTTCCAAACAGAAATAGAAACTAACCAAGTGAATGGTTAATTTGAACGGGTGGTTACTTACGGGATTCTATTTTACAATTTTTATTTGGAATATTTTAGATTCGGACAAATAAATGGAAATAATAGATGGGACCACGTCGCATGAATAGTTCTTTTGCTCACTCATTTCATTAAATTACCAAAAAAAAATTATTTTAATTTTCGTGCGCTTCATTGCAAAGTTCAACATGAATTAGGAGAAGCTATGGTGAAATTGGAGGAAAAGGTTTTCAAAACCTGATTAACAGACCCTGTACATACTATGTATAGTTATGAACAGCCTCTATCTTTTTTATGTTTTCTTCTTCTTTTGATACTAAAGAAAGTCCATTTACTAAATTCATAGTTGTTCCCTTGCCAAAATAAAGTCAGAAGGGTCCTTTGATTACACAAAAAAGATAAATCCTTCCACTCTTTAACCACAATTTGACTACTTTCCCCAAAAGAATTTCTGTTAGAATTTCTTATTTCCTGTTTACTTTCACTTTCACTTTGGTCAGTAGGGAAAATACAACTTTTTGATAACTAATCTCTTAATGAAATAGTAAAAAAAACCACTAAGCTATCCGTCAGGTCGAAAGAGGGGGGAGAGTGCGGAAACAGCACTAGAAACTTTTAATAAAATTAATTTTGACATTTTAGACAAATTTGCACCAATAAAACGCCTTAACGTTAGAGCAAAACTAAGCCCCTGGTTCACACCGGAGATACTTAAGCTAAGAAAAAAATGTGACCTAGCATATAAAAAATATTTGAAGACAAAAGAATGCGAACTGAAGGTAATATACAAGAAACTAAAAAATAACACCACAAACAAAATAGCGGTGTCAAAGAAATATTATTTTAGGTCTAGATTTGAGGAAAATAAAAGTGACGTTAAGGTTCTCTGGAAGCTAATGAATCAACTAACCAACTATAAAGAAAAACAAAAAAATAAATTTATTTCAATGATTAACAAAAATAACTTATCGTGTGAGACTGAACAAGAAATCTTTGATATATTCGCACATGTATTTTTCGGATCATCAAACGTAAATAATTCTAAATTATTAAGCACATTTACAGACTGGATAACGAATGAAAATATATCCTTGACAGTAACCGAGACAATGACAAAATCCAGCATACTTAATACTAAATCAGGCACAATTAGTGAAAACGAACTACCCACAATCTACCTTAAAGGAATGATAGGTCAGCTCGCAGCTCCCCTCACAAATATTTNGATAGGTCAGCTCGCAGCTCCCCTCACAAATATTTTTCAAAAAATATTAGAATCCAAAGTTTTTCCCAATAAGTGGAAAACAGCAATAGTGACCCCATTATATAAAAAAAAGATAAAATGAATTTATCATCAAACTATAGACCGATTGCTAATACCATGTTTTTAAGTAAAGCATTCGAAAGAGTTGNAATCCAGCATACTTAATACTAAATCAGGCACAATTAGTGAAAACGAACTACCCACAATCTACCTTAAAGGAATCATAGGTCAGCTCGCAGCTCCCCTCACAAATATTTTTCAAAAAATATTCGAATCCAAAGTTTTTCCCAATAAGTGGAAAACAGCNCTCCCCTCACAAATATTTTTCAAAAAATATTCGAATCCAAAGTTTTTCCCAATAAGTGGAAAACAGCAATAGTGACCCCATTATATAAAAAAAGGTAAAATGAATTTATCATCAAACTATAGACCGATTGCTAATACCATGTTTTAAGTAAAACATTCGAAAGAGTTGTTAAAACAAAATTAACAGAACACCTTGATAAAAACAATCTCTTAACAGAAGCGCAACATGGCTTTCGACCAAACAGGTCCTGCGACACTGCTCATAAGGTCTTAAATAGTTACATCCACAAAACATAGATAAAACCAACGGAAAAGTTCTTGTAGTCTTTGTCGATTTTAAAAAAGCATTTGANCATAGATAAAACCAACGGAAAAGTTCTTGTAGTCTTTGTCGATTTTAAAAAAGCATTTGATTCAGTAAATCACGACATACTAATCAAGCTTCTTGAAGACAGATTTTTTATAGACTCGAATATAGTAATTCTCATTCAAAACTATCTACGAGCCAGAAAAGTCAAAATCAAAATAAACGAAAANTATAGTAATTCTCATTCAAAACTATCTACGAGCCAGAAAAGTCAAAATCAAAATAAACGAAAAACTTTCAAAAAATTATTTCGTTAACATGGGAGTTCCACAAGGCACTATTCTAAGTCCGCTACTTTTTTCACTCTTTGTGAATGATATTCAAAACTTATTCATAGGTCTTGAAGTAGAGATAATATTATACGCAGATGACTTAGCAATCTTTTGCTATGATCAAGACATTAATAAGTCATTGGAAAGAATTCGTATAGCCTTTGAAAAATTAGACAATTGGTGCAAACAAACTGGTCTTCATATGAATCATGAAAAAACAGTAACTTATGATTTTAAAATATTCTAGAGATTATAATATAGTACCGATTGAACATCTAAAATTCAATAACCTCCAAATCGCAAGGATAGAACAATTCAAATATTTAGGTGTTTTGTTAGATGAGACACTATCATTCGAAAAACATACCTTGCACGTAGAAAACAAAGTAGCAAGCGGATGTCTAAGGATCAGGATAATAAATAGAGCACTCACTCCACATGTATACAAAATCGTATTAAACGCCTACGTACTATCACACATAAACTACTGCTTCAGTAATTGGGCAGATACGCCTATTAAACTTTTTTCCATACAAAATAAAGTTAACAATACTCTAANGCGCCTATTGAACTTTTTTCCATACAAAATAAAGTTAACAATAGTCTAATTCAATACTTCTACCCTTCCACGAATAAAAAGAAATACACTAGATCAAAAATTTACTACAACTCAAAATTCAATTTCGAAAATAAGGATCATTACGACCTGTATCATTCGTGCAATATTCTAAGTCTTAAAGAGAGGTTAGATCAAACAACACTTACCGAAACATACAAACTTATCTTTCTACAAAACATTGCAGATCTCAACTCTTACTTAAAATTTAAAGAACACACTAGAGAAACTAAAATGAAGAATTCACTAGAAGTGCTAACAAGGAATTCAAAGTCATTTGAAAAATTTTTCGTCGCAAGAGCCATTAATTTATGGAATAGGTATGTTTCTTTTACCAAAGGAGAAGTTGAACCTTCCTTAAGCAAATTTAAAAAGAATGTGAAAGAATGGGTAAAGAGTCATAGATCTGATATTTTCACAACATAGATCTTTTGGAATAGCATAGTTCATCCCAAAAATTTGGTAATGAACCATCTAAAAAAAAATTAAAACAAACCGAAGTGCTAGTACCACTCAAAACTACTAAATAAGTCTACTAGGTTAATTAGGTTAATTAGGTTAAATTAACAATAAGAATTACACTCTAATCTTATACCTACATAAGTAGGCGTGTCTTTTCATATTACCATTTTCTTGTAAAATGATGTTACTGACACGTAAATAAATTATTAAAAAAAAAAAAAAAAAAAAAGAGCGCAGTTTGGAAATACTAGTTTCTGACATCTCGTAAGTCGATACGTGTAAAGTAAAATAGAAGTTGACTAAATTACAGTTGTATTTTAGTTTCCATGAGCGTGTCAAGGAAGCCTCGTCAGTGTTTAGAGATCGCCCAATGAAGCCATTAGATACAGCGAGATGGTGGGTGGAGTACCTACTCAGACATCCGGAAAGTATTGATTTAATGCCGCTTGCTGTGTCACAGACGTGGTATGATCGTAGAGTACTCCATGTTTGGTACTTTATGTTTTTTGTACTAACTTTTTCTCTTATCATTTTCGCATAAGCCATTTATATATTGTTGGTGAAAATACACGTTTTCCTTACGAGTTCAAATATTGTATTGGGTATTGGCGATTCTAAAATAAAGATAAATTAAGTAAAATGCAAAGTTTACTTATAACAGTTCAAAGTACCATTCTAAGTTTTAAGTTTTATTGTTCACTTTAAGGTTACGAAACTATAACCATTATTATAACTAATATAATAGCATATGTGTTGTAAATACCTGGGAGAGCAATCATTTATTTAAGTTGTGTAGCCAAAAATGCGTGGTTGAGTTTCTTCAGTACTGACAACTTAATGCGTTAATGTGCTTATTCATCATAAATGTGTAGTGCATATTTACAAGAACTTGATTTATAAGGTACTGGGTAATGAAAATCCAATTTCAATTCATCTACTTCTCGAAATATTGCACTTATCGTTTAGTATGCAACTCCAAACATTCTAGACAAAATTCGAATTTCTGGAAACTTTGAACAACCTAAAATAAATTGATTAATACTACTAATTTTTAAACCGTTTATTCCCCGTAGATAGGTAAGATATTAGTAAAAAAAACATCTTGATCCTTCAACTTGTCCTTAACATAGAGTATCGACTGTTTGGGCAAATAGTAATTTTACAGCACAAAGTAGAAAAAATTATAATTTTATTTCATGAACTTGCACAGAATTCTATCACGTAGTGCGATAAAAATTTTCATTTACCGGATCGGGTTGCTTATGTTAATGAATACGGCCGATAAGTGTTCAGTCAGATCCATAGTTGCCATTTCCCGATCGTGCTCCGGTCAAAGTGCTATTGAATAAATTTTTTAATGACACATTCATATTTTCCAATGCAATTTCATTCATACATATGCTAAATATTTACTATTGTACCGTATTTTCTTTGGAGTAGGATCCGCGAAATTATATTGTACATCCAGCATGATACTACCAAATGCCGTTTTTCGCTCTACCAACACTTTGTACGCTTTGTACTTTTATGACAGTTGATGCTGCTTAAATATAGACAAATTCAGATAAATTTTTACCCATTTTGTTAAACAGCGTCTCTAGGCGCACAATATGATGCAATTATTAATCATAGAATTTTTCTGAAAGTTATTTATTAGTCTTTTGCATGCCACATTCACATAAAGGTGTATTCATTCCAGATTTTTTCCCAAAATTTTAAACTCTCATAATAAGGTTCAAAAACAAAAGTAGGTTTCTCACTAAGTGTGAAGAGTGAGAACGTTCCGTTTTTTCCCGATGTGAGAGGATGCCATTTAACTCCGAAGAAGTTTCCCGGCCTCCTATTAATCAAACAGGAAAAATAGAGACGTTGGTTAAAATTCATTTCAACATTTACAGGATACTGCTAGAGAGCAATAAATCAAATTCCTAATATAATTCACTCAATCACAAAAATGTAATAGACGAAATACTAAATGTACTATCTATACAACATTGGCTGCAAATGAAAATTAAAACAAGGATATCTTAAGGTTATTTGTTAATATAGTCGAAAAAATAACTATAAGAAAGAAACAGTGTTATAATATTGATAACAACAACTTTGAAGCAATATCCACATCTTCTAAAAATCATCCTATTTTTTATCCTAATTCCGACCATGGAGCCATGGAGAATAGGAAACCGAAATTATTGGTGGCTAAACTAAAATGATAATTTTACCCATAAGACGCAAATGAGACAAAAAGCTTGACAAAAGCATGGGAAAACTCATAGTCTAAATCTCCAGGCGTAATTTCATCCCTCAAAATCGGAATGTTAAATAGTGGAATCAAATCGTCCGTGTGGCTGGCTCCTGAAATCAATTTCTCAAGTTATGCCTTGTAGGTAAAAGTACTTATATTTCTAGAACAATTTGTAAGACTTGCTACTCATCCGATTCACAATAAAGCTATCAACTTACCATAAATATTGATTTTTTTGGCATTCACTTTTTTGATGTACCAAAGACGGCTGGCTCCAATTGCAAAATCCAAAGATCTTGGAATTCTTCCTACCATATGTGAGAGAATATTACCAACCCCAGAATCTCCAATATACGTATAGATGTATGCGTAAATAGGTGCTTTAGATATACGCATGTGCATACTCAATACTTTGTGATAACTGAGGTAGAAACCGGAATCGGAGAAGTAACGCATGAGATTTGAAAGTCCATTGAGCGATGGCTTGCTATTACCAAAATAAAATTGGTATGCTGCTGCCGAAATCTGGGATTGGTTTTTGTGATTAAGATAACCAAACATTTTTGCTGTAATGGTGTCCCATCTTTCATATAGGTCTTCTAATTTCTGGGGTATTTGAAGAATATCTATAGAAAATTCGTATAAATTATTCATAAATTGTTATGAATGCAGCACCCTTACAGAAACTTCCCAAAACTCCTTCACCATTAGTGATACCCGTCATCCACGGTACGTGATATGTAAAATCTCCACTTTTCATTATCGTTAATGGATCCTTGGATAGAAACGTCTGTTCATCATCTATTGACTCAATAGATGGACCAAATACAAATTTTGGTTCACCCAGCGGAGTCTAAGCATTATTGTTGAAACATAAATATTAATTAATTTTAAATGAATCAAAGAATTTCTTACCAAATATTCCTTGTGAAATTTGAGTATTTTGTGAGCATTTGCATTCTTTAAACATTTTGCCATTTCTGTTGTGTTAGTGTTGAAGCAACCAACAGATTTTGCAAGACGCGCCGCATGGATTACTGGATTTCTTGAGATTGCCCACTCGTTCAATGCAGAACCAGACATAGAAATCGCCCTATGAAACAACCCTACGAAGTAAACATAAATCATTTAAATATTCATAAGGTTATAAGGTTAAAAGGATTAAACTTTAAATGTGATTAAGGATTCACCTATTCCATTATAAGCAGGGACGCTCAACCACATAAAACGCATAATCATTGCGAAGTATCTACATCATGTGGGAACAACGCGTGATCATAAATCTCGTCATAGTAGACAATTTTATGCAATAAAAAGCGCATAAAACGCATAAAACGCATAAAACGCCTAACTTTTCGGTACTGCATAATTTTTTCGGTACCGCATAATTTTTTCAATGACGCTTAATTTTAATTTTAGCCAGCAATTTTTTAAAAAAGAATAGAATTTTATTTTATTTTAAAGGATATAGAGGAAGATGCATACATATGTCACCTCAAAGTTAGATTTTAATTTAATTTTATAACTTTTAGTAAAAAGCAATTAATTCTTTGGTAGATATCAGAGATGAAAACACGAAGGGTTTTGAAAACACGACTCGCACCCACACAGGAGATCCAAAACACGCATGACAAGCAACACGCAACATCAAAAGTAAAAAATACAACAAGCACGAGACGACGCGCGTGCTTCTGCCAAAAACGCACACGACACGACACGCAATTTTTTTTATTTTTATTATTATAATTTTATTTTGTTAAACTTTCTAATTTCTATTTACCACTTAACATAACTTTCATTCTCATGAATTTAAGTTAAGTCACTAAGTGTTGAACCTCTTAGTTATGTCCTTCTGGCGGTCAACGTTGATCCCGTTATTGAGAATACCCTTCCATCGGTAGCTGATGATGCTGGAATACTTAAAAGCCAAGTAACCACACCTATTATCCGAGTACCAATAGGAGAGAATATCAAAAAATTTTCGATCTAGCATATAAAATTTAAATCAAACATTATAATCGTACGATTTTAAAAGGCTTAATTAACCTGTATTTGGCGGCTATTTGAAGTCTAATTACCTTTGTACTTCATCGGCCTCATCTTCTTCATCATCGCTATCTTCGTAGGCGTTTGTATCTGTCTCAAAGCTCTTCCGCTGCTTTGAAGGGGGGTTTTCCCCAAAGTTACTCGTTTTCCCCAAAGTTTTCCCCAAATTGCGTAACTAGCTTACCGCCAAACGGTTAAGTAATTTTTCTCGTGCTTTTTTTTTCGCTGAGTGTCTCAAATCAAAGCACGGCAGGCACGACACGTTGAAGAAAAACACACGCAAGCACGTAACGCGCAAAGGAAAGTGAAATCTAAAACACGACACGCACGATTTGCGTGCGTGCTTGTCATGTTGCGTGTTTTCCCAAAGACGCATGCGTGTTCTCATCTCTGGTAGATATGTTAGCAAAGCGAAACAGAATTGTTTATTGATTGAAGAGTCTACGTAAAAAAATTTGAATTAGCTTGAAAAGTCCATTTGATGATCCATTTGTACTAAAGGTAAAAGAGTTTTAAAAATCTCTAATAAACAATGTTGCCAAATGTAAGAGGAGAAAATACTCCTTTCAATAAGTTAAATATAGTACATCTGTATCGCAACCTTTGCATCGCAACAATAGTACATCTATGTGTTTGCATAGTAAAGCGGCGTTTCATGACATTAAATTTAAACAAATTGAATCTTTTTTTAAATACTATTTCGTTTTTTCAATGAGTTATTCTTCAACGAAAAAGTATTTAAACGCTCTAGAACAACCATGTAATAGATTAAAGAAAACTCAAGTTCAATCTGTTCTGAAAGGCGAAAATACTGCCTACGAACATACGGCTGGGAAAACGCAGCCGGGGAAACGCAGCCTGGAAAATGCGGCTTTTGAAAAATACCGCCTTAGAATGTACAGTCTTAACAATATACTCTTAATTGAAAATACTTTTCATTATTTATTTTAGGTTTTATTTTAGATTTGCTTTAAATTATTTTATAGTTTTCTTTAACGTATCATAATCATAATCCGTAGGTTCCTTAGGTTAGGTTAGGTTAATTCTATGCAAAAAAGAAATCCTAACAGAACGGTAAGATCTTCAAACAATACATCAATGTTAAAAATCTGCCTATTTGTAGAATATCCGAATTAGTAAAAATCTAGGTAAGCAGGATACGATTTCTGAAGGTTTTAATTAGATTTTTTTTAGGTTCTTTTTTAGGTTTTATTTAGATTTTCTTTTAGGTTTTCTTTTAGGTTCTCTTTTAGACTTTCTTTAGCAGTTTAGCTTTCCTTTTAGATTTTCTTTAGGTTTAGGTTGTTAGGGTTAAGTTTTTTACAGAATTTTGTTTTGTTAGTTTTTAAGTTTGGCAAGACTCGGGAGAAGTTAAGCTTTCTACAATTATCTTTATTCAGTATTTTCGAAAGTCGGGATTTTGTCAATTTGAAGAATTGTTATTTCTGTGTGTTGTTTTGAAGCATAAAAAATTCAACTTGCAAAAATTATTTTCTTGCAGTCATTGTAGTGGGTTGATCTTAATCTTTTCCATTTCCGCGATATACTTTTGGAATTATTTTCGAGATTTGTTTACACATAGTCCAAATGTAGATTTTATAATTTAGTATGAAATATTTTTGTGAATATTTTCTTTATTATAGGGCGGTGGTAAGTTTGATATAAAAAATCAATTCGAGTCTGGGATGTATTCCTCATCACTCAATAGAGAACCTACAGCTTCTCCAAATGACAAATTGCTTTCTATTACTCATTTCGTATTTCCGTCTCAATCTCGCAAACGCGTAGCTTTTGCGTATTTCTCCAACATTATACCCTACCTCACGCAAAGCCTTTTTCGCCGTGATATTAAAAAATCAGCTGTAAAAAGCATGCTGCCTGGTATACTAAAATTGATTGCTTATATTATACACAAGTATTTCAGACTCGTCAGTGCCAGTGATTCGACGTTTCTTTTAATTTTATACACTGAAAAGCCTACCTTTGGACATATTAGACATCATGTGATAGTGTACACAAGCACCTCCCGCCGATTGGCCCATAATTGTCACACAATTTGGATCCCCGCCAAAATTTCTTATATTCTGGTTTATCCATCGTAATCCCATAACCTGATCCTTTAAACCCATATTTCCTCGGATTATGCCATCTCCAGTGTTTAAAAATCCTGTGAAGAAGATTATGCAAACAAGTTAAAAACATAAATTGTATAACACGGCTTTACTGATAAATTGCAGGTTTCTGGACAAAAAATTGTTACTTTTTGTGAGTTGTGTTCACATTATCAAAACTTTTCTGCTGCAAATCCTTGTAAATTTTATCCAAAGTGGCTAAAGTTGTGTATTTATGCTAATACACAATTTTCGGCAGTCGAAGGAACAACTCTTGTCACAAATATGTTTATTGGAATCTCACTTCTTTGAAATCAAATATGTCCCAGATCTGAACACGTAACTAGTTATATCTGAACACACCACTCCAAATTGCCGCGGTATTGGGAGCAATTCGAATAAACAACGAAGTGAAGGTAACTTAACTTACCAAATGAATTCAGTCGATAATTCATAACTACGAGTACAACATCTTCCTCCAGAAAATACTTGCCACGGTAGAGATAGGAAAATCCGGACATGAACAATCCACCTAAATACACATGTAAGCAAAATTGAATATGATATTGTATTTAGGCCGATATATAGGCAAATGCATATTTTTTCGATCGAACTTCCTTGTCTTTTCATCATTTTTGCATTTTATTATAGAAATTTATTCTTCATCTAGATATTGTCACGATTTGGCCTCACTGTTGACTTTTCTTGGTCAACAATGAGCCAAAATGAAAATCCAGAATGTTGTTCTTAGAGCTACTTGGCTCTAAAAACAAATAAACACAAAACAAAACAAAACTACAAAAGTTGAATTAAAAAAAATTCGAATAAAGCAGCAATGCTTTATTCGATAAACAAACACAACAATCACAAAAACAATAATCTTAGAGAGTATCACAAAATGCTAGTCCGCACAGAAGGACAAGTAGACTCATAATGATAATAATATTATTAATATATTTCATGTTATAAAGTTATCCGAAAAATGCGCTTTTCGAATTTCTACCTTGATAATAAAAGCGGAATAAGCTTACGAAACGTCGGTTCGAGAGAGGAGACGCGTTCGGCGACAGTACAGAGTGTGACAACGCGGGCGTCACGGGACAGTGGTGGGTGCATGTGCGATAACGGCGCTAAGCTTTCACTACAGGATTTCCAGAAATTCTGTCGTGAGGATCATCCGAGTTACCGTGAAGAGGAGTTTCAAATTCTTATCATTAAATTTCTTCTCAAAAAAGGTTGTTTCTTCAGAAAGTATACAATTATTTGTATACTTTCTGGAGTGTAACGGACGTAAAAGCATGTGTCCATTGTAACTGAGATCGAGAAAAAGCGTTTGTTGTAACGGAAGGTTCGACTTAAATTTTCGAGCCCGGACTGGACAATTTGGTTCGATTGTATTTCGGTCCCTTGGAATTCGCCTTACCCAAAATTTAATGGAGCCATAATTTAATTTTAAATATACTTCTTTGAACTGTGAACTTTTACGCTCTGCAGGTTCTGACTCATCGGGCAAATTTAGAGCGAATATGATAGAAATTGTCCCCGAAAAACGATTAATACATCAAATTACTTGACAAAGTGCTTTTTAATACTTAATATTCGAAAATACTTTCGAAAGTAAAGGTTCGAGTTTAGGCTCAGTATGTTTTTGTTGGAACACATTGTACTTCCTAATGCCTAAAATCCAAACATACGTAAATTACTTTTTTATAAGGGCATTCCATTCATGCTCAAATTGTATGAATCGGAAAGATACGACGTTACAAAGGTGAAGGTGCAATACACAAAAAGAAGTAGATAAGTAAGTATCCGCCTTCTGCTCATGAGTTGATTGAATCATGTTGGTACGAAAACCTCTGAGGCTCAAAAATCTCATCAGAGTTCACTTTAAGAAATGTTTTATGATACCCATAAACTACCAAATCACAACATAAATTTTTGTTTGTCTATAACCTAGCGAACCATCTTACGAATATCCTTGACATGCTCATGCAAAAATATGTACGTTTTAAAATAAGTACAAGGAGAATGTGATATACATTAAGATTCAGATTGGGGTTTTCAAATCCCTGAATTTTTTTCAACATTGTTTCTAAAGTTATACATTGCAACAACGATGTAGTATTTGGGAGAATCAAGAGCAAACTTTTTACTTCCTAGATTACACCGAGTCGTAAGTTTATTCAGCTTGTGTGGTCGTACCAAAGCACACAATATATATCATTTTCTATATCATCATACCCATAGCTAGTAACAGGTACATCATACCATCACGTTTTGCGCTGATACTTATACTGAATCAAGTCATATACTATACGGCCTGTAAGGATAGTGAATAGCTTCACAAAGTCAAAAGAATATGGCTACTATTTTAGCCTCCAACGAGTATCTTGTTTGTTTTATTCTAAACTTATCACCAAATATTCTCTTCGAATATTCGAACACTTTTTAAGGTAACTCATTTGTGATGCCCACTTGTTCATCTATGAAATAAAATTAAGTACTAAAGATACGACGAAACCACAAAAGCACCTTTGAAAAAAGGTGAATACCGTAGAAGAATGGTCAAACATATTTTTATAAATCTATTAATGGTTAAAAGTCTTAAGATAAAACGTGAATTTCAATTAAATCAGTCGTTAAGTTGTGTACACTAAGAACGAAATTGATATTCATCTCATACTGCGAGATAATCAATTTTCCCAACTACATGACATCTTACTCTTGACACAATTTTTCAAGATTCAGAATTATACCGGAATGGAGGGTCCAGATGAATAATATTTTAGTGAATTAAAACAAATTGCATTTNGAATGGAGGGTCCAGATGAATAATATTTTAGTGAATTAAAACAAATTGCATTTGCCTGAAGTTGCATGTTACTTACCGTTCTCTAACGACGCATGTATAGTTTAGCGGCATTTTTGCCACTATTTAATGCATGGAGTTCTAAAGCGTGTAGCATAACTGAAGTGAGTGTAATTTTTTAAACATGTTTAGCTTTTTGAAACATTTTGTAAAAATTGCAGGACTACTAACCTTGGTGAAAGCTAACAGCAAAGGTGTAAATTTGGTTTTGTAGGAAACTCTAATTCTAAATATCTCTGAAGTCATTAAAACCTGACTCCATTGTAATAGCAGTATTTTGAACTGTTTTAAGCAAAAGTATATAACAAAAATACCAACACACCATGTAAAAATAGGATGACCGGCTTTAGCAATTCTTTGTCCACCTGATCCATCTTATCTGAGACCTAAACAATCAAAATAAGCATCGAGTTGTTTGGTTTCCGCCTACTGATGGCAAGCTCTTCCCAACACAAAAAATCAAAAAGAGTTTGGCTTTCTGAAAAGTATTTTAAATATGTTAGAAATACCGTACTAAGCATGTGCATTTGGATTATTGTTAAAACTATTCAATTTATATTGGGAGAAACAAAAAGCATAATTTATAAAGGTTTTCCTAATAATGTTGCCTTGAGTTAGATCTTGCTATACAAGGATAGTCAAACTTTTTGGGTTCATTGTCGCATAAAACATGTTTCAGCCATTAATTTGTCAGCGAAACTTATACTTAAAAATGTCACTTCATGATGGAAAACGATACGACATGCTTTCTGTAATTTATACGTACATCGTCGTGTATTAGTGACAAACTCTTACAATTTGCTTAATTTTTATTTAAACAGCATTCTTATAAAATAGAGGATCCACAACTTTGACTGACCTTGCATCAAAAGTATCAAAAATTTGATTAAAATTTAATTGTACAAAGATGATTTAAGTTTTAGCTAAACTTAATTTGGAAGTTGCATTCCACAGAATAATCTTGTACCAGCTGGAAAGATCTAAGCAGTACTAGTTGTATGTTTCTACGGAGGGAGCAAGTTTCTGCCAACAAGCCCACTTTAATTTGAAACTAGCTTGGTGCAAACTTCAATGTCTCTCCCCACCTAATGCACGCATCGGATACACTTGGGCGCGATTAAATCTGGAAGTTGGAGCAGAAAGCCGCCGATCCATTGAACACCACGTACGATGAATAACTGGTGGAGGTGGATGGCATCCTATACTGAATGAGTTNAGCCGCCGATCCATTGAACACCACGTACGATGAATAACTGGTGGAGGTGGATGGCATCCTATACTGAATGAGTTACCGACATTCAAAGTATATGTTCCTTTTAACATTGGATAAATTCACTCACGTTTTGAACAAATAGAAACAAGNTTACCGACATTCAAAGTATATGTTCCTTTTAACATTGGATAAATTCACTCACGTTTTGAACAAATAGAAACAAGCTTATTAATTAATCGGTCTACTTTAACTTGTAGAATAAGTTCGCTCTCATCAGATTAACAGTTCGGTGGCATCGCCCCGGTTTCTAATCGGATAATAGTGTCCTCAAACTCAACCTTAAAGTTCCTAAGGTGTAGCTTACGTCTATCCCCCATTTACGCAATATGTATTATTGCATATCTCTATTGTTACTTACCTCCTGTCCATGAAATAAAATTAGCATAATTATTTATCTACGTTATCGGCGTCTAATTTTATAATCAACGTTTATACAATTGCATTCATACGCTACCTACCTTTAACTGAACTCTGGATACATTCTATATTTTATTTTGATATAAACTTGATAATTCAGTTTCACTCAATACATTTAAATTCATTAAAATTCATTATCTGTCGCCATAAATTCGAATTCATCCTCTTCATCAGACACCACATTAGGGTCAAAATCTCCTATGATAACAACTTAGCCATTTGCTCATCCTCGTCTTATAAGATTAAATTGTTAAAAATATTTTAAGGCGAGCTGTTGTAAGCAAGTTTCTGGCCTTAAGTAAGCTTTACTGGGTCTAAAACAGTAAATTAGATCATCTTCCGGTCCGTCAACTGATGTTAAGCGCAAGCGTGGAATGACTTCTTGATACTCTCAACAATGATTGATACTCAAGATTTTATGTTCTAGTTTAGCATGATTTTTTTTGAGTGGAGAGTTTCACACACCGCTAGCCACACCCCGTGATTGATGCCACGTTTACCAGTCGTGAGAAACAGATTCTAATGAGTGGGTCAACGCTGTTGAACAAGGTCGATGTTTACGTATTGCAAAAAATATTATCTTTTAAGCATTCAATGACAATGTGGCAAATTTTAGGGTGGAGAATTTTTGAAAACAATAAAATTATAAACGTTTTTACATTCGCGCAAATTGAATATACTTCAGTTGTCTGACCTTCACCAGATTTGTAGTCACCTGATTTTTCCAACTGTGCCTAACATCTTCCATAAATCCAAGTACACCCTTACTTTAGTACTCCTAAAACTCAAATTCACCTTTCTAAAGCCAATTATAAACCAATTTTAGATTTTTGATACATAAAGGCTGTTTAATTCTTCGATGCATTTTTCTTGTCTAGAAATCCCGAATGTTTCTGAGTTGGAAGCAGCTTGCGGCAAAATATTAGAAAATACCAAATACCGTATGGGTATAAATATTTAGATGAAGACAGTCTTCGTTTCCCGTCAAAAAGTGTGTAAGATATTCGTACTGAAGACAACTGTTTCCATAGTATGTTGTATCTAGGACTTGTTTCCATGGTAGCGGTTCTTGGGTTGGCTAAGATCCAAAACAAAAAAACAATAAAGTTTACACATTTAACACATTTATATAATTTTTTATTTTTCGAATTATGATGTTTGTTGACAGCTGAACCATCGCAATTACTACATTGGATAGTGCTTATCTTCAGTAAAACATACCAACAGTTTAAACAATTATTGGGAAAGTCCATAACTTGTGCCCTTAACCAGTCTAAATACCTTTTATTCTACACTTTTAATTTCGATGGTTACAGTGAAAAAGCCCCCAAATAATGTTAGTAGAAATATCGCCGATGGAATAAATATTTGTCCATCACGACGCAGCTTCATCGCATACTTCAAAAAAAAACCACGTCTTACGCAGCAGATTTGAAGACGAGACTTGGAATGACCATCATTTTGAAATCCGAAATACCTGTAAAAAGTCCTGACACTAGTCCCATGGACTTTTCGGTTTCGGATCCCTCAAACGGAAGCTTCATTTGCGAAGAGCAAGAATCATGGCTGGAGTTTGAAAAATATTACGACAGGAATGGAATAATGTTTCCCAGGAAATGGTTCAAAATGTTTACGATCCATGGAAACGGCGCTTATTGGTAGTTAAAGAATCGCATGAACAACACATTGAGCACACAAAAAAAAATCACCGACAAAAATTGTGTGTGTAGGATTTTTTTTTGTCTGGCCAAATAAAACAAAAATAACCCTCTGTATTAGTAGTGTACAGCCATAGAAACGGTTGGACATATCGGTCATAGTCACCAATCTAGTAACTATTTTATAATGCCTACATTTTAAAATTAAGATATAGTAGATAGATATAATAAAAAATATTTAAAAAATTTGAAGAAATTAGCCTTACTTCAAACCTTAGATCTCCAATTGGCGGTCTTGCATAAGGCACATTGAGAAATTCTATATAAGGACGCCCATTACGTGCAATGGTTCTCACTCCACGGATTTTGCCGTGTACGGTATCCACTTCCACATAAGGTGTCAAGATACTCAATTGCCCAAGAAAATATGCCAATGAACTGTATAAGATTGTTTTTGCTTGTATTCCACGCATTTTATTATACGTAGAAGTACGAAAGGGTTCAAACAAGTGACTGAATGACAATTATTAATGTTTTAGTATTTTGTCTTTTTTGAGTAATTATGATAAAGGTACTGGAAACATTTTTTCTGAGAAATAATAATGTATTTATGTAATTTTCCAGTACGTTGAATCTATAATGAAAACACAGTGAATATTTCTTTTAATTTACACTACTTCAAAGGAATATTGATCTTGGCAGAAGGCAACAAAAGTACAGAACTCTTGAGTCTGTTTAAATACTTTCTTGTAGTTAAACATTCAACTTTAGAAACTCACTAATACAAATTAGTATTTACTGGAACAGTGCAGTATTTTATTAATAGTAAATACTGGTTAGTTCACTAGTGTACACTAGTTGGATTGATCTAATTAGACTAAATTAACGCTAGGCTTACAACAAGCTTCTTACATTCTAAGCAATATAGGCGTAGCATAGTTTTTATTTGCTTGGCGTAGCCTCAGGCTATTGCAACTCTGACTTAGCTTTAAAAACAAATCCTGTTTGAAAATTTTTTAACGCTGATCTATTGTCCAGCGTTAACAAGTTTCGTAAACAATGCAAACTAATGTAATACTGTGAACTCACTATTTCAAAATGATGTAACTTCAATAAGAAACTAAAAGTTTTTGACTGAGTGTACTGTATTTTCTGATAGAATTCAATCTATATGATTTGGACGTTTTCCAAGATAAAATAATTGTGTTGCAGTAGCAGAAGTTGTTAAGGTCGACTGGTTTATAAACATTTGCACATCGCACCACGCTATCTCACAAGCAGAGGGCGGATACTTACTTATTTACTTCTTTTTGGGTATTGCACCTACACCTCTGTAACTTCGTATCTTTCCGATTCATGTAATTTGAGGATGAATGGAGTGCCCTTATAAAAAAGTATTTTAAGTATTTTTGGTTTTTAGGCATTAGGAAGTACTTTCGAAAGTAATTTTGAATATTAAGTAATTAAAAAGTACTTTGTCAAGTAATTTGATGTATTAATCGTTTTTCGAGGATAATTTTCCTCATATTCGCTTTAAATTTGCCGATGAGTCAAAATGATAAACTGCAGAACGTAAAAGTTCACAGTTTTGTTCAAAGAAGTATATTTAAAATTAAATTATGCGTCCATTAAATTTTCGGTAAGGCGAATTCCGAGAGACCGAAATAAATTGGACTAAATTGTACAGTCGGGACCCAAAGACTTAAGCCGAACCTTCAGTTGCAACAAACGCTTTTTCGCGGTCCCAGTTATAATAAAGGCATGCTTTTACGTCGGTTAACACAAACGCCAAATAATGGTATACTTTCTGGAGAAACCAACTTTTTTTTTTCAGAAAAAATTTAATGAAAATATCCTTTAAACTATATAAAAATTATGACTTATATATTGGAGCCGCGATAAAGAGTTTAAATTAATTATTCCTTAACCAATAAATCAAACAATTCGATTTTTATGCTCCAAATTAGGATACAACCGGGTTTTTAGGCTTCAATCAAGTGAATTAATTAACAAAATTGTAAATACCAAAAATAGCTAAAAGTATTGTTAGTTATTTTATACTTTTTTATCAGTATTTCGTCGCTTTTTTGGCAAGTATTTAAGTAAGTAAATCGCTATTTTTTAGAAAGTACATATCCGCCCTCTGCTCACAAGTTTGTGGAAAACAATTACTGACATATAATACAATTGTGACAAAAACATTGATTTATTTGGGGGGAAGTACCTACAAGAAAAGAGATGTGGCATAAGTTATATTTGGTATTGTTGTGTACAGTGATTTTACGTTAAATTAATACGTCGTGTATTTATATATTATCATCAATATTGTAATATTGAGATTTCAATAAGGTTCTCAAATATTGAACTATTGAACTATTGAACTATTGTTATATAAGACTGTGATCAATATTACATGCTCCAAGTCTATACGTCACAACTTACGAAGGGAAACGGAGTTAATAAAATAATATAATAAAATATGCTACAAACTAGGGATGCCCCGAATATTCGAAAATTTGAATATTCGAAACTATTCGGACACTTTTACGAACATTAGTATTCGTAATATTTTAAAAATAATATTCGCAAACTATTCGAATACATTTTCGAATATTTTTAAAATTGAAAGGTTTTTTAAATACGAAATAAGTAAGGAAATTTTGACTGTGCTTCATCATTAACTGTCTAAATAATCTAAACTTAAAATTGATTGGTTGTGCAAGATACTTCTAAAAGCCTAGAGAAGTCTAGATCTTTCACTTTTACTCAAAATAGAATACTTTTAAATTACAATTGAGGAAGGTTAACAATTCGCCATTCTCAGGAAAAGTCTGGAACGGTTATCATTGTGTATAAACCCTTCTTCAGAGAATAATCGTTCGCCGAAAACTGTGTTGGCAGAAACTGATAAATACTTCCGCACTAATAGAATCATGTTTGGAAAGTCCGAGTGGTTGTGTTTCCACCATAAAAATCGACTCTTACCTGTCTACATTTCGTATAACAGTATAACACCTGATTTCACTTGTGAAGATTACTTGTTGGGATGAAGTGACTTGATGAATCGTCGTGATATTTTGCGCTTAACTTTTTCTTCAAATTCCTGCAAAATTTTTTCAAATTGGATTATGAGTCTCGTTGGTGTCAAGAAGATTTTGGATATTACTTGTAGACGGATTTTCTGCAGTCGGAATTTTGAGATACCTCTTATAGTATTTAGACATTTCTGCCACCAGATGAACCACCAAATCTTTATGGGCTTCTGCTTCGATAAAAGACAACTTGTAACGCGGAACAAAGAATGTAGCTCATGTGTAGTTTAAAATTTTGAACAAATTTTTAAACCGATTACGTTAACTTTGAGAGTTTCTTTCAGATTCCCTACTCCAAAATGCTTAGGGTCCTTTTCCAAATAATTTATGAGAGCCATAAGACATAGAAGTACTTCTGAAATTATTGATTCGGACTCACTGATGATTTTTGTTATTTCTTCAAAAGGTTGAAGAAGAGAAAGTACTCCTTCCAGTAAATACCACTGATTTTGGGTCAAATTCACAATCCTTTGCCTCTTCCGCTGAAAAATATGTGATGGCAGTTTTTTGTTTCAAAAGACGAATTAGCGTGTAATAGCACGAGTTCCAACGTGTAGGGATATCTTGCACAAGCTTTGGAATATTCGGCGAATATGCGTCCGAACTATTCGCATTCGGTTTCATTTCGAATACGAATATTCATATTCGAAATTAATACCACTATTCGGACACCCCTACTATAAACTATTAGAAATCTCAACTTAATTAACTTACATAGTGAAAAGTTGAATTTAAAAGAGCAGGTTATTTTAATCAGAAAAGTGGCTTCTTGTGGATTTGATTGTCCTGTCATCAACCACATTGCTATAAAAGAATGACTTTTCCAAGGTTTCTAAGTGGAATTATCGAAAATAACTATTTGCATTATTTCTTCATAGCAACCTTGGCTATTTCTAAGGAAATAGCACGGGTAGCAAATCTAACGAAATGATTTAGTGGCCAAATAACTAGAGAAATGGAGAAAATTGAAGGACACAATCAAAGTGAGAATTAATAACAAGTTTTCCGAGTATCTACTGTATAAAATAATGTCTCTTTTTAAGAACTCTCTGTATGTTACTGTGCCAAACAATGTTCCATAAGTACAAATGAAACGTTTTCCCAAAAATTCTTTGAACGTTTTAACTTCTTACAATGTTCTGTTGACTCTTGACATGTCGATCATTGGACATCTTGCCTTATGTGGAACGGAAGTCTCAAATTGAAGCATAATTATTAGAAATGTCAACACGGTCCCCATGAACTGTTACATCAAAAAATTTAAATTACTCAAAAAAACTATCACGACAAAATATTAGGTTTAATACAAGTTACACAAGTTGAATGAATTATTTTTTGTTAGTCAAAATTGCCGTATTTGTTTGCAACTGGCATACCACAGTGCCGCCATGAGCCACCTTTAAACATTCTCAAATGACGTTTTACAAAGTTGTTAATATTATTAGCTATACTGTTTCCACCAATAATTCAAAGGACTGAATTCGCTCCATGACGACCTAGACTGTTTATGTGTGTTTAATGAATTCACTATGGATATCACTTTTAAAAATAATTCTTAAAACAAACCTCGTCCAAAAACACATGTAAATTTTTACAATTATTTATACACAATCTACTCTTTCGAATTACGACGATAATACAGAGTCATGACTCATATTCTCTAAATGTTGGGAGTCGACTCTCAGTCATGACTCTGACTCCTGGATTTTTGGGAGTCGACTCTCAATAGAAAAACATTCATTTAATACTAAAAGTAGATGAGAAAAAATAAGAAAAATAAGTCCGAATTTTTTCGAACATGCTCATTTACGCATGTTGGAAAAGAGTCATGACTCTCAAGGCTTGGAGTCGACTCAGAGTCATTNTTTCGAACATGCTCATTTACGCATGTTGGAAAAGAGTCATGACTCTCAAGGCTTGGAGTCGACTCAGAGTCATTACTTTGGGTCCAAAACACGAAGGAGTTAGTCATCAAATGACTTCCGACTCCCGAAAACCCTGGGAGCCAGACTCACAAGTATCAGTCAGAGTAATGACTCCGGAGTCAGAATCATGGATCACACTACTCTTCATAAATGCATAAAACCAATTTTTGACACAATCGACACATTTTTTTAGAATTTCACACGCTATTAATAAAATTAGAATTCTAGCTNTTTCGAACATGCTCATTTACGCATGTTGGAAAAGAGTCATGACTCTCAAGGCTTGGAGTCGACTCAGAGTCATGACTTTGGGTCCAAAACACGAAGGACTTACTCATCAAATGACTTCCGACTCCTGAAAACCCTGGGAGCCAGACTCACAAGTATCAGTCAGAGTAATGACTCCGGAGTCAGAATCATGGATCACACTACTCTTCATAAATGCACANACTCCGGAGTCAGAATCATGGATCACACTACTCTTCATAAATGCATAAAACCAATTTTTGACACAATCGACACATTTTTTTAGAATTTCACACGCTATTAATAAAATTAGAATTCTAGCTAAAATAAATTTAGTAAAAACACATTTTCCTGAACAAATGAAGTTTAATTGTGGAGGGAAAAATTGTAATTCGAACATACGGACATTATTTTAATATACAAACACTTTCTGGTGAAAAGTCAATTCGCCGTTACCATTGACAATTTGTTAAAAAAAAACAGGTCGTCATCGAGCGAATTCAGTCCTTCGAATTAGTGGAGGGGACAATAGTTATAAGACATACGTCATTGAGTAAAAACTTTAGAAAATATCTACTTGTGCTAACAGTGAAGAAATTAAATAGTAAATATATCTAAATTTACGAAGGTACTTATTGTTTCTTACTTTTCCCATGTAGGTGTAACAAATGGTGAAGAACCGACCTCCTCTAATTCCATACTCATGCGCACGGGCTATGATTTCTGTAACTAGGATTAAGAAATCGTATTCTGTAGCCCTGCCTACACCGACGAGTTTCAAACGATTGTCAAATAGAAATATGGATAGCTTTTGAAACTAATACATAAACATTTTGATAAATTAAACCAAATAATAAGAAATTTTTGTATCTGTACCTTATAGTTCGTATCTGCTGCACACACAAAAAACAGGAGGAATAATACAATATACCAAGTTGTCTGAATCTTAAATCTCCAGTTTTGAGTGTCGACTGTCTCAATGCCATATTTTCCAAAATATGGAATTGCTGACAGGATTATCAATAAATTCAGAGACCCTAGAGTATCATTGAGAGATTCCATAAGTTCCCAAGTGTGCTGGTATGATTGGCGAATCTGAAATACGGTTAATGTTCTAAACCAATAATAATTTTTTAAGTTTATAATAAAATTAGCTAGTTCGGACTAGAATATACTACCACAATTAGTCCGGGCGACCACAGTTATATCGAACGTATTGTAGCTGGGAGTTGAAACTAGTTTGCGTTATGTTACCGGTGACAACCAGTAGCTTCAAGTTCAATGTTTGCAGTTCATTTGGTATCATTGTTCAAAAAATAGTATCATCTAAAGTGCTCGTATGCGCGCGACAATAATTTTCCTTCAAATTAGCAGAAACTAGCAACAAACTACCAATTTTAACACGGTAGCGCCATCTGAGTTTCACCCTTGTTTTTTATAATTTTTTTTATACAGAGAGAACCAACAGGGATGTAGCAGGGATACCCGTCCTTCTCCCTTAACCCAGAGTCCCACACTGCACATTTGGGCAAATCGCCCACACATTCAGCAAATAACAAATAATTTAACAGCTGAATTCTCCTCACCTTAGAATAACCATAGAATTTAGTTGGAAGTTATGATTTTACATTTAACCAAAAAATTCCCAACTTATTAACGACCGCTTGTGAACTTAAATTTATTTATTCTAAAAGTAATTTTACCGATGACTTACCAGTAATAGGTTTGTTTCGGCTCTTGTGAATTTCAGCTAAGAGCGAGAACCTTGATTCCATTCTGACAATGATCCTCTTCACAGTGACTCTATGACCTATTTGATGGTTAACAGTTGCTGGATGAGCGTTGTACCTATCCGTGATCTGTTGGTGTCACTCATTTGCGTATTTCTAGTGATACTTAATCACAATTAGTCTAAGGTTTGGTTGGAGGTAAGTTCATTCTTATAATAATAAGTAATCATAAGTACCCTTCAGAGTTGGTCATACATGTTTTTCTTAGTGAATTCGGGTCAAACTTGGGTCACAATATAAATTTTTTTCTTGTAATTCTTTTACTGTTGTTAGATGTGTGGGCGATTTGCCCAAATGTGCAGTGTGGGACTCTGAGTTAAGGGGGAAGGACGGGTATCCCTGTTACATCCCTATTGGTTCTCTCTGTATAGTTGCACAAGAAATTCAATAGGAATTTGGCTATTAGAAATATTCAATAACTAAGTACATTGGGGCGCTTGACGGCTTTTGAAAAGCTCAAGTTGAGAATGATTTTAGTTAATTCTACATTATTTTTATATAATATTTCCAACCCCTGTATATTTTTCTATATCAATTCTCCGAAATGAGACTCTCGGAGCCTCACTCCCGGAGCAAGCACATCAGATGCTTTCTAGAAAGAGCATAGTGGCGCATTTTCTTGCTGAGGATTGTCCAAAAAAGAACTTATAATATTATGTCAAGACATGGCAAAATAAATGCAATGGACAGAAAACCAGATTCATGCCGAATATCGAAAATTATGACTGAGAAAAATTTTGAAGCTGAAATTAATGTACGACTAAAATGACAAGCTTAGTTCGCATACTGCGGCTACAAAATTCATTTGCAAGCAATCCTATATTAATAAAATATTGTAAAGGAAGACTGGTATTAAATGTTTCAAAAAAATCCAGCCACCTAAATATACTGATGAGCAAATGTCAAAACACAATGTCGTCGACTGAACCAAAAATCCCTCGGGTTGGATTTCACCATCGCCGATTGGTATATTTGTCGACGTCAAACACTGTTTCAAATACAAATTTGAGAAGAAAATATTATTATATGGATCGCACTTTCTCTGTAAGGAATTTCGACATCTTTGTTCGTCTCTTCGAATATTGCTATTAACCAAGTGTATTTGGAAGAATGTGTCAAGTAGTGTTTGTTATGACTCCCATTTGGCCCGGAGTCGGAGTCAGCGACTCCGGAGTCAGCGACTCCGACTCCAAAAATCTTGAGAGTTGACTCCGGAGTCGCTGACTCCGACTCCCAAAATTTCGAGAGTCGACTCCGGAGTCGCGACTCCGACTCCGGAGTCAAACAATTTGAGTTGCAGTTTACTTTTAATTTCGATTTTACACAAAATCTTTGTCCAGTTGAAACCAAAGCGCGGCGGTTTCGGCTACCGGCTCTTGCTCACTCGGGCTCTTTTGTGAATAATTGAACGCCACTAGAATGTAGCGGTGAGGAGTAATGGGAGAATCCTTAGTTGGACTGAAAGCACGATTTTCGAAAAGCGCCCTAGCCCGAGCGAAGCCAATGGAAAGTTTTTGAAAACAATCCGAGCTCGAGGAGAAATAAAGACAAAATTTTTGTGGAGCCCGAGCAGGGCCCAAGCGAAAATTTTAAAAGGCGCAGAGACCTTGGGAAAATACTCAAATGCAGCGTATATTTATATATCGAGTAAGCATTTACATATGCAGTATAANCTCGAGGAGAACTAAAGACAAAATTTTAGTGGAGCCCGAGCAGGGCCCAAGCGAAAATTTTAAAAGGAGCAGACACCTTGGGAAAATATTNGAGCAGGGCCCAAGCGAAAATTTTAAAAGGAGCAGACACCTTGGGAAAATACTCAAATGCAGCGTATATTTATATATCGAGTAAGCATTTACATATGCAGTATAAGTTCGTATAAGAATTACACTGTAGTAGACAAGCGCAGCTCGTATTGTGTATGGGCAGTAGGCATTGTATTTGTGCAATGAGTATTTTATATGCGCGAGATACGTTTACATATTCCAAAAGAGCCCGAACAGTTCTCGAAAAATAATTTCAAACGCGCCTGAGCAAAGCCCATGAAAAATTTTCAAAAGAGCCGGAGCTCCACCAGAACCCAAAGAATTTTTTTAAAGATCACGGGCAGAGCTACAGCAGAACCCAACCAGTGATTTTCAAATAGCCCGATCAGAGCCAATGGAGCTGTTTAAAACAGCCCGAGGAGAGCCCAAACCCAAACGCCGNAGAGCTCCAGCAGAACCCAACCAGTGATTTTCAAATAGCCCGATCAGAGCCAATCGAGCTGTTTAAAACAGCCTAAGGAGAGCCCATACCCAAACGTAGAGCTTTGGTCGAAACTGAAACACAAACAGGATTGCGTAACCAACAGAAGNAAGGAGAGCCCATACCCAAACGTAGAGCTTTGGTCGAAACTGAAACACAAACAGGATTGCGTAACCAACAGAAGTAGTGTGAGTAGTGTCTTTCGGCGCAATCTCAACCATTATTTTTCTCATCCCTTTTTCACACGAGGAGTCAACTCCGCGGCTCTGAAGAGTCGACTCCGGAGTCGCGACTCCGACTCCCAAATGAACATGAATGACTCCGGAGTCGCCGACTCCGACTCCCAAAAAATTGGGAGTCAACTCCGGAGTCGGAGTCATAACTAACACTAGTGTCAAGAAGGGACTATTGCAGTTCATTAAGGCTTATTATCCTGAAAACTTATTTATGTTTTGGTCCGATGAAGCCAGTTCAAAGTATGTAAAAAGTGTGACTAACTTTCTACAAAGTGAGTCTAAATTTTGTAAAGAAGTAGATAACCTTCCGAATCTTTCTATAGCTCGTTTCATTGAAATTTTTTTAGATATTTCGATTAATTAGCTTACGAGAAAGGATGGAGAGCACAAATAATTTTACCCTCTTGTTTCGATTCATTGTTTTCAATTATAGAATGAGTAAATGGCGATCCCGAACAGCAAAATACAATCTTTCAAGCCACAAAGCTGCTAGAAAAAGAAGACATCTAACAGCAGGGAACTTACGATAAGAGAATGGCGGTATGCAATCTCTTCTCAAATTCTCTTTTTCTCAAGTAGAAGTGACGTCACTGTTCTGCATGCTCTCAAAGTTCACAACTAAACATGCCTTATTCATACTTTAGATGAATTTAGACTCTTTTAACTTCAATTTTAAAATCAGATATGCATTTTATTTTGACGCGTAAAAGTGTACAAACAATTGAGTAATTTTTCACAACAATATTATTTATTTCGCTAATTGTTTAGCCTTTATTTTAATTTTAGACTTGCAGAAATTCCTTCCGTTGACATTTAATTTTCTGTGTATTTAAATGTTTGATTGTAATTTTTAGTCTGATTAAGCTTTCCCAGAATAATTTTTAGAATTCCAGGAAGCTTTTACAATATTCAGGTGGAAAAATCTTTGGAGAAAATGAAATTCAAACATTCAACCCTTGTCATAAGTGTTGCATTTTGTCTACTTCAAAACCGAAAAGTTCGAAATGCTTTCAGCAAATGACAGCAACGGACAAGTTAATTTTGTCTTTTCTTTTGCACCGATTTAGCCAAATTAAAGACAACGATTTTTCTTTTGGAAAACGATGAATCTCAATCAAATATTTGCTTGTTATAATAAAAATGGGATTATTATAAACAATGAGAAGGGCTTATTTGTAGAATAAATAAGCTTCCTTCTGGCATTTTGGTAACTGATACGTTAATCCACTGGGAATTTAGCGTCGATTACGAATCTGACATTCATTATTGGCGGTNTTTAGCGTCGATTACGAATCTGACATTCATTATTGGCGGTAAAGTCAAATTTTGCAAAAATTTAACAAATTTGTGCCAAAAAAAAAAAAAATTTTTTTAGAATATGATTTAATCTTAAAGGCCTAAGCGAATGGATTTTCTTCCATCCTTTTCTAAAATCTCAAATACACAAAAGTTTATTTATTTTTAAATCTGAGGATTTAGGAATTCGCTCAAAAGAGTCTGCTTTATCCACTGACCATCTTGCTTGACCTTTAGAGGTCATCAATTTGGCGTGATAAATCAAAAACTTTTAAATCCATGCCATTGTGGGTAAAGGTTTTCGGTATACCAGTGGCCTAAGCGAATGAAAAAATATCCGTCCTTCTAGAAATGGTAACTACTAGAAGCGCCTAAGAAATTCCCACAGCCACCCCTTGC
>NIPM01000309.1:105574-226221 GCA_002738285.1 Holacanthella duospinosa
GTTTAGGTTGTTGACATCCAATGATTGATGTCAGAATCCTAATCTGCATGAAATTTCTGGTCGATTCACGTATAACTTGCTGAAAACCCGACCAATACCATTGGGTAAGTCATGCTAAAAAAAATTTTTTTTTTGGCACAAATTCACAAAATTTTTGCAAAATTTGACTTGACCGCCAACAATGGATGTCAAATTCGTAATCTACGATAAATTTCCAGTCGATTAACGTATCACTTACTTGAATTCCATAGAGGGACTACACTACAAATGTTCCATGAAAAGTCATGAAAATGCACGAGGAGAAATGTTAGGGAATTCGAAGTGCAGAACAGTGACGTCATTCCCAGACAATTTTATTCTCAAAACCATCTCTATGTTGTACCGCCACCCCCTGAGGGAACAGGTTAGACCATACTCTGATTCATTTTTAAAATTTTAGAATTTCGAAAAATAACAAGTCAAACAAAGTGTAAACAATTCATTTTCAAAAATAAGTTTAAAAAAATTATTAAATTTATCAAGTTTGTCAAGGTTGGAATAAAAGTCCTCTTTCACCTAGCAAACTTAAAGTTCGCATCAAAATACTAGGAAAATCTTCACTCTATTTTAATTTTTCATAATTTTTCGCTATAATAATCAGACAAACGGAGAGCAAGACCCGTCATCTGGCTTCAAATTTAATTTTTTTAATTAAATTACAAAATATGGCCTAATTTGTTAGACGTATTTTCTTCCAGCAACCTTACTACAAACACTAAAACAATTTGAAAATAGAAGAATGCTACGTACTTTACCAATATACGTTCTCACCTCACCCTTTTTACCTGATTCAAAGAAAGTTTTGGAATAGCGTCCAAACTCCTGAGAAATGAGATGGTAAATTTCCGCATAACGAAACAGCTAGTGTAGGTAAGAAGTATAGTACTACTGTCCAAAATCCAAAAATAGACTTCCAAAAAAATGTAAAACGTAGTCATGAAGATGACTGGAGTTGTCATTTCAGTATTTTGTAGAGGAATGTTAGCATCGTTTATTTGTAAGGTGTAGAGGAGTGATCCAGCTGCTGTCCTCATAAAACACCAAGTAGGTATTCCTGGTATAAACCCTATATCATTTGATAAATGGAGTCCAGCTATACCAATTATGTGGAGAACACAAAATATAATCACTATGCCTCGATACTGTAAAGAAACAAAAATTAGTATCAAACTAATAATTACAAACTGATGGCTACAAATTATGTGATTTGATGACTATAGTACCAATGGGAATGGTTGAGTAGAAGCTCCATTTCCACCAGAAGGTACAACCATTTGTAATAGATAAAAGAAGCTATGTCTATTCACCCATGACATATTAATCCATATACCAATTGTAATGAGTGCAACTATTTCTTCAGCTATCAAGTAAAGTTTCACAGGGTATTCTTTTACTTGAAATCCACGAAAGACAATGTTAAACACGCGTAGTGACACCAGAACTGCTGCCAAGCTATGTAGAACTCCACATGCAACCTAAAAATGTAAAACTTTTACACACTACTTTCTATGCTCTTCGGCATTTCATCAGAAAACATTTGTCAGGGAATATTATTCATAAAATATTCGTCACAGGAACAGAACAATACATCCCATCCCATCTGAAATCCCTTTATCCTATGGGAAGGTAGTTTTCACCCCAAGCTCTTTGCTGGAGAAAGGTTGCGAATTTTGGAAAAGTGAACTCCTAAAAAATGTTTTTATGGTGAAAGTGTTTACGGTTTCAGAAAGTTCATGTATAGAAGTTAAAGGAATAAAGTAAAAAAAATCAAGTATCTCAATCACTAGAAACGAAGTTATGATTCTTTGAAGTTTGAAATTCTTGGATGTTATTTTGAGACGATGTACTAAGAGACGGGCGTTTCAAAAGAACATTATCTCCATGAAATCTTTTTTCATTTATGGCAATGAGCACTGCTCATTGAATTCAATGTCCACTTATCCGATTTAGATTGGAAATTGTGATATGTGTAGTACGAGTCTCAGTGAGTCAAATACTACATTACTAGAGGATCATCCAATTTCCTAGCATCTTATCTTTCACGGAATTCGCCAACAATTGTTTGAACTCTGTTTGACTTTTGAATTTTACCCAACTTTTGATACACATACATTTTTTGATTTTCTGACGANAGTCTCAGTGAGTCAAATACTACATTACTAGAGGATCATCCAATTTCCTAGCATCTTATCTTTCACGGAATTCGCCAAGAATTGTTTGAACTCTGTTTGACTTTTGAATTTTACCCAACTTTTGATACACATACATTTTTTGATTTTCTGACGNAATTGTTTGAACTCTGTTTGACTTTTGAATTTTACCCAACTTTTGATACACATACATTTTTTGATTTTCTGACGACTCATTCCGACATCAGTTACTTGTGTTATCTGTAATAGTGTTCCACATGGCTCTGGCTCAATGGCTCTGGCTATGGCTATAGCTCGAGCTGGCCTACAAAAATTTCTGAGCCAGAGCCAGTGCATGGCTCTGACTCATGTAGTAATTTTGAGCCAGAGTCATGGCTCATGAGCCAGCTCAACGAAACTTGTGAGCCATGGGTCAATGGCTCAACTTTTCACCTAAATTCTTCCACTTTTCCCCTAATTTTACATTTTTTTTCTTCCAAATCATCACTTTTTTTTAATTTTTGGAAATTTTAGTCACTGAAAGTAAATTTGCCGTTAGTAAGTTAATAATTATGATTTGTGTTGGCTTATTCTCACTAGGTCATTCTCACTTTTAGCAAAATTTGCATATTAACGGAAATTTTTTTTTTNTTTGTGTTGGCTTATTCTCACTAGGTCATTCTCACTTTTAGCAAAATTTGCATATTAACGGAAATTTTTTTTTTTTAATGCTGAGCCATGAGCCATGGCTCTGGCTCATGAGCCAGCTCAACAAAAGTGCGGAGCCAGAGCCNTTGTGTTGGCTTATTCTCACTAGGTCATTCTCACTTTTAGCAAAATTTGCATATTAACGGAAATTTTTTTTTTAATGCTGACTCATGAGCCAGCTCAACAAAAGTGCGGAGCCAGAGCCATGGCTCATGAGCTGGCTCACCTCTTGGGTGAGCCATGAGCCATAGCTTATTCAGCCAGTGGCTCTGGCACATGCCAAACTCTGAGCCATGCGGAAAACGTAGTAATCGCCAAAAGTTTTTGAGTCAACCCAAAATCATTTAAAACTGACACAAACGACTCTCCCAAATTCTTTCTTGTGTGTCTGTTCTTGAGAACGTCCATATCTAGCACCTGGTGTTTCAAATTCCAATTGTTGTCAATACTTGCAACAATGAAAAGTAATGTGTGATTGAGGTCCAACAATCCAAAATAAAGAAAATTTATAATCTAATATCTATATTTAAAAAAATGAACAAATTGGCTAAAATTATGGCACTTAAAACTAGTCACACACAACCAATAAATTTCACAATAAACCTGAATGGCACTTCTCAAACTATTTTCTTCTTCTTCATATCTCAAATTCAGGCTTCAGCGAATTGTGTTTGCCGACGGAAATATGACACTTTGACAACAAAAAAGAATCAAGCGGTTTAAAACTCCTCCTCAGCAAAAATAAAAGGTAAAAAAATGTTAAAAATAGGGCAGAATGTAAAAGGTTAAAAATAAAAGATCTGTCAGGATTATTAATTCTAACAAATGCTTCACGAATCCGTCTTGGGTAAACACCTGTAGGTAAAATTATATAGATTAATAAATACTAAAGGATAAACTACTGCTATATACTTCGGATATAACGATTGATTTTTAATTAATGTGTATATCTAGTTCAATCATTCGTCCTTCTGAAACTTTTTCACTATGCTTATGCTTAATATGCCTCCAGAAGTTACTTGTACTGCCATTGGACTTCTTATCAGGCACAAACTTTACAAGTGCAAGTGGATTAAAACATTTTGTCATCGTTTTTTAAATGAGATTCAAATTGTGGTTGTAAACGAATTTGGGAGAGTCGTTTGTCAGTTTTGAAGGATTTTGGATTGACTCAAAAACTTTTGGCGATTACTACAGATAACACAAGTAACTATGATATCGGAATGAGTGGTCAGAAAAATGAAAAAATGTATATGCATCAAAAGTTGGATAAAATTCAAAAGTCAAACAGAGTTCAAACAATTTTTGGCGAATTCCGTGAAAGATAAGATGCTAAGAAATTGGCTGATCCTCTAGTAATGTAGTATTTGACTCACTGAGACTACGTATTACACATATCACAATTTCCAATCTAAATCGGATAAGTGGACATTGAATTCAATGAGCAGTGCTCATTGCCATAAATGAAAAAAAATTTCATGAAGAATAGTGTTCTCCATGACTCCCAGTTTGGCCGGAGTCATGACTCTGACTCTCTAAATGTTGGGAGTCGACTCTCGGAGTCATGACTCCTACTCCTTGAATTTTGGGAGTCGACTCTGAGTCAGAGTCATGACTCTCGACTCCTAGGTCACATAATACAAAAATGGAAAATCGGGTAGGACAATCTGAAACTAAAATTTTTTATACGTTTAGTCAAGTTACCTTGACAATAAGAAATACTAAAATAGCCACTTTCATCAGGTTAAATAAATAATTCATAACTTTTTTTTAATATTTCTTTGTAAAAATAACTACCGAAATAATATTTTCATGTAAATTTTGTTTGCAGCTCCATTGCCATACCTTGGGTCTGGATATCGATCAACATTCATGAAAAAAATTGGTAATTAAAAAAATATACGACATATGTTGGAACCTGATGAAAGTTTATTTTTTAGTTTCTTTTTGTCAAAAAACCTTGCGTTAAGTGATAAAAGTAGGTGAGGAAAAAAAGTGAAACAAATAGTCCCATATGCCCATGTGCGCATGATTCAAAAGAGTCATGACTCTCAAGTCTGGGAGTCGACTCCCAAAGTCATGACTCTGACTCACAAAACCCTTGGAGTCAGAGTCATCAAATGACTCCCGACTCCCAAAAACCCTGGGAGTCAGAGTCAGAGTCATGATTCCGGAGTCATAGTCATGGAGAACACTAAATTGATGTACAAACAAGATGTGCCCACTTATAAGCAGCTACCCGAAGTGGAGGGTATGGCACATTTAAGATGACTTTAGAAATAGAAATAATCCCACCCAAGCTCGGCATATTAATTTTAGCTCTGCTCGTGCTTTTAAGAAAAATATGTTATACTCTCTTTTTAAACTCCCGCCTTGTACAGGGTGCCCAAACATTTTAGAAACCGGAAAAAGTGACCTTTCTCTTATCACCAATTTTATATCTCGTCGCTGCATCTCTATTCAGATGTTTATTGAGCTGAGTATAAAAGGAATCTAGCGCACTATATAAATCATCAAATTAATTTAATTGCCAAATTATATCATTAAAGTTACAAAAAAAAAGTAAGGCAACAAAAACTAAAGGTTGCTAATAGGCATTACGACATCTACAATCTTTACAATAAACAAAAGTTCACACCCGAGACTATATCATGATGTGATGCATTACCTAATTTCTGCGTCTCTGTCTTTAGCTGTTTTACCCATGAGGGATGGTAAGCCTTCAGTCCTAAGTATTTTAATTTTAAACAAACGGAGGATTTTGGAATTTGCAAGTGCCTGGCCCTGGTCCGTGTGGACCCTGGTCCACACGGACAGGCAATTTCTACGAAGCTATTTCTGAAGTTAATTCCGTTTGCGGCTGCTGGCTCATAAAGGACTTCTTTTGTAATGTTTCCTATCATTCCCTTTCCTAGTGTAGACAAATCCAGTAAGGTGGATTTTCCTGAATGTTCTCAGCATCGAAAGTTTGTTCGGTGGAGGACTGTTGAATGGCCGTCCGGCTCGAACAGCCGAAGTACTCCTTGTTTCGACGTATCTCGTTGTCATCCATGATCTCTCCTCCCTACCAAGAGTTCTAATTGGTATACTGGGAAGTAACATCCGATCACCAATTTTTTTGTAATAGAACTAGTTTTCTAAAAATTTTAATTTCAAAATTTGGTTACCTCCAAAAAAATTTGTAGAATCCAATTGAGTTTGATAAAATTTCAGGAATAACTGAATAAATCTTTAAAGTTATACCTTATACGCAGATAGAAAATTTTATTCATAATTAACAACTGGCTCGCTTTAAATTCTCACATACTGAAAATCACATCATAGAAACCCTATACTGTGGTATGGGCAGTGGGAGAGATGCAATGCCAAAGAAGGGTGTGAGAACAGCCCGTTATGAAATACGTGGGATGTGGTATACAATTTAGTACGACTGTTCAACTCAATTCAAAATTTTGAATTTATTTGATTTCGCACCTTCTGTAGCCTTTTCTTAGCTAGTCACGACATAGGTAGGGAGGAGCTACAGTGAAAGCGAAGAAAGTCGGTTTCTAAAATGTTTGGGCACCCTGTAGTCTGTCAACGTTTTTTTTTAAAAGTTACTCGGGCTCTTTTCGATCTTAAAATCTTTTGAAAATATGCTTTCTTGTTCTCGAATTAATTTGAAAACATTTATCACGGTCATCTGAAAATTCTTGGTTGGGATCTTCTAAAACTGTTTCATTTTGGACTCTGCTCAGGCTTGCGCTCTTTTTAAAAAATTTTGATTTCAGCCGCATTACATTTTTTTTAATGAGTACGGTTCTCCTTCACAACTCTTTGGAAGACTCCGGTTGTTAAAATTTTTAAAAGAAAGTGATTTCATCAATTAGTCATCTGTAGTGTTGGGAAATTCATTACCAGGATTGGAAATTTTGTGTCGATTAAATTATTTCTAGTCACCATTTGAGCCACACTTGGGACATGTTTTCTTGGTAAAAGAAAGTTACAAATGAGTAGAGTTTTCACTAACACAGTAAAACGTTCCCCGAGGTATTTTTCAGAAAATCATGCTTTTAGTTTAAAGTTTCTCTGTTATGGGTGGAAAAGTCAAATATCAAACCTTTCTTCAGCAGAAAAAAGGATTCCCAAATTTGGCTAAAAGCCGCTCAAATGTCATAATAGGAGCGGAATTTTTTTTTTAACAAAATAGAATTTCACTATTAGTTAATAAACTATTATATTATACTAAAAATTCGAAGGACAATAATTTTTTTAAACAATAATTATTATTATTTTATTATTCGTTTCTGTGCTTAACCAAAAAATTGTTGAAAACAATAGAATTGATTCTTTTGGTATTGAGACAGAGTGAGTAAGTGCCTGAGCCCAGAAAAAGAAGTACAAATCGCCGAACTTTGGACCTCACAACTTTTTTAACCTACCGATAGTAAAGTAATCTAATCACAATCACTAAACTTAATAATTGGTGAATTACTCACGAAATCATCACTAGTAAGTCTTTTCCTAAGTTACACTTCACATGTACTTGACAAGACAACCCATGTACGAAACGAAGACAATTTGAACGTAAGATTTCCCTTGTTCTCTACTACTGCTGCAGTTCTGGAGTTTTTACTAACATTTTCTCTCAATCTCAATTGTGTTGATTTGAAACCCTGTCTACAGGCCTGGTACTTCAAGTTGTGCTGCTGCCACTATGGAAGTTTCATTTTCTGATAAATTTGACACCGTTTATGAAGATATCAAACGGATACTGGACGGCGAAGGGATCAACGACACCATTGAAGCCAAATCGGTAGTAATAAATATAACAGTCAATGATTGCCTAATTTCCAAATCGGAAGTTAAAATATAATTTACAATTTTTGTTTAGGCTGAATTTCACCGATTGCAACTAGAACTGGAGGACATGACTAGGACTGCATCTGCTTTAGAAATGTTTAGTAAAAATGAAGTTTATAGTGAAATTGATCCAAAGTCTCTAAAATTTTTACTTCTGCCTTATTTCCTTGGAGTTATTTGGCAGCACAAGGTTTCGATTGATCGAAAAGATGTCTGGGATATCACAATAGTTTATTTCCAAGATTTTTTGGAGAGATTACTAGAAACTGAAGTCTTGTTATGCAAACCAAAGGTGCTAGGGATCATTCAACGAAATCAAGAGTCGTCAAACGAAGAAACTGAAAGCATGGTCAAATCGATTCCAACAGGAGATGAAAATAGGAGGTTGAAAATTGCCAGATTTAAACAGAATAAGGAACTTGATGAAAAGATAAAAATCTTGTCTCGAAGAGAAAAGGTAGATATTTGAAAATTTTGTGATTTAGTAAACCTGAGGATTGAAATAATTTAACTTTTGTATATATTTTTTTTCTATAGAATTCCATGGACACCTCTACCACGCGAGAATTATATCTCAACCTGCTCCGCAAAAGTGCAGTTGAAGCAGAAGCTGAACTTGAAAGTATCTTGACAGAGAAAGAGTTAGTGAGTCTCGCTCAATCAGTAAAGGATGGTGTGGAGAAGAAACTACCCCAACCATCAATCTCTACTCTTCCCTTCAAAACGTTTATTCTCACAAAGACGGATATTCAGAAAAAAACATTCGGTAGGGGATATCCTTCAATTCCCATAATGACTGTGGAAGAACTCTACAGAGATAGAGTGGAGAAAGGAATTTGGTCGAAGCCCACTTCCACGACTGATGTCCCTCCGGAAGCATTGATCAAGGAAGACGAAGAATTAGCTCAACAGGAAGTACTTGAAGAAACAGAGAATGAAGCTTATCGCGCTACGCAACAAGCGACGGATGAGTATAAAGATACTCATCGACGAGGATGGGGAAATCGAATGAATCGAAGTTGATATACCAATGAAAACCATCCTAACAAGATTTAGGTGAAAGTGACCCCATTTCAGGTACATTTTTTCTGTAGGAGTGTTTCACGTGTAGTTTGAATTCAAGTATTTAATTTTTTTAAACATTAATTTCTATAACTTAGAAAACTCTGGATTTCTATAACTTAGAAAACTCTGGATATTATTGTTAGTTTATAATTGGACTATTCCTTGAGTAATTGAAAGTATGTATGTTAGTTGTTATTAATCTGAAATTAATTTACCTAAGGTAAGATACCCTAAACCAAATTATTTTTTGTGAAAGTTTTTACGGTTTCAGAAAGATTGTGTAAAAGTTAAACAAGTAAAAAAAAATTAATGCTCTACGATCACTAGAACAAAAGTTATGATTTTTTGAAAATTGAAATTCTTGGATATTATTTTGAGACGATGATGTAACTAAGAAATGGTGTTTCAAAAGAATTTTACAAAAATTTTGATTTTCAAAAAATCCTAATATTTTCTAAAAGTGATTGTAGAGACTTGATTTTTTCAACTCGTATCCTATTTTTCAATTTCTTTCTGAAACTGTTATTATGTATTTCCCCAGAAATAAATTTAACGAATAAATTTCCCTGCAAAAAAAAAAATTTCTAGTTTTCTTTCTCCAGGGAAAGCTCATGGGTCACACTTCTCTAGTATAAATTAATTTCTGATTGACTGTATAATCGTAAGTACTCATCGCTGCTGGCGTAACCTTGAGTTCGTTATCGTTCATTATCCTTAAAAAATGGACTAATTGAATAAACCGAAAGTCACTTGGAAAATATGCATGAAAGCTGTCTGAACCATTGGATTGTTCAGACATGAAAAATTGACAGTAATTTTATTATTTTCGTTTTAAATCTTTTTGGTACCCATGCATTTGGTAACCAATGAGAAATTTAACAAATTCGATAACTTGAAGTTGAACCAATTAGGACGAAAGTTTGTTAAAAAATATAATAATTCCCAATTGAATGTTAGATTGAAGACGATGAATTAAGTGTACTCAAGTTTGGATTAGGCGTTGAACTATAACTTCTAATAAAATACCATAACATAAGTTGTCTTTCTTTGTTGTTCTTTTTTCTTCATTTTAACCCTGAATGAAGAAATTTTTTGTTCTATTTTTTATTTTCATCTCACTGTTGTTAACATGTGAGGAATTCTGCTTGTTTAAAATTTTTTTCTTTTTCCCCCGTGTATTCTAGGTATACCAATGTCCCCGCTACCGCTACTATGCCGCTATCAATGGTAGTAGCACAACTTAAAGTTTCACGTCTGTTAAATAATTAATGAACGACCAGATGTCGTAGAGATAGCAAAGGTGGAATTGCGCCCCTGAGAAGAAGATGCTCGCTAAGATAAACTTAACAATGACCGAACATACACTAAGCGAACAATAAATTTCACGAGCTTCACGAGCGTAAAATAATACTGATGCTCACCACACTTCTGCTTTTACTGAAAAACAACGTATAATTTAAATTTTGGCTTGCATGCTTTGTTTTATAAATACACTGAATTTTTGCAAAGTTAGTTTTAAATTTCCCTTGGGTGACAGATAAAAAAAATGTATACCGTATTTCTCGATTTAATTCCCCACCTCGAAATAATTCCTCTCCCGAAATAATTCTCNATGCTTTGTTTTATAAATACACTGAATTTTTGCAAAGTTAGTTTTAAATTTCCCTTGGGTGACAGATAAAAAAATGTATACCGTATTTCTCGATTTAATTCCCCACCTCGAAATAATTCCTCTCCCGAAATAATTCTCCACCTTTTGGCTAGTTTGAAATAATAATTCCCCACCTCAAAATAAATCCCCATGAGGAATTATTAAAAGTCTCATCAGGCGCGTAATTAGAAACAATTTTATGTAAAATTACTTGAAAAGAGGAAACTTAAAAATTTTAAAGGCGACAAAAATATCAAAACGACAAAAAAGCCAATAAAGTATCAGATATCCCTGACATGGATAAGAAAAAACATTATACTTTTGTACTTTTTTACCTCTTATAAGAAATAACCAACTACAAAAGAAGCAAAATTTTCACTTCGAATTAATAATTCCCCCCTAGAAATAATTCGCCACCTTTTGTCCGGTTTGAAATAATAATTCCCCAGGGGATTTAAACCGAGAAACACGGTAACTGCTATCAACGTGATTTGGCTTCGTTGGCATAAAGAATTCCATCATCCTTTCCAGTTTATTTGGGCAGAAAAGGTGTAAACTTGAGTAGAAATACTGACTTATACTTTGATATCCTGCGCTTTTAAAATTGATTAAATTTTAAATTGAATACCCACAATTAGAGTGATAAATTCTACTATTTTTAGTACTTTACCTACCGCTTTGATTTTTGGAGAATAAGTAAAAAAAAAATTACCTATCTTTCTTGCTTGTCAGTTTCTCGCTATTGTTCCGACCCACAATAGATGGAATCATTGAAATATTTGGTCAAAATTCCAATTTTTGAAAGCAGGAATGTTTAAGTGTTGTGAACCCAGGTTTGTTACATAGACCGAAGAGCACCTTTCCCTAAGTTTTCTTTACGCCGTCGCGACGGCGTAAATTTTTCAATCGGATCGACTTGGGATTTCAGGTTTATCCTGTCCTACCATCGCGTCTGACTTTCCAGCTTCCCTCCGTTTAGTTTTACTCATTTTTTGAATCTAGAAATTGTTTCTTAAAAGTGTCTACGGTTTGTTATATAAATATTTTCGGCAAGGCAAAAATTTTCAAGCATCTAAACATACCGCATGCTTATAAAAATTTGAGTTAAGTTTAATAATTTATAAAATTTACCCTTTGAATAGAGGTGACAAATCCAGAAATTTCCCTCTTTTCTACTCCTTTCTGAAGAGGCATTGGAACAGTTAATAAGAAATACATAAGTTTCAGGGGAATAGCGAAATAGCTAAATGCACTAGAACTTGAAGAATAATACCTCACATGACGTTCCATTTCTATAATATTTAAAACCATACTCCAATTTATACACCAGATGTCTAATTTTAAACGAATTAAACAGGTTCAGATTACTGATACTTTACTGTTACTTTTAGTTATGTTTGTTTAACCTGAGAATTATTCACAACAAGGTTTTCCAAAATTGATTTTTCAATCGCCCCTATAGCTAACTTTCTACTGGTTTTGTCCGATAGATTTGCCACAATTTCCATTAATGTGTTATCCCTAACATCAGCATTTTAATGCTTAATGATCATATTGTGTCAGACATCAAGATAAATTTGATTGTAGAAAATATTAACTCATTGTCAATTGAATCAGTGTCCATTGGCATCAAAAAATGCTGAATCAGAAGGATTGAGTATAAAAAAAATCAATCAAAGAATATCTCCAAACTATAGTCAACACTCATTTAGATACAATTACTTTAATGTGGGAATGTGAAAACCTGTTATTTTTAAATTAAGGTAAGAGAAACTAGCTTCTTGAAAAGTAGTAGGTCATTATTTGAAACCACAAATATTGAAATATCTGCATTCAAATATTTTTACAGTCTTGGTGACAGAACAACTCGTGGATCATTACTGTTACCCTTCCCAACCTAACTTAGGAAACATGGCTACTCTAAATTGTATTTTTTGCCATGTTTATGCATTCATTATATAATACTAAAACCAATATTTTTTACATGTCAAAAATCATCCTCATTTTCATCACCACAACGAATTCTTTTGCTTGTACGAACCAAACAAATAATATGATTCTGTAATAACCAAAAATGAAAAAAGCCTGAGAACTTTCACCAACTCGTTTCCCGCTAAAATATCAGTGCCGGCTACTACCAATGTTAGTGACGCCCTGGGTAGCTTTTGTAAATTAGTTAAATTTATTTATAATATTAGAATTTTGTAAAATTTCATCCACTCATGATCCACTCTGCAAATAATTTTAATTCTTTGATATGAATATTTGTTTAATCAAACTAGGAATTAACCCGTCTCCATCCGTTCGACATCCATCAAGCCCAAACCTCTCGTCCATAGATGTGACATGTCAAATTTGACCTACTCTCGAATCAAATAGCATTGAGCCCTCGGCGTGAGTCGCATATGACAATTTTCCAAACAAACATCTCAAAATTGGAGTTGTGTGCGGCAGTCAATCAATTGTATTGTATTGTGATTTACTCTTTGAACGACATGTCGTCCAGAGTTTCAAAAATTTCTACACAGATATTGCTATAAATAGAATTTTCTAATTTTAGAACAGGATTTTGAGTAGATTTGGTTAATTCAACGTTTCTTTCAATTAATCTATCTCGCGAATCCAATATTTCTTTTCATATTTTTGAGTTTTGGACTTGTGTATCATTTAAAAGAATTTGCCTACATTTCTTTCATTTTTGATTTTCATTACATCAAAAATTTTTTACCTTGTGTCTCGGAAGTCTTTAATGTGGCGCAAGTAACTTGATACGTTGACATGCTATAGCAGTTGCCTGAATCACATTTTAAATTCCAAGTTTTTCTAGAAATTTCTTGCTATCAGATGTCTCCCGCCCAACTCCTTGTACACTCTCCTTCAATTTAATTAGAAATGGTTTTACCTTTAACACTATGTCTTTTTGAATTTTTGGTGGCAAGGTAAATGTAAATAAAAAATAAGACTTATCTGAATTAAGAATTAAACTTCACCACCTAAAAGTTTAAATGAGAAGACGCGCACATCTCGAAAGAAAAAAACAAAAAATCTCGCGGCGAGAACTTTGAGGGCTCAATGCTATTTGGTTCGAGAGTACGTTTAAAACCTCTCGTCCATCGATGTGACAAGGGTGTTGTCAATTGCACAATATGTTACTCAGTTTTCATTTATTTCTTACGGGCATATGCCAATCGTATGAGGTATGCTAGGGTTCCGAATGACTCCCATTTTCTTTAGAGTCAGAGTCAGGTGACTCAGAGTCATGACTCACTGACTCCCAATTTCAGGTGAGTCAGAGTCATGAATTGTAATGACTTAGTGACTCTTATTGAATCACTCCTGAAGCTAGAGTCAGAGTCAGGTGACTCAGAGTCATGACTCTATGACTCTGAGTCATGAGTCAGTGACTCAGATTCATAGAAATTTTATATTTTTCTTTATTTAGGAAAATGAGCATAATACGTATTCAAAGCTCAAAATGAATGATAGGAAAGGATATGTGTATGGACGGGAAGGATGCGGGCATGGACAAAAGTGATACGGGATCGACGGGAGGGATGTGGGCATGGACGGAAGGGATGCGGGCATGGATGGAAGGGATATGTGCATGGGCGGGAGCGATGCGGGCATGGGTGTGAGGTATGCGGGTTTAAAAGGGAGGGATGCGGGTATAGGTGGGAGGAATGTGGGCATAAAAGGAAAGGATGCGGGAATGGATGGGAGGGTTCCGGGCATGCATGGGAGGAATGCGAGGTATGTGAGCATGGGCGGAAAGGATGCAGGCATGGAAGGGAGGAATGCGGGTTTGGAAGGGAATTATGCGGTCATGGACGGGAGGGATGCGGGAATGAAGAAAAGGGATGTGAACATGGACGAGAGAGAGGACGTCATGAACGGGATGGATGCAGGAGTGGACGCAAGGGATGCGGGCATGGATGGAAAAGATGTGTGAATTGGCGGGAGAAATGCGGGTATGGGTGGTATGGCTGTGGGCATTGACGGTATAGATGCGGCGTACGGGCTGTACGTGGGATTACAGCAACAATGCATACTATTTGCGAATGATAGGAGCCAAATCCTATCGTGCAGCCTTTTATTCGTGTTGCTCAATTTGACCACATAGGCAAGAACTTTTCAGCTTGAAAATTTCTGAAGTATCCACCTCGACATCAAATGATTTCTCATTAAAATTACAAGAAACATTAGGCGATTTTAAGCGAAACGAAAAAGCCTGAAAGGTTGAAGTGCTCTATAGAAGTTACAGTTGAAATTCTAAGAATGATAGGATGAAAATCTTATCGCGCTGACCATGCCGTGTTAAATAAAATTTTGAAATTATTCTTTATTTTTCATGCGATTTAATTTCTCACATACTGCGCGATACGACATCGCTCCTATCACCGGCGTTTTTGCTCTCAAACTCTGTATTGGCAATGTAAATTTTCGTCTCAATGACTGCTCAGAATTGCACAATGAACCGATAAATGTCCACAAATGACTCCCNCTGACCATGCCGTGTTAAATAAAATTTTGAAATTATTCTTTATTTTTCATGCGATTTAATTTCTCACATACTGTGCGATACGACATCGCTCCTATCACCGGCGTTTTTGCTCTCAAACTCTGTATTGGCAATGTACATTTTCGTCTCAATGACTGCTCAGAATTGCACAATGAACCGATAAATGTCCACAAATGACTCCCAGTTGTCCCTCAATTACTTACAAGAGTGACATAATCAAAAATTTCATAAGGGCTTGTGCTTTCAAATTAGGGGTCGTAAATACCTGAGCGTTAGGATAGATCTCTTCCCTTCCTTGGATTTTTGAAGCTGTCCCATGGTTTCCCCTGGGTTCCTGTAGCACTTCTTTGGGTTCCGCAGCCTTCCCTTGGGTTCCCGCAGCCGTCCCCTGGGTTTCCACATCTCTCTAGTGGGTTTTCATAGCCCTCACATGAGCTCTTTCAGTCCTCCCGTAGGTTTTCGCAGCCTTCCCATGGGCTCCCGCAGCCCTTCCTTGGGTTTCCACAACCCTCCCGTGGGTTCCCGTCGCCCTCCATTGGGTTCCGCCAGCAATTCCTCGGTTTCCCGCAGCTTTTATTTGGGTTCCGGCAGCCCTCTCTTGGTTACTCGCAGCCCTCCCGTGGGTTCCCGCACTTCTCCCGTGGGTTCCCGCACCCCTCCCGTGGGTTCCCGCACCCCTCTCTTGGGTTTCCGCATCCCTCCAGTGGGTTCCCGCACCTCTCCCTTGGATTTCTGCAAACCTCTCTTAGCTTTCCAGAGCTCTCCCGAATCTTTCCACAGCCCTCCCGTATGTTTCCGGAGCCCTCGATTGTTTCCCACAGCCGTCCCGTCGGTTCCCGCAGCCCTCCGGAGTCTTTCTGCTTCCCTCCCGTAGGTTCCCGCACCCCTCCCTTGGATTTCTGCAAACCTCTCTTAGCTTTCCAGAGCTCTCCCGAATCTTTCCACAGCCCTCCCGTATGTTTCCGGAGCCCTCGATTGTTTCCCACAGCCGTCCCGTCGGTTCCCGCAGCCCTCCGGAGTCTTTCTGCTTCCCTCCCGTAGGTTCCCGCACCCCTCCCTTGGATTTCTGCAAACCTCTCTTAGTTTCCCAGAGCTCTCCCGAATCTTTCCACAGCCCTCCCGCATGTTTCCGGAGCCCTCGCTTGTTTCCCACAGCCTTTCCGTCGGTTCCCGCAGCCTTCCGGAGTCTTTCCGCAGCCCTCCGGAGTCTTTCGGCAGCCCTCCCGTGGGTTATAAATTTCATTTGTTCAAATAAATGATGTTATTAGGTTGTTCGGTTCATCGACAAATGTCACCAAAGACAAATTTCACCATTGACAAATGTCCCCATTGACAAATGTCAGCATTGATATATATCAGCACTTACAAATGTCAGAACTGACAAATGTCAGAACTGACAATTGTCAGAACTGACAAGTGTCAGAACTGACAAATGTCAGAACTGACAATTGTCAGAATTGACAATTGTCAGAACTGACAAATGTCAGAACTGACAATTGTCAGAATTGACAATTGTCAGAACTGACAAGTGTCAGAACTGACAAATGTCAGAACTGACAATTGTCAGAACTGACAAATGTCAGAACTGACAAATGTCAGCACTTACAAATGTCAAAACTGACAAATGTCAGATCTGACAAGTGTCAGTATGTTATTGTACGGTATGCTGCAAAGTGGTTAGTCGGAGATACTCAATTTTAGTCAATATAATGTTACAATTTTATTGCTATCGGTCACAATCTGTGAGCTAAATATTAAATTACTATCACCGTTTCTGAAATGAAATATTCATAGTTTAATATTTCCTGAGGATGATAAACAGGTTCATGTAACTCTGAAATGTTGTGCAAAAAATTCTTTAAACTTAATGGTGGAAACGACCTTCAATAATTAAAGCAATTTTTTAGACCTAAAATACTTTNGTGGAAACGACCTTCAATAATTAAAGCAATTTTTTAGACCTAAAATACTTTAAACTCTACCTTATCAATTTGATTATGCAAATATTTAATTCAGAAATAATATTGTAAGCATAGGTGATCATAAATAGATGCAATTTTTTAAAATTTAAATGTTATAAATAAATGTAACTAAATTACATAAGCTGCCAAAGGCAAATTACATTGCTGGTTGCCGGCCCTAAAATTTTGGCGGGAAACGAGTTGGTAAAAGTTCTCAGGGTTTTTTCATTTTTGGTTCTACAGCAATTAATTTCCTTTGCATCGCCCATTGATGAAAAAGCCAGCTTCTGCACAAAGCACGGGAAATGTCAAAGCTCAAGCATTCTCAAGAAGGTGATTATTTTAAACTTTATGATATTCGTAATATAATGAGCCTGGAAGAAAGATTGAAACTCACTACCCTCGTTGATACTTTCAAAACAATTAATACATTCAGTTCTCAAAACGAAGTTAAAGCATTAAGCAATAATTTTAAATTCAAAGATTATCAAAGAGAAACAAAAAATAAAGGTACTTTAATTGTTCATACTAAAAAAAACAGAACTGTATAAATAGTCATTCGTCGACAGATCGATAAACATCTGGAATAAGTTCATAGCACAGAATTCTGGAATCGAAAATAAAAAATTTGCAGAATTTATAACTTGTGGACGTTGTTGGGTAAAATTGACAAGAAAATTGGTATATACAGATTAATCAAACCCTTAAACAAAGGTAAAAATACCAGTATGTTCTTAATAGAGCTTGGAAATTGATACTTTAGTGTACGGTGGCGTAAATATAATCAAAAATAAAAAATAGTTGAGATTTAAAAAAAAATAATAATAATAAATTAAATAACTCAACTGGACAAAAATAGTGTTTTAGCAACACTTTAACTGCTAATAATTAAGTTATTTTATTTAATTTTATAAAATTAATTAGGCTCACAAAGTGGGCGTGTCTTAGTATATTACCATTTGGTACTAAAAGTGATGCTTATGACACGATAATAAATTATCTCAAATCAAATCAAATCAAATTCCAAATAAAGAGATGTTTGGATAAATTTCGTCTAATGGATGCGAATTGAAACATTCATCCACGATACTCGATGAACTAAGGACTTCAATATTATTTCCCAGAATAACTAAGATTTATGTAAGAATTGAAAATAGTTGATGGAATAGACCAGTCTACTGCTCCTAGAGGTTACGATTTTTAATATTAAACCCAAGGTTGCTATGAGGAATAATCCAAAAGTCCTCTAAGAGGTTAGCCCATAACTATTATTTTTAGGAAAANGCTATGAGGAATAATCCAAAAGTCCTCTAAGAGGTTAGCCCATAACTATTATTTTTAGGAAAATTATCAATTCGAAAAAAATAACAAACCTTCGCTTTTGTAAACAAATTTAATTTTTGTTACTTTCGAATTTTAAATTATTAACAGTTTCAAAAATATAATTAGGATCATCTTCGCTAATTGTGAATTTTTATTTCACTTTTCCGAGTTTGACTCAAAATATATATTGGAATAAAGGTTTTTCCTAAACAAAATTTCATAAAATTTATTCAAAATACGATTCTCTATCGTTATATGCTTTTTATTTAGTCGATTCCTCAGTTCGAAAGCTTGGAGCGATTTATTTGCATACACAAAACTACTTTTCACAATTACCAACAAAATTGTGCTTAATTGTGAAAACTAGGTGTGATAATTGTGAAAAGTTAGATAAAATTAATTTACGGTCATTTCAACTTAGATAATGATAATATTACTTACTAAGATAACTTATAATATGATAGAGGACAGCAGCATTATCAGACTGACGTTGATAATGAAAACTAGAACATGATTCACTTTTCTGGCTATTTATGGGAGGCTCCAGAAGTTAATGTTTCAATTATTTTCGAACCCTATCTATTAGCATGTGTTTAGTCCCTTGGATTCTTGAGAATTTTTAGTATAAAACTCAAGTGGTTGAGCTCATGCCCAAAGCATTGGGATTTAAAATTTCACAATTGCCACACATTTGATGATTTTGTGGTAATTGTGAAATTCGAATAATTAATTCAAAACTTCATAAATTAATAATTTCTAATTGGAAAGTCAATCTAGTACTTCTAGTCTATCGATTGACAAAAGCTTAAAAACTAACAATGAATCCAGCATTTCCAGTGTCCAACTTTCCAATTGTGTTCCGGAACTCTTCAATTGGGATTTTTATTGCCTTTTAGTTTTTGTCAATTATTAATTAAGTTATAGGACAATTTTTAAATTTCCAACTGTCCCTAGGATAGACAGATGCATTGTCTGCATTATCCAAGAAAAAGTCTCCTTGAAAAGTTTTAAAACTAACACTATTTTTTTAACTTTTCACAATTACCACATTTTTACAATTAGCTAAAATGACACAATTGATAAATGTCGACCTGCATTATTAAATCTTGCCGAAATAATTTTTAGTGTTAATAAAAATACACTTATAAAAATTTAATCAGTAAAATTAATATTGAAATTTATAAATTATGTCATAGTAACATAGTTTGAAATTATACTAGCTGGCGAAGCGTCAGCCAGGAAAAAAAAATTAAAATTAAAAAAAAATAATAGTTATGGGCTAACCTCTTAGAGGACTTTTGGATTTTATTCCTCATAGCAACCTTGATTAAACCGGTGGTTTGGACGAAAAAGTTGAGCGTGTAATACCAGCCTAAGGCTACATGCACATAGAGACGCGACAGCGAATTTTACATACGCGACGACGATTTTGCTGAATAACGGTTACAAAGACGAATGTGCAATCGTAGACGTAATCGCGCTTAATTACACACAGCATAAGCTACGATTGCGATTGAAATATTCGATTGGAAGAAATGAGCAATGCAAAACAATGTAACAAAGCAGAGAGCCAAAGAGAGAGGTCGGCAGGTTCTCTGTTGAGTCAGGTGGAAACACACACACGGGTCAAAACCCTCGAGTTTTTTTTTCTCAATTCATCATCTATCAGTATTACAGAATGTGTTTTGATTGGACATAAGCTAATGCAAAATATGATATGAGCGAATCGTTCCTAGGGACGATAAAATATCTAAAAACTCACATCGCGATTGAAAAAACACTCGTTGCGAATCTATGTGAAGGCTTTTGCGTCAATCGCGATTACTAAAATCATCATCGCGTATGTAAAATTCGCTGTCGCGTATCTATGTGCATGTAGCCTAAGAGTTTTGGTAAACAGCTAGCATGATTTTTACTCCTCACCCAAGGAAAAGGTTTAATGATGTAGACGGTAAGACAAACGGACAGATATGATAATTTCTATATACACCTACTACCAGTAACCTTGTTCAATTACAGATAAACTACTTCATTATCTGTCACAAATACTAATTCTTATAGATTTACGACAGCACATTTACCGCCTCTACCTTTAGATTTACAGTGCAAAACACTAATAAATCTATTTACACCTCAGAAATAAATATACCTGGAAAATGTAAGCTGGATGAGTGTTTGAATGGATTCATATATATGGGATTTCTAACTTGTTTCACGCTTAAAACTTTCTTCATGTGTAATTAATTCTGCAACACAGTTTATACAGAGCGTTATCACACTTTAAAAGAAACAAGTGAGACAAACACAGTAAACTACTTCTGACGCTTAATGCATCAGTGGCCTAACTTCAATATTTATTTTCTGCCAATTTCGCAAATTTTGCCATCTTCATTTCATTGCCAATTTTCTCAATTTTACCCTATAGTTTTGTAATTTTGCCAATATATTTTTCGAACACTGGCTAGAACCGTCTGATTTCCAACACACTTGTGACTTGGTTCTAAATCGAAATACAGAATCTTTATTATTAGCAATCGAAATCAAACCCATTTCAACGAATACTTCTAGGTTTCTGCTCTTTCCAAAGCTTCGAGGCTTAGATTTAAAATCTATTAATTTGTGAAGAAAAGCAAAAACCAAATAATATTTTATTTTGACAAAATGGCGTGTGAAATCTTGGGATCGAATTCAACCTATCTCAAATTATAAACCAATTTTAGATTTTGAATAACGGAAAGTTTTATCGTGATTCAAGTAATATCGTTAGGTGCGCACGGATGCGCAAAGGTGCGTAAAGGTGCACAAGGGTGCGCAAGGGTATACGATGACATAGGGGTCACAAGGGTGCATAAAGGTGCGAAAGGGTACGCAAAGTTGCGCAAGGGTGCGCATAGTTGCGCAAAGGTGCGCAAGGGTATACAATGACATAGGGGTGCCCAAGGGTGCGCAAGAGTGCGCAAGGATATACGATGACATAAATGTGCGCAATGGTGCTCAAAAGTGTGCAAGAGTACACCATGACATTGGGGTGCGCAAGGGTGTGAAAGGGTATACGATGACAGTAGTGCGCATGAATGCGCAAAGGTGCTCAGGAGTGCGCAAAATTGTGCAGGAGTGCTTAAGGGTGCGCAAAGGGCGCAGCAGTGCACAAAGGTGCCCAAACTACACTAATACCTCGTCTTTTTTGTTAATTATTATATGAAAACTTAAACGTTTTCGTTGACATTTGTTTAGTTTATTGCATTCATATTTTTGTAGCACCTTGTTAATGTTTGTACTTATTCAATAAATCGTGCCACAATAATAAAGTAAATTAGTTTTACTTGTGAATTCTTAAATCTCATTTGTAATTGATTAGTTGTAGTTGTAAGGTGTTATTGTCAACGTTTCATCAAATGGAATATCACTTCTTTAATAGTTCTTGGCATGAAAAATTGTTGAAGTGTTCAACACTCGACCCAACGCGAATATTANAATATCACTTCTTTAATAGTTCTTGGCATGAAAAATTGTTGAAGTGTTCAACACTCGACCCAACGCGAATATTATGAAACCATCCACTGCACCGGCAACACTGGCTCCAGTCTATTAATTTTGATGTGTTTTCTGGAGGATCCTCTTTGTTGCAGCCATGGCTAAATTTTTTCGCATAACCCAAATTTGACATCCATTACTTATTTTAAGCAGAATATGTCCACGAATTGTTGTTGGGTTGACTTCGTTTCTCAATAGTTTGTTTGATATCTCGTCCGGATAATTTGTAGTAGATGAGATGCAGTGCAAGTAATGACAAACAAAAACTCGACAAGTGATAGCATCCATCTGTTGAACTTTCGTCAGATATATTACAATCCATCCTTTTTGGCCACCAAGACGTGGAAGTAAATGTTTTCTGAATTTGTCGTGAAGTTCCAAGTTTACCGTATATGGACATATGGGGTCAAACACTATAAAGCACAAAACCAGAAAAATAATTCATCGAATTCATATCAAAAGTATGGTTTTAATATCCGCGTTGGCCTTAAGGTGACACCACACCAGACCAGTTTTTCCCATCCATAGTAATGACAATTTTCGTTTAAATATTAAACAGACTTAAGAGTAGTGCTGTGTACTGTATGCAGAGCATTTGTCTGGTTAGTCTTATTCAATAGTGTGTCACATGAAAAAAGATATTAGAGTTTTTCTTCAGATTGGGCGCATCTTCACGATGAAATTGCAATTACCAGTGCCATATAATCGAACTTTACCTAAACAAGTTCAGATGGAAGAGATTTTACTTTTGTATACTGTTTTACTCTCTTCCCACCATGCTGTTTTGCATGGAGAAAGGTGAGATTGGCTATACCAATTTATTGCTGAAGGTGAGCCCATCATGAAGCCAAACTGAAACTGTTGTGTTGTTCGTCATATACCATCGAATAAGATTAGGGACACAAATACTCCGACATGCAATATACAACACTACTGTTTGGTATTGTACGACTAACCTTCAATGACGTGAGCTCCGCTAGTGTAACATCTGGGAGATGGTCATNACTACTGTTTGGTATTGTACGACTAACCTTCAATGACGTGAGCTCCGCTAGTGTAACATCTGGGAGATGGTCACTACGGACTAGAACTTTCATTGCAGCATTTCTGTTGAACAGTTTTGGTATCTTATTGCTGTAGGATTCATACTCTTCACTTTGGCTTTCTTGTGCATAACTCGCAACACTCTCCTCGACTCCATTTCCCATTGAACCTTTTTCTATCCAAATGATTGGTTAGAAATTTTAGTTTTATAAAAATCCTTTCTACTTACCTAATTCTTTGTTATTACTATTTCGCACTGACTCTTCCATGAATGTTTCAGTTGTGACTGCAGAGTGGTGTGTAGCATCAACTGAAAGTATATGAATAAAATGAATTTGGTATGCATTTGCTTGTGCTGTTTGTTGAAACTGTTACCTGTCAAGTTGGATACATTGACTGTGTTTTGTCTTTTGGAATTCTTAGTTTTGGGTTTTCTTTTTGCCCCGTTCGGCTATCGGATTTATTGTTATAGAGCTTTGCTTAGTTGATGCTTTTGAGTCAGCACAATAAAAATCATATTGCATGGTCTAACTTCGTCATTGGTGATATCCAATATCATAGAAAGTTTGTGTTTATGAACTTTTTACCTACACGAACTTATAACAAAATCACTTCCAGCTTGACGCTCTCTCCTCTCATTCTTCGAATTACCGGGATTGCTTTAAACATACCATTGCTTCTGTGTCGCATTTGGTATCTGCATGCCCTTATTTGGTTTTGAGAAAATGGCTCCCATTAAATGATCCTCTTCAAGAAACTGGAAATCAGTATAACAACGATTTCATCTGTAGGTAAGCGTTGCTTAGCTACAGTTTCGCTCAGCTCGCTCCCTGGAACAAATTAGAAGTATGGCAACATGTCATTATCTTTCCAACGCACGGCTTTCGACACCTCAACTATACAATGTGAGCCAAGTTAATCCGGGCTCACAGTCGTTGACAATACAAAAAGACTGAGGAACATCAAATGTATACCCTTGCGCACCTTTGTCATAGTAAACCCTTGGGCACCCCTGCGCATCTTTGCGCACCCTTACGCACCCATATGTCATTGTAAACCCTTGCGCACCCTTGCTCACCCTTGCGCACCAGCGCACACCCTTATGTCATCGTATACCCTTGCACACCCCTGTCATCGTATACCCTTGTGTACCCTTGCGCACCCATATGTACCCCTATGCTATAACATAATAAATTTGGCAACATTTTGGGTGTGCAAAGGTGCGCAAAGGGTGCACAATTTAGTAATACCCCTCAAAAATTCGACAAACTTCACGTTGCTTGCTTGCAGCTCCATCAGCCAACAGGAACGGATTTGAAAAAGTGGCGGGATTTGCAACTGTGGTCATAGTGTTAATTTTTCAATCCAGACACTCATTATTTCAATATTTCATATCTTAATCAATATTTAATATTAAACATTCAATATTTTTAAACGCTTGAACTAGCAACAACTTATTTTTAACTTTAGAAAAAAGAGAACTAAACAACCTAGAACACGTAAGTCATTACGTTGTTGCTATATCATACGTTGAATTGCGCGTATATCAGAAAGTGAATGAACAAAAACTATTTTTTTGGTTCAGTCGGTAAACGTTTAAATTTTGCGGTTTCACTTTTGAAAACATGGTAAGAATAAAAATTACCTGGACTATTTACAATTACATCAGCTGATTGGTTAAATATTTTTTACAGTAATTTGACCAATTTTACCACAGATACAATTTTAATTGACTTTCCTACTACGTCAACTCAAACTAACCACTAAAAATGGACAGTACCAATTGGAAAAAAATTTGCAAGTATGAAGAAATACTTGCTAATATTCGGCAGCAGCTTAAGGAAATGGAATCTAAAGCTAGTCCACTATTACAACAATGGAATGACCTCTCCCTTCAGCAGGTAATAACTAGTGAGTGAGTGAGTAATGTTAATATTAGGGGTGCCCGAATATTCGGCCTATTTCTCTAACGAATAGTGCTATTCGTATTCTGGGTCTCATGCCGAAGCTTCGGACGAATATTCGGCCGAATATCTCAAACATGAAATGAGCGAGTTTGAACATGAATCCAAGTGAACTAAAACGTTACAGTGACAACAGCAATTCAGAATGGAAGAAACCAGAGTCAAGATATCCGATTCCGATAACATAGCACCGTCCACCAAAATCCAACTCCTTACAACCAGTAGGAAAACATACAGTACAATTCGCTTATAGTGCCTGGTTTTTTAAGATTTGTATTTTTTTCGTGTTACGGTAGTTGTTTTTCGTTAGGTTATTTTATGTTTGTTTTTTAAGGTTTATGTTTGGTTTATTTTGGTTCTTGGTTTATATTTTTAGGTTTTTTAGGTTTGAAGTTATGCCAGTTTTTAAGGTTTGTTTTTAATTTTATTTTATTTTTTTTTAAGGTTTTCTTTGTTTCTATTTATGTTTTTTTTTTTTTGAAGTTTTTTTAATGTTTTCTTAGGTTTGAAGGTATGCAACATAAAAACCTATAAAAATCATTAAAAAAAATTAAAAAACGAACAAAACCATAAAGAAAACCTTAAAAAAACTAAAATAAAACCAAAAATTGACCTTAAAAACTAGCATACCTTCAAAACTAAAAAACTTTAAAAAAACTGAAACAAGAACCAAAAATAAACCTTAAAAAAAAACCTAAAAACAAACCTAAAAAAATAAGCAAATCTTTAAAAAATAAAACTCCTTATAAGCAAACTGTACTGTATATTTTCCGACTGGTTCCGATTGGAAATATTTTGGTGGCTGGGGCTGGGCATAGGGGTAAACCCCAATTCGCACCATTACACGAGGACCCTCCAATAAAAAATTGGAAAAGGAGGACCCTCCGTGCATTGCACGGGGACGCTCTCAGAAAAAATTTGGAAAGTAGGGCCCTCCGCGCGGCTTTATTTCATAACCCTCTAAAGTTTCGAAAAAAAAAACCACCCTCCCACGAGATTAAAAATAGACCCACCCCCGGTGGACATTTGGGGTTTACTCCTATGGGGCTGGGGTTCGGAATCGGGTATCTTGACTGGTATCTCAAATTTCTGATAAAAAAAATTTTACGGAAATTTCGCTAGTAGTAATTATCTAAAATGTCAAAAGACAGCGATTTAGAAGTGCTATATGTCCCTGTAATCTCAAGTGAGTCATACATCACAATTTGCCTCGACTCAACTATGACTACTAGATTAAATTAAACTTTACTTACTTTGCTTTAAAGAATGATCTTAAAAATAAAATCTGCGGTATTCATCAAAACGTAAATCAGACGAATGAATGCAAATCTTGGGGCTGAGACCTTTCGATAGATACCGCCACTTACACAGTTTGAGATATTCGGACGAATATTCGTTCTACAAANACTACTGTTTGGTATTGTACGACTAACCTTCAATGACGTGAGCTCCGCTAGTGTAACATCTGGGAGATGGTCATTACGGACTAGAACTTTCATTGCAGCATTTCTGTTGAACAGTTTTGGTATCTTATTGATGTAGGATTCATACTCTTCACTTTGGTTTTCTTGTGCATAACTCGCAACACTCTCCTCGACTCCATTTCCCATTGAACCTTTTTCTATCCAAATGATTGGTTAGAAATTTTAGTTTTATAAAAATCCTTTCTACTTACCTAATTCTTTGTTATTACTAGTTCACACTGACTCTTCCATGAATGTTTCAGTTGTGACTGCAGAGTGGTTCAACTGAAAGTATATGAATTCGGTATGCATTTGCTTGTGCTGTTTGTTGAAACTGTCACCTGTCAAGTTGGATACATTGACTGTGTTTTGTCTTTTGGAATTCTTAGCTTTGGGTTTTCTTTTTGCCCCGTTCGGCTATCGGATTTATTGTTATAGAGCTTTGCTTAGTTGATGCTTTTGAGNTTTGGGTTTTCTTTTTGCCCCGTTCGGCTATCGGATTTATTGTTATAGAGCTTTGCTTAGTTGATGCTTTTGAGTCAGCACAATAAAAATCATATTGCATGGTCTAACTTCGTCATTGGTGATATCCAATATCATAGAAAGTTTGTGTTTATGAACTTTTTACCTACACGAACTTATAACAGNTTCGTCATTGGTGATATCCAATATCATAGAAAGTTTGTGTTTATGAACTTTTTACCTACACGAACTTATAACAGAATCACTTCCAGCTTGACGCTCTCTCCTCTCATTCTTCGAATTACCGGGATTGCTTTTAACATACCATTGCTTCTGTGTCGCATTTGCTATCTGCATGCCCTTATTTGGTTTTGAGAAAATGGCTCCCCTTAAATGATCCTCTTCAAGAAACTGGAAATCAGTATAACAACGATTTCATCTATAGGTAAGCGTTGCTTAGCTACAGTTTCGCTCAGCTCGCTCCCTGGAACAAATTAGAAGTATGGCAACATGTCATTATCTTTCCAACGCACGGCTTTTGACACCTCAACTATACAATGTGAGCCAAGTTAATCCGGGCTCACATAGTCGTCGACAATACAAAAAGACTGAGGAACATCAAATGTATACCCTTGCGCACCTTTGTCATAGTAAACCCTTGGGCACCCCTGCGCATCTTTGCGCACCCTTACGCACCCATATGTCATTGTAAACCCTTGCGCACCCTTGCTCACCCTTGCGCACCAGCGCACACCCTTATGTCATCGTATACCCTTGCACACACCTGTCATCATATACCCTTGTGTACCCTTGCGCACCCATATGTACCCCTATGCTATAACATAATAAATTTGGCAACATTTGGGGTGTGCAAAGGTGCGCAAAGGGTGCACAATTTAGTAATACCCCTCAAAAATTCGACAAACTTCACGTTTCTTGCTTGCGGCTCCATCACCCAACAGGAACGGATTTGAAAAAGTGGCGGGATTTGCAACTGTGGTCATAGTGTTAATTTTTCAATCCAGACACTCATTATTTCAATATTTCATATCTTAATCAATATTTAATATTAAACATTCAATATTTTTAAACGCTTGAACTAGCAACAACTTATTTTTAACTTTAGAAAAAAGAGAACTAAACAACCTAGAACACGTAAGTCATTACGTTGTTGCTATATCATACGTTGAATTGCGCGTATATCAGAAAGTGAATGAACAAAAACTATTTTTTTGGTTCAGTCGGTAAACGTTTAAATTTTGCGGTTTCACTTTTGAAAACATGGTAAGAATAAAAATTACCTGGACTATTTACAATTACATCAGCTGATTGGTTAATTATTTTTTTTACAGTAATTTGACCAATTTTACCACAAATACAATTTTAATTGACTTTCCTACTACGTCAACTCAAACTAACCACTAAAAATGGACAGTACCAATTGGAAAANATACAATTTTAATTGACTTTCCTACTACGTCAACTCAAACTAACCACTAAAAATGGACAGTACCAATTGGAAAAAAATTTGCAAGTATGAAGAAATACTTGCTAATATTCGGCAGCAGCTTAAGGAAATGGAATCTAAAGCTAGTCCACTATTACAACAATGGAATGACCTCTCCTNTAATATTCGGCAGCAGCTTAAGGAAATGGAATCTAAAGCTAGTCCACTATTACAACAATGGAATGACCTCTCCTTTCAGCAGGTAATAACTAGTGAGTGAGTGAGTAATGTTAATATTAGGGGTGCCCGAATATTCGGCCTATTTTTCTAACGAATAGTGCTATTTGTATTCTGGGTCTCATGCCGAAGCTTCGGACGAATATTCGCCCGAATATCTCAAACATGAAATGAGCGAGTTTGAACATGAATCCAAGTGAACTAAAACGTTACAGTGACAACAGCAATTCAGAATGGAAGAAACCAGAGTCAAGATATCCGATTCCGATAACACAGCACCGTCCACCAAAATCCAACTCCTTACAACCAGTAGGAAAACATACAGTGCAATTCGCTTATAGTGGCTGGTTTTTTAAGATTTGTATTTTTTTCGTGTTACGGTAGTTGTTTTTCGTTAGGTTATTTTATGTTTGTTTTTTAAGGTTTATGTTTGGTTTATTTTGGTTCTTGGTTTATATTTTTAGGTTTTTTTAGGTTTGAAGGTATGCCAGTTTTTAAGGTTTGTTTTTAATTTAATTTAATTTTTTTTAAAGGTTTTCTTTATGTTTCTATTTATGTTTTTTTTTTGAAGTTTTTTTAGTGTTTTCTTAGGTTTGAAGGTATGCAACATAAAAACTTATAAAAATCATTAAAAAAATTAAAAAACGAACAAAACCATAAAGAAAACCTTAAAAAAACTAAAATAAAACCAAAAATGGACCTTAAAACTGGCATACCTTCAAAACTAAAAAACTTTAAAAAAACTGAAACAAGAACCAAAAATAAACCTTAAAAAAAACCTAAAAACAAACCTAAAAAAATAAGCAAATCTTTAAAAAATTAAAACTTCTTATAAGCAAACTGTACTGTATATTTTCCGACTGGTTCCGATTGGAAATATTTTGGTGGCTGGGGCTGGACATAGGGGTAAACCCCAATTCGCACCATTACACGAGGACTCTCCAAGAAAAAATTGGAAAAGGAGGACCCTCCGCGCAGGAGGACCCTCCGTGCATTGCACGGGGACGCTCTCAGAAAAAATTTGGAAAGTAGGGCCCTCCGCGCGGCTTTATTTCATAACCCTCTAAAGTTTCGAAAAAAAAAACCACCCTCCCACGAGATTAAAAATAGACCCACCCCCCGGTGGACATTTGGGGTTTACTCCTATGGGGCTGGGGTTCGGAATTGGGTATCTTGACTGGTAACTCAAATTTCTGATAAAAGAAATTTCGCTAGTAGTAATTATCTAAAATGTCAAAAGACAGCGATTTAGAAGTGCTGTATGTCCCTGTAATCTCAAGTGAGTCATACATCACAATTTGCCTCGACTCAACTATGACTACTAGATTAAATTAAACTTTACTTACTTTGCTTTAAAGAATGATCTTAAAAATAAAATCTGCGGTATTCATCAAAACGTAAATCTGAAGAATGAATGCAAATCCTGGGGCTGAGACCTTTCGATAGATACCGCCACTTACACAGTTTGAGATATTCGGACGAATATTCGTTCTACAAACGCAAAACCAATATTCGGCCGAATATTCGTTATTCGTTTGTAGAACAAAGCGAAGCTTCGTTATTCGTTTTTGGGCCGAATACCGGTATTCGTTACATACTTAATTAATATTAACTATTGAATCTGAATTACAGGACAAAGTAATTCTTACCCTCGAACAGTTTATCAAGAGTTGTAAATTCGATCTTTGTCTGTTCGTATTGCTGTCTAACCTCTTGCTGTCTTGTATATATTCAGATGTATCGGTTGAATTAATAGAATTTGCAATTATGCGCTTAGTTCATAATTGTGACTAGAGTCTACTGAAGCAAAGAAGCATCAATGGTAGACTGGAAACAATCAAGGTGTCCCTATGAATCGATACAACCAATTTATGATGTACTTCTCGGGGAATCGTATTAATTACTTAAGAACTGAGTCTTAATACAAGCATAATTTCCTATAGTCCCATGCAATTTTTCTTTTGTGTACTATTCATAGTACACAAAATTCTCTTTTTCAAAAGTAGGTTTCTTGTAAGAAATTTTGAATATTTCGAATAAANCCAATTTATGATGTACTTCTCGGGGAATCGTATTAATTACTTAAGAACTGAGTCTTAATACAAGCATGATTTCCTATAGTCCCATGCAATTTTTCTTTTGTATACTATTCATAGTACACAAAATTCTCTTTTTCAAAAGTAGGTTTCTTGTAAGAAATTTTGAATATTTCGAATAAATAAAAGGTTCGTCTAGATAATTCGTCTGGGATCAATCCAGAACAAATCGCATCTGCTATTATCTGCTGATCAGCTTTCATTCTAGAGCTGAGTTGGATGAAAGTGACAAAATGGTGACTTCCGGTAACCAGAGCGGCGTCGCAGTACAATTTATTGTAAATTCCAGCAAATGAAATGTTTCATTTCATGTTCCACACCACCTAGATTTTAAATTTGAAGTCTAAATTCCAAAATGCACTCTCAGTAGAAAAAATTTTTTTTTTTGCAGCTTTGAAATAGATTTAGTCACTTTATACCATTTTTTACATACTTTTTCTCTTGCGTTGTAATTGGTCCATGAATTTTGGTTGTAACCTTTTACAAAATTGTACTGTAGGTTAGTATCAATTAGGTACAAGTACATCAAAGTTTTTGTCAGTATAACTATGACACGTTGGTCGCACCATTTTGACCCCAGTCCATGACACAAATTACAAAGCCGAGCTCAGGTTATATAGCCAGACGATGTGAAATATGGTATAAAATTGAAATTAATTTATACTTGGCTAAGAAACTTGTGTTTTGAGAGTTTAGCAGAATGGATACAATGTTACTTCACTTAATTCACTTTATGCATTACAATAATACCTAGATGAAATTTTCTTTTAGATTGTTCAAAGTTTGGAGAAAGCACGTGGAACCAACAAAGAAGCTACAATATTTCGACTAATTTTACGCTGGGTACGAGACGAGTTAGATACTCGTGAGAGCTATCTGCCAAAACTTCTGGAGCTAGTAGACTTATTTGAGGTCTACAAGGCAGATAAAAGTTTAGTGGATTTTGAATTTGAAGAGGATACATTATGTTCTGAAAATGTCGTGTGTCTGAAAATGTATACCAAACTCCTGAAAGACTTGGTAGAGTCCCAACGCAAGACAAAAGTGGGTCCAAAGCGGAAGAATGGAAATGACGCAAGTATGGTGAAAACATTCTAGTATAAAATTTTACAGTGAATTTTTTACAAACTAAAACCTAAACAATTTCTTAACTAAACAAACTAGGAATATATTGTGCAAGTACTTCCATATTATGAAACACACGGCTGTTGATTGCGTTACTTCATAACCTCCTAACAGATCGAAATATTTAAAAAGTGCTGAGGATACCCAGGGAAGAGCTCTGTTTGCTAGTAATTGTGAAATGTAACATGTGAAGTCTGTATTACAGAGATGTGTTAATGCCCAAAATCAAATCGGAGTACGGATTTCCGAATTGGACCGATTTTTCCAGGGGTAAATTTGACCACAGATAGTGTCATTCTTGATTTTCTCTACCACTTAAATTTACAAGAATTTTTTTTACATTTAACGCATATCTTGCATTTTCACAAAAAATTTTTAGTGCACACAAAATTCTTTAGTTTTCATGATTTTTTTTAGTGTGAACGAATAAAATTTTTTTTTTCAGGTCAAGAATTTTAAAGCGCATAAATCGGCCCAAATTTCAACGGGGTAGTACCATAGGCACCATACCCATTAACACATGACTGGTCTGTATACTACTGTTTTTGGTCCATTTGATTAAGAAGTATGAGTGATGCAGTTAGCATATCCGACAGGTTTTCTGGAGATCGTATATTCAGGGTTTTATTGTTGGATATCTGGCATACATGCTTAATGAAACTCATATTGCATATAATTTTTATCAAAACAAGACGCGTTTTGACTCATTTCAAGGGAACGTGCAGGATTTGATTTTTTTAAACTTAGAAACTCCTATTGTTTTCGATATTATCGAAAGATTGATTTCACCAATCTAACTGAAATATTTTACATCTGTAGTACGTGAAAATTGAAAATACCTGCATTTTTTTTGCGGGAGATTTTGCTCTTTTTAGACGCCATTTTAGCCAAATTTGGGGTTCCTTTTTCTCGGTGAAGGAAGGTTTCAAATGAGTCGGATTTTTTTTTCATTGGACGCAGTTTGCTCACCCTTCGAGATGATTTTCGGAAAATTCTGACTAGTTTAAAATTTCCTCCGCTAAGGGTACAAGAATAGGACCAAAAACGTTTTCTATAAATACAATGGAATTGTAACTATTTAGTAAAGGCAAATAATGATTAGCTTTCAATGAGCATATTCAACTATAATACAAGGTGATTTTGTAATACAAGTTCCGGGCTTTTGAAAATCTGTACCTCTTTATTGAATTGACATACAGTTATCGTTTTGGACTCGTTGGAAAGCTGAATGTCAAAAAGGAATATTGGACACAATCGTAAAGTTCAAGGGTCACCATTATTAGGAGTAATTCATGATCAAACGGAAAATTTTTAATTTAGAATTACGATTGGCATGGAAAAGTGTTAGAAACAATTCTTGAATTATTTCATCAACATCGGTTTGGTTGCTATAAAAAGTTCTGAAACGGATTGTTTGAATTTGCGACAATAAAAGCCGCCATGGTAATCCTAATCCTAAATTAAAAAATTTCAATTTAATCATGAATTGACCTTTAGTGATGCTGGTTCCTATCCTTTTTGATTGTGACCAATATTTCTTCTTGACATTCAGCTTTCTAATGAATCACAAACGAGACTCTTGTGTCAACCCAATAAAGAGATACAATAGTCCGCAACATGCGTAGTAAAAAGCATTTTTTCTAAATTCTTTTTTTTTAATTGTGACATAACCTTTTCAACAGCTGCTGCCTCACATGTCAAAAAATCTTTATATTATGTAAACCAGGGTTCATGGAGACTGTTTGTTTATGCGCTTCGCTTCTACAGGTCGGTTACTTCGGGGGTATGGCATGGGAAATTTTTGGGAGAAAATTTGGGAGGTTTGTGCAATTGATTTACCCGTCGTCAGAGCAATTTAACATATTCTAAAAAATGGATTCACAAACGCAACTCTCCCAAATTTTCTCCAAAAAATCTCCCATGCCAAACACCCTGAGTAACTGAGCCTATAAAAGTGAAGCGACAACAAACAATCTAAAATGGTGTATGCAATTCATTGAAAATATTTCTGTTTAATGCTGTAACAAATTTTAGATGCGCAGTTTAAAAAAAAATTATATCACAAACTTATAATGTTATTTATAATTATTTAGGCACAGTTTCTAAAAGTCAGCCTGCCAACAGTGAATCTATTAGTGGAAGTTTACGACATATCAAAAGTACAAACAAGAAAAATGGTATTGACCCTGCACCTTCCAGCGGTGTTAGCGATAGTTCGTCGATTCGATCCTTCGATTCATTACCACAAATACGTACCTCACCGAGACTTTCTCCACTCAAAAAGCCCCGTTTTAGTAATAGCTCAATACGGGTGACGAGACAGAGGATTTTAAATGGACAACCGGAACTTTGCTTAATTTATCCACATCAAAAAGCAAAAGCTCGATATTTATATTCCTACAACTGGGAGGTATGTCTTATAAAATATTTTCAGATTAGCACGAAAATTATTAACATCCTGTACAAGAGTTTATTTGTGTTTTCAATGAAACTTATATAATTGTTCATGATTTTCTGACAGAGAAAAACATGCTCACGCATGTATAAATTTGAAATCCCACGTGTTTACTCTTGCTCAATAGCCTTGGGAAACAATATTTACGACATTGGTGGAACTGAGACAAAATTCTCTCCAGAATTTGGCGACGAGTCAAGTGGTTCACAATTTATTGAAGTATTTGGAATTTTGGGTGATCGAGTGCGTCATAGGGGTCCTCCATTGTTGGAAGTAAGAAAAGAATTCAGAGCTTGTGTTACAGATGAGAAAATTTTTGTCGTAAGAAATTACGAATCGTTGGTTATACAACAAAAGTGAATACTGACTAAAAGAAAATTCTTGTAGACCGGTGGTTGCTTCGGAAACCAAGCCTTGAACCATTGCGAAGTACTAGATTTGAGTGGCACGTCAGAATGGGAACCACTCCCTGCATTTCTCAATATACCTCGAGGGGCTCATTCGATGAATGTGATCCAGAATAAACTATTCGTGGTAAGTTATTCATTTTTAACATATTTTTGCTAACTCAAATTCGATAACTGTTAAGTTGTTTTAACGAACTTTAGTGTACATAATGGCGCTAGCTGTAACTATAATTTAGAATCAATTGGATGACATTATGATAAGGATGTGCCGGATATCGGATATGTGGATATCCGAGACGATAACACCTTGCGGTTAGTATATCAGTCGGATATCAGATATCAGATATTCTCCGATAATTTCAGATCATTTTACTAAAAGAAATTAACCTAGTTGCTAAATCATTTTATTCAAATAGATAGGATAGCTTTGAGCCAATCGGAAATACAAAAATTTTGGCAATAAAAATTATTCTGAAGATCAATTTTTTGATACAAACAAGTACATTTTCAGAAGCAGACAAAATCACACTTCCCTTTTTCAATAGCTGACTTATTTATAAATGAAATATACTATTCTGTTTTTGAAATTCAATTTATAGATAAAGTTCGATTCAAGAATCGATTCGCAGTTCGGACTGCATCGATATAAATAGAAGTTTTGGTGCATACATTGCTTAATGCCCTTGGTCTGGTCGGGGTAGCAAGGTCAGAGTCTACATAGGCGTCAGATTTTTAGATAGTGCATTTTATGAAACAGGTTACCTTCGAATCGTTCCTGGCGCACTATTGCAAAACTATTTCAGAATAAAAGGCAATGGTCTCGTTTACTTATCCGTCTCTTCACCAAATGCACAATGTGCATATAATATTAGTTTATAATTATATTCTTTACCGTAGCGATACAATTTAAATTTTTACCAAAATTGATCAGCTCAGAAATCACTTTAAATTAATGCTGGTGAATGCTAGGAACGTGAACCATAAACCGGGCATAACTCAAACGCAAATGATGCATTGTTTGCTAGATTTTGATATAGATCATAATTGTCGTTANATACATTGCTTAATGCCCTTGGTCTGGTCGGGGTAGCAAGGTCAGAGTCTACATAGGCGTCAGATTTTTAGATTAGTGCATTTTATGAAACAGGTTACCTTCGAATCGTTCCTGACGCACTATTGCAAAACTATTTCAGAATAAAAGGCAATGGTCTCGTTTACTTATCCGTCTCTTCACCAAATGCACAATGTGCATATAATATTAGTTTATAATTATATTCTTTCCCGTAGTGATACAATTTAAATTTTTACCAAAATTGATCAACTCAGAAATCACTTTAAATTAAGGCTGGTGAATGCTAGGAACGTGAATCATAAACCGGGCATAACTCAAACGCAAATGATGCATTGTTTGCTAGATTTTGATATAGATCATAATTGTCGTTAGGAGGAATGATTTGCTTAAAAAAATTGTTTCAATCATACTGCATTTGCGCTAGAGAACAAAAGGGACATGTAAAATACAGAAGGAACGTGCGGCATAGAACGTAGAACAGGTGGTGGTGCATCCATAAATTCATATTCCAAATTCTCACAAAAATTGGATGATCGTCAATAGGATCTAGAGATGCACCGAAGGGCACATTCCGCTGGTGGCCCAAGACCGAAGCTTCGGCTTCGGCGGGTCGCCGAACGCCGAAGAGTTTCTCATTGCGCATGTGGAGTGTCTATCGAAAGGTCTCAACGTCAAGAACTCATTTTCTTTATTAAGTAGATAGAAATTATATGTTTAGGTTAGTGAGAACAAACCGTATAATTGGCGAAACATGTACCTCCATTCAAAAACCCTATTTTTCATACCACGCGACATGCAAAAACCTGAAGAAAACAACATCTAAATGCAGAGCACATGTAAAATTACCACTTATTCTCTAACTCAAANAGTAGATAGAAATTATATGTTTAGGTTAGTGAGAACAAACCGTATAATTGGCGAAACATGTACCTCCATTCAACAACCCTATTTTTCATATCACGCGGCATGCAAAAACCTGAAGAAAACAACATCTAAATGCAGAGCACATGTAAAATTACCACTTATTCTCTAACTCAAAACGTAACATAAAGACTTAGAAATACATTTAATTGGATCAAATATTAAACAAAGTTTCAGTTTTTCAAAGGCAACGAAATGTAAATTTAATCCACAAAAAGTTTGGAGCTCGTCCAATAACAGTGAAGCCAGTTTTGGAAGGCTATTAAGTAGATAGACACTATATGTTTAGGTTAGTGAGAACAAACCGTATAATTGGCGAAACATGTACTTTCATTTCACAACCCTATTTTTCATATCACGCGGCATGCAAATACCTGAACAAAACAACATCTAAATGCAGAGCACATGTAAAATTACCACTTATTTTCTAACTCAAAACGTAACATAAAGACTTAGAAATACATTTAATTGGATCAAATATTAAACATAGTTTCAGTTTCTCAAAGGCAACGAAATGTAAATTTAATCCACAAAAAGTTTGGAGCTCGTCCAATAACAGTGAAGCCAGTTTTGGAAGGCTATTAAGTAGATAGACACTATATGTTTAGGTTATTGAGAACAAACCGTATAATTGGCGAAACATGTACTTTCATTTCACAACCCTATTTTTCATATCACGCGGCATGCAAATACCTGAACAAAACAACATCTAAATGCAGAGCACATGTAAAATTACCACTTATTTTCTAACTCAAAACGTAACATAAAGACTTAGAAATACATTTAATTGGATCAAATATTAAACATAGTTTCAGTTTCTCAAAGGCAACGAAATGTAAATTTAATCCACAAAAAGTTTGGAGCTCGTCCAATAACAGTGAAGCCAGTTTTGGAAGGCTATTAAGCGGTATTTTTTACTCCATAGTATAGGGTGCTCTGAGCTCTAGACGTGGTACTCCGAGCTATTATCGGGGTAAATTTGACCCCTATCTCTGACCGGGTTGCTGACACGGCTACCATGGGGTTAAGCATTGTATGTTTTGGTGCATCGGATGGCGGATCGGTGCCAAAATATTTTCTAACTCTAGGCTCGGACATTTGATCGGTATTTAGAGGTTTTCAAAATGTGATCTCGGGTCGTAGATGGGTATTCTAAGAGTTTATACTAGTGTTGCCCCGATGCGGCTAAAATTTGAATCGGCCGTTGCGCCGATCTAGCAGACTATTGAATCAGCCGCCGCCAATTTTTTCTACTCAAAAAGGTGGTTTTTAATTGATTTTGGTTGATATTAAGGCAAATTTTAAGCAAACTTTAAGCAAACTTTACAATAAATTAAAATTTCTTTTTTTGAATCGGTAACTGCATCGGGCAATTGGCCGATTCAACTTTTATGTCCATGCCGATTTCACGCCGATCTGACTAGATCGGCGGACGATTCATCGGCCGGGCCGATGTATCGTGGCAACACTAGTTTTTACTCTTAATTTAGCTCAGATTGCAGATTGCCATTTAGATTGCCTGATTGTTGGATCGGGTTCGAGATTGATTGTTTTTTATACTTAGATTGAATCGTGGGTAGAGATAAAAAATTTGGGAAAATTTCATGTATTCATTTTAATTTTAGAGAAGCGCCGAGTTAAAGGTGGGGAATCTTGAGAAAAAGTCGACAAAATGACACTCTCATAATCATGTGTCATCAATGACTCTTAATTAACTTAATTCTAAATTCCGTTTCACATTTCCATTAACCGACGAATATGCTGATATTTGATATTTATAAAAGGACGGAAATACTATATCCGCTTAACCCGTGGATAGTCGAGATTTACTATCTAGTTTACCTTGATCACACCTTCACGTACTCTTCATGTTGCTGTACGTGTATACAGTAAGCTAGAGAAAGACTTAATGGTAACTAAAATTTTTTGAAGTGAAAATCAAAAAATTAGATTGAAATGAAATAGAAAACAAATTGGGTTAAAACAAAGGAAGTGAGAATTTTGAACTTTGAAATGAAATCTAAAATTATGTGGAGAATGAAATTGAAAACTGTTTCAAGAAACCTTGAAGTCTATACTAATGGATTCTAGACTAATTATCTTATGTCTCAAACGTGTTATTTCATATATGGTATTTCAGATCGGCGGAATTGGCACGGAAACGTTGGATTCGATAGAAATGTACCAATTAGAAACAGAAGGAATCCATGAACCAGACTGGGAAATTTTAGCGCCAATGAAATGTCCAAGAGGAAGGCTAAATACTGTAGTTTTGGATGATATAATCTATGCCATTGGTGGAGAAGACAAGAATGAAACACCACTCAAATCTGTTGAATATTATGATCCTAGTGTTAATGAATGGATGCCAGTTGCATCCATGCGATATACTCGACGTGAGGCAGGTTAGTAATGTAGTAACCAAATCAAGGTAACTTGATTCAAAAATCACGAAGCGGGAAGAAACATTCGTATCATTAACTTTCAAACTAACAGAAGATGTCACGAGGATGACCACCCGTAAGAAAAACATTTAATACATCATGTAGAGTAAATTTTTATAGAAAAAAAAGTTTAGGGGTAGCAAAGATTCATGGTTGCTAACAAGCCATTTGTTTCTAAACAATCTAAAAAAAAATTACACAAATACACATTTAGTGGTCATTTGACTCATTATACTCAAAGAATGTACACAGCGTTCAGCATATACCACACCAAAAAAAGCAAAAAGTTAGTAGCAATAGTGACAAATAGTGCCAGATAGTATTAGCAATAGTGGCAAAAAGTAGTAACAATAGTGAAGAAGCATCTTTTTTGGCGGGTTTTTTATTGAGCGCACTGTATTATGGATATCCGAAAACTTTTTCTCTTCCTAGCACTCATCAACTCCACTGAAATAGAGCATAATTCGTTCTAATAACCATAGCTTAAGTCTTTGGATTAGGTATGTTGCGGATAGCATATCCGGATATCCGATATCCGGCATATTTGCTTGATTAAGCTCGTATTGCACATAATTTTTATTAAAACAAGATGCGTTTTGACTCATTTCACACAGGGGTCAATTTTTAAGCTATTACATTTAATATATACTCCAATATATTACATCTAATAAAATTATTGATTCATTTCTTAAGATTTTTGAAAAAATTGTCTAGAAAATTATCCGCGCGGATACCTGTAAGTATCCGGTATTCGGCGGATAGTATATATTGTTTTAGGCGCCGGATATCCGCAACACATCTACTTTTAATATTACTATGCTTCACTAGAATTTGCAAATTGCTGCATCTTCGTTTCAAATCAAAATAGACGCTTTAAGATCGGATGTTTAGAAGAAAGGAATTCCCAAACTTAGTTAGTTCACATTTGAATTTCAAACGTTGAATGAAATTGCCTTGTCAGACAAACTTCAACATTCTAGTTTCTTATCGTGTCCCGTTTAGTGTCGACAGTAGACACAGAACGAAACGAAATGAATTGGTCACTTTTTGTCTTCAAAATTGAGACACGGAAAGGATGATATCGTTTTGGACATGGACATGCTACGTTGAGAAGCGTAATTCCAATCAAATTCTAAAAATTTTGTTGATTAGTTTCTGAACACGATTTCATGCACTCCGTTTTCGCCGTTGATGTAGACGACATTTAATTCAAATATTTAACTTTCATAATTTATTTTGAATTTTTTTTTGTTGACAGGTGTGTTTGTGAAAGACAGACTGATCTATGTCGTGGGGGGAGATGCAAAGGATACTACAACTATTGAAATATTTGACCCAAGGATTGGAAAATGGAAACTAGCTACATGGCCCAAGGGACTTCATGTTGATGGAATATTCTCCAATGCAGTATTTATGGCCATGTAAAAATATACCTTGGTTTCATTTAGGAATATTTCAATAATGTTTTCGTAATGAGACAAACTACTTAATGCTCAGCAGTTTGTTGAACATAGTGATGTGTGCTGGCCACGACAGAATCGTGGGATCTACAACATTTGCTGTCATAAGAACAACAGTTCTTATAAAGAATGAACCTATGTAGTTGGAATTATTTATAAGTACAAAGTATTTATTATATTTAAAAAAAAATAATATTTTATTGCCTTTTATACTTCCTTTGAAAAAAAAATTCCAAATTCGTCCAAACAGTCTTTCTTAGTTCGTCAACGAAACCTTCTTTAGCAGCAAGTTGTTATTTTTTCGAAAATGAAAAAATTAACAGCTAACATAATGGGATTTATCTGCCAATTGAATTTTCTAACTCTTTTCACTTAGATTTTATTCGTTCAACAAAAGTTTTAATTTAATTATTATTACAAAAAAATTCGAAGTAGTTTAAAATTTACTTGTTGTAAAACATGTGAATAGGAAGAAATCAAAAAAAAAAATTTTTTTTCTTAAATCTAGGGACAGAAGGAAAATAAAGTGGAATCATACTAAAGTTGAATGAGTTCCAGTAAACTTCTTTGCAGAGAATTTAAATTATTATAACACGTATATTTAGACATTTGAATTAGAACCGCCTGGATCGTAACCAGTGTTCTAATTTTGAAACTCTTGTTTTGTAATTTACAATTCTGCAACAGTGCAAAAAATTTTTTTTTTGCAAAGTCTGCCATATTGAATCTAAAATTAATAATTTTTTTAATTTTTTAATTTCAAAATTTTGATTTGATTTGCGTTAAGAATTTAACTTTGATTCACGTTTGATCATTGTTGTTCAGAGGGTTTTATTNAAATTTTGATTTGATTTGCGTTAAGAATTTAACTTTGATTCACGTTTGATCATTGTTGTTCAGAGGGTTTTATTTAGTCAATTAGTTGACTAGATACAATAGACTCAGGTTAAACTGTTTGTTAATAGAAAAAATAGGTTTAGGCACTTTCTATCTTTAGAAGAGCTTATTGCTCACAGCATTTTGTCAGTTTTTTTTTCAAATTTTAAAAACAATCACGATTTTAAAAATAACTATTGCTCCCATTTTCAGGCTCAAAAAAGTTTACAATAATTTATAAAGTTTGTTTACTCTGCTTTCCTGCTGATCCTATTTTTTAACAATAATAATACAAAATTTTTAACCCCGTCAATTCAAAATTTTGAACTCCAGGAGTAGACATTCTCTTGCATTTCAACAAACTAAAAAAAAATATTAATTTTATCATTTATTGGTGCCATTGTTGCCAATTTTGTTCGCGTTTTGTCCATTATTTATCTCTTTTTGTTAGATAATTGAGAAGGATTCGTTGCGGATGCAATCCCTGCTCATTTAGCTTTTAAATTAGGCAATCTCGGTATTTCAACGCAGAAGACGCCATCTTTCTGTTAAACACACGCACTACTTCCAAAAACTCGGTTGTTGTTTCTATACACCGTAGAAACAAAATATTGACTAACTTGCCAAACCAGTCCNCTACTTCCAAAAACTCGGTTGTTGTTTCTATACACCGTAGAAACAAAATATTGACTAACTTGCCAAACCAGTCCATGAGACAACTTTTGTTTGATGTCCGCTATACCATAACCTTTTTTGACCAGATTTAAGCACCAAAGTAAAATAGCACATGTTGATGCAAAAACAGGCATCTATCTAAAAATATCTAAANCTACTTCCAAAAACTCGGTTGTTGTTTCTATACACCGTAGAAACAAAATATTGACTAACTTGCCAAACCAGTCGATGAGACAACTTTTGTTTGATGTCCGCTATACCATAACCTTTTATNTATACACCGTAGAAACAAAATATTGACTAACTTGCCAAACCAGTCGATGAGACAACTTTTGTTTGATGTCCGCTATACCATAACCTTTTATGACCAGATTTAAGCACCAAAGTAAAATAGCACATGTTGATGCAAAAACAGGCATCTATCTAAAAATATCTAAACAGCAGAAGCCGGAGGAAACTTCAGGGTTGAAGTTTATAAGACAAAAATTGGTGCCATGAAAATGTCAGACTGTTTCCTCTTATGGACCAATTGCTTCAACATCCAGAAGTACTTTCAACTCCAAACGCCCATTCCAGTAACACACAAACAAGAAATTGAGTGGCAGAATAGGAAACACTAGTTCCATCCATACCGGAGAGTAATTATTCTTGGTAGGCTAAAAATATTTACAAAAAATTACTACAAATTGAATGTCAACTCTTTCTTAAAACATAATAAAAGGCCAATATAACTCCACCTAAAACAAATCATGCTCACAGTAAAGGTCAAAAATCAAACCAGTGAAGCTTTAAAACAGTTCACTCCTATTGAACGTCGTAGAAGTTTGTGAGCCTTCAATAACCAAATCATACCATCAATTTTTCTTGTGCCAAAGCCTATCGGNCCGGAGAGTAATTATTCTTGGTAGGCTAAAAATATTTACAAAAAATTACTACAAATTGAATGTCAACTCTTTCTTAAAACATAATAAAAGGCCAATATAACTCCACCTAAAACAAATCATGCTCACAGTAAAGGTCAAAAATCAAACCAGTGAAGCTTTAAAACAGTTCACTATTGAACGTCGTAGAAGTTTGTGAGCCTTCAATAACCAAATCATATCATCAATTTTTCTTGTGCCAAAGCCTATCAGCACCAACCATGTGTCATTTAATTGAAACGGTTGAGTATTCACACATACACATTTAAAATGGAGGATATAAGTACAGCCAAGGTTGCTATGAGAAATTTACAAAAAACATGTTTTATAATACTGTATAACATATCAAAGACATCAAAATTCCTCATAGCAACCTTGAGTACAGCCATTAGATTAATTGAGAGAGGAGACGTTAAGGCAACAATAATTGATTTAAAGGATGCGTATTTTTTAGTTCCAATAAACGAAAATAAAATGATTAGAAATTTTTAAGCTTTACTTTGGTANTGTTTTATAATACTGTATAACATATCAAAGACATCAAAATTCCTCATAGCAACCTTGAGTACAGCCATTAGATTAATTGAGAGAGGAGACGTTAAGGCAACAATAATTGATTTAAAGGATGCGTATTTTTTAGTTCCAATAAACAAAAATAAAATGATTAGAAATTTTTAAGCTTTACTTTGGTAAGGAAAATTTTTTCAATTTCCAAGACTAACATTTGGCTTGTGCAGGGCTCCTTGCGATTTCACAACATTAGTAAAAACCCGTTGTATTAGCATTATGGGAAATGGGATTCGGAGTGGTAATCTTCCGAGTACGACTTTTATACAACCCAGTTAGATTTACTCAATCTTTGTTTATTCTTCGATAATTTACACAACCAAGTAGGTTAACATTAGTACTACAAAGTGGTCGATGCAAAGTTATGAAATCAACTTCTACTAAAATAGTTCTAGATTAAAAATCTCATCATTATGACTTCANTTTCACAACATTAGTAAAAACCCGTTGTATTAGCATTATGGGAAATGGGATTCGGAGTGGTAATCTTCCGAGTACGACTTTTATACAACCCAGTTAGATTTACTCAATCTTTGTTTATTCTTCGATAATTTACACAACCAAGTAGGTTAACATTATTACTACAAAGTGGTCGATGCAAAGTTATGAAATCAACTTCTACTAAAATAGTTCTAGATTAAAAATCTCATCATTATGACTTCAGTAAATTATCTTAAAGTTTATAAGATAGTAATTGTATAAGGAAAAAGTAAAGTACGGCCATTTCTGATTTTAAAACTTGAACATGTAATTAACACCTGCGCCATAATTCGGTGTAGTTGAGTATAGAAATCCCTATAAATATAATTTCAATTATAAGTACAGTATACGCAGTGTATCCAAATTATTTAGAAGCATAATTAGTAAGAGATTCATTTAAGATGACTTACCCCAACATGACCAAATTGTTGACCATAGCTTCCAGCAAAATTGATTGAATGTGCANGTACAGTATACGCAGTGTATCCAAATTATTTAGAAGCATAATTAGTAAGAGATTCATTTAAGATGACTTACCCCGACATGACCAAATTGTTGACCATAGCTTCCAGCAAAATTGATTGAATGTGCATGGTTTTGCCTAGCCTTGTAAGGGTCAAGCAAAATGGTTGTTCGCGATGCCTGGTAAGTTGTTCTGTCTGAGGTCAATGAATGGAGGGTGGTTTAGTTATTTGTTGTACCTTTATTCACTAACTGGCGCAGAGTGACAATGATTCTAAGCTTGTCAAGGTTGATATAGGAAAAAGAATAGCCTAGAAAATGCTTTAAAAATAAACCACAATAAGTAGCGACGCTGTGGCGGTATGATACAATCAAAATGTAAAGTTTAACAGGGCCTTGAACCGACCTTATCTTAAAATAACTAATTTACATTGTGTAGTTTATCTGATTTACATAATACCGAGAAATAAGGAGTCAATTTAACTGATGACTTTGTCATAAAATAATACACGATTATAAACCTAATTACCATACTGAAGGGACTGAACAGTGCATTGTTGTAACTTTCACTCCTGCAGCTAAACTTGTGTCTACAACACTGTTCGGGATGCCAACACTACGTGAACCAACTGATAAATCAGCAAACACACATGGCTACACATAATTGTATTCAAAATTAAATTCATTTTTTGAAAAAAAAATNTTTAACTGATGACTTTGTCATAAAATAATACACGATTATAAACCTAATTACCATACTGAAGGGACTGAACAGTGAATTGTTGTCACTTTCCCAAACTTTCACTCCTGCAGCTAAACTTGTGTCTACAACACTGTTCGGGATGCCAACACTACGTGAACCAACTGACAAATCAGCAAACACAAATGGCTACACATAATTGTATTCAAAATTAAATTCATTTTTTGAAAAAAAAATTTTTTGTTTAATTTAATTCAAATTGAGTATCAAAAGTTTACCTCTCCAACGGGTTTGGTGGATGCGCATACAGACGCGTTTGTTACTGGATTATTTGCACCTTTAGCCATTGCCAAGGCTTGTTCAAACTATTTAGACATATTAGGGAAGAATAGAAACCTATAACAAAAATAATAAATCATAAATAAATATGTACATTTCTGCTATTTTTATACTATTTTCAATTTCTTATAATCTTGTCGAAGCCTCACAAATTTTANTTATTTGCACCTTTAGCCATTGCCAAGGCTTGTTCAAACTATTTAGACATATTAGGGAAGAATAGAAACCTATAGCAAAAATAATAAATAATAAATAATAAATAAATATGTACATTTCTGTTATTTTTATACTATTTTCAATTTCTTATAATCTTGTCGAAGCCTCACAAATTTTATACATTTGTTGTAACAGTGTTTACTAATTAAAAAAAAATTAATGTTTGCGATGAAAAATGGATTGAGTAACAACATAAACTACAATTAGGGTAGTTTTTCATGAAATGTGATTTTTGGGTGCGGGGTCAAATTTAATTTAATAAAATGTTAACAATAATCCGGAAGGGACTGCGATTTCCATAATGGCTGATATATTTAATTTAAACGATTTAATAAAATTCACTAATTAGTTAANCCAAACGGTATGAAACAGTACAATGAACCGGTGGACTAACTCCTATCCTCGGTCTATGGACTAAACATTGGGCGCGGGCAGGGTCTTGGGTGAAGTTCCCTCAACCGTGGGATATGCACCTGCATGTATATGATTATCTAATTTTTGGTAATTGACTCCAGAGTCAAAATAGTAAATTGTTTAGTCAAAATGTCCGCCGGACAAATACCCCTAAACAATTAGATTTAAATGTCATTTATACTCAATCGTTGCCGCTGATTGCACAACATCAACGAAATTACTCTGGATTTTACTTTTCGCAGTAATGTGTGAGGTTGTGGTACAAATAAAAACTTTTTCCAGTAGAGAAAGTTAATACTTCCCCAAAGAATGTAAAAACCTACGTTTCGCATTATTGGAGTTTATGCGAGAAGGCTATCGGGGAAGAAATTACTTTTTTACTTTTTACAGCTTAAATACACGTCACATGTCAGTGGATAAAATATCTGTATATTTTAGTTGCATTAATTGTTTTGAAGTACTTCAAAATGGCTACAATGTAAAATACCGGACTTTCAGTTTGGATGAAGTCAATAGAGAAATGGGCTTAAAAACCACAAAGACAGACTAATTTTTCCTGAATTTTAACTACAATCTGACGAAATTGGCTGACGAGGTACGATTAGTTTAATAATTACGAGACCCAACATCACTAAGAGAAACGATAGCTTTACTGTCGTCCCAAGTCAATTGGAGAAAGTAACACGTTTTCCTTCGATAGTAGCTAACAGCTGTTAAGTTTAACGACATTATTAAGGGTATCGAGAGATCAGTTCCGTTGGTCAAACTTTCAAACATTCTGTGAAAAGATTTCTTTTTAAATTTATGACAGAAATCAAATAAATCTATTGGAATTCATGCGCCGTCATTTATACTGTAAGGCAGGTTGCCTTAACTGTATACCAGTTATTATTTTGCAAACGAATTAAAGGGTAATCATACTAATGTCTATTTCAAAACGGAAGACAGTTTGTTTACCCCATTTCAAGAGCCGTTACTATGAGAATATCCACAACTTAGCGAAAACCGCGGAATAATTGATTTATATAATTTCACAATCAATTAGGGTCATCTTAGCTAATTGTAATTTTTTTTTTCACTTTTTCGAGTTTGACTCAAAAAATATATGGGAATAAAGTTTTTTCCTAAAAAAATTTTTGACAAATTTATTCAAAATACGATTCTCTATCGTTGTATGCTTTTTATTAATTCCTTTGTCCGGACGCCTGGAGCGATTTGCATATGCAAAACTACTTTTCAGTTACCAACAAAAGTGTGCTAATTGTGAAAACGCAATCTATGCTCTGTCGTTAGCGCTTATTTTCCTCATGCTTATAATTAAGCCCCGGATTTTGACATTTTTGCATATTTTCTTTTGCTTAGTCTTATCCATCTCAAAGTCAGAATCTTTCCGAGTTTGTTGTACTCCAGGCACTACCCCGATCTCGCTACAACCCAACCGTCCTCCCTATCGACCTACCGTTCACCTTCCTCTCTACGTTTTATGCATTGCAACACATGATTATGCCCGTTTCCAACGATATATTTCTAAACTTAAGTCTTAAGTTTTTGTCAATTACGGTATCATTAGAATATTTAACAATAATACCCATATTAACCAGAAAACAAAGTGGATACAGTAAGTTCGGATCAGGCATAAAGATTGCTAGAGATGGCTAAATATTATCTCCTTCATATCTACAACCTTCAAATTTAGGTTTGTTTTTACTTATTGCTTGTAAACGACAATAAATGGAACTTAATTATTTAATTAAAATTGCTCCGGATGTTAAGCAAAGTATACTCTTAGTTTTAACAACTGTAATTACATGTATAAATGTAATCGGTATTTAACATAAGAAGTTTGAAAGTTCAAATATAAATATCACTAAAAACAAAAAACAATTTATGGGAGCCATCTGGGAGCCAGAGACAGAGCCATGGCTCCAAAGCCGGATCCCACATGTCAAGGAGCCAGAGCCAGTGCAGTGGCTCTTGAGCTGGCGCCAATTTTTTGGCTTTTGAGCCACCAGTAGTCTCTGGCTCCCTAGAATTTGGGAGCCATGGAGAACAACACTTAAACTGACGTTTCCACGCTTGTCGGGTACCCAAACCCTCCCCGTGTGCCCATAGTTTGAGGGTGTAGGATGTCTTTTTTAGTTAATTTGGAAGAAAAAACCAACGCGGAAAATTTATTTATTTATTCCTCACAACAAACAGCAACCGTCAATGATCGGCAATTCCTTCAAACATCGCAAACCTCGAAAAAGTAATCCGAGGTTTATTGATCTGAAATGAATAAGTACTTGCTCAATCTTGTGCTGAAATTTGCTCATTTGGAAACTAAATTCCTTCTCGCTTGGATTGAAATTAATTTGCAAATAAAGTATACTTTAACCAAATAGTCTACACTGCGAAAAAGGGTATTTCACTACCTATGCAATTGTAATTTTGTTAACAATTAAGGATAAGAACGCAGTGTGATTTCATCCTGTAGGATGGCTACAGGATTGCTACAGGATGGCGCGGCGCCGGTTCTATATTTACACGACACAACTCCACTTGTACAAGTTGGCTTCTGAATACTATAACGTTAGATTATTAGGTGAAACTATACTAAAGTACATATAAGTCTTCCTGACTCTAATAAATTATGAAATGGAGTCCTAAAGTCGTAGGGGAATCGATTTTAGAACTTAAAATGACAAAATTCAATTTTTCGATAAAATTTATTATTCATAATTCAGATGGTGTCAGGATCACATCGCACCTGCAGAAATTGATGCAGACTCATTTTCTATTTTTGAGTTTGAATCGCTTGCATGTGCACTTCTATCCTGTAGGAAAAGTTGAATTTTGTCATTTTAAGTTCTAAAATCGATTCCCCTACAGGATGAAAGTGCACATGCACGCGATTCACACTCAAAGATAGAAAATGAGTTTCTGCATCAATTTCTGCAAGTGCGACGTGATCCTGACACCATCTGAATTATGAAAAATAAATTTTATTGAAAAATTGAATTTTGTCATTTTCATTTCTAAAACCGATTCCCTTACAGGATGGAAGTGCACATGCAGGCGATTCACACTCAAGAATAAAAAATGAGTTTCTGCATCAATTTCTGCAGGTGCGACGTGATGCTGACACCATCTGAATTATAAAAAATAAATTTTATTGAAAAATTGAATTTTGTTATATTAATTTCTAAAATCAATTCTCCTACAGAATGGAAGTGCACAAACAGGCGATTCACACTCAAAGATAGAAAATGAGTTTCTGCATCAATTTCTGCAAGTGCGACGTGATCCTGACACCATCTGAATTATGAAAAATAAATTTTATTGAAAAATTGAATTTTATGATAATTTTTCTAATTTCAATTCCGCTACCACTTTAGAACTTCATTTCATAATTTATTAAGGTCAGGAAGACATATTATGTAGTTTAGTGCATTAATAATCTAAAGTGATGGTATTCAGAAGCCAACTTGTACAAGTTGAGATGTGTTGTGTAAACCTAGAACCGGCGTCGCACCATTTCTAGCCATCCTGTAGCCAACCTACAGGATGGCTACAGGATAAAATCACACAACCCGTAATCTGCATGAAATTTCGATAGAGATATCACTTAGACTTACCCAATTTCGCGAAGACTGCGTTTCCTTTAATTGTTCCGTTTTGGGTTTACGCGTTCATGTGAGTTCATGGGAGTTCACGGGAATTGCTTTTGTTGCACAATACGCATTGACGCTGCTCAAGGAAATGGGGTGACCTCGAGATGTCAAAAATTAGCTCCATCAGTCATTTTGGGATGGTGAGTAGACTTGCCTAGAGTAAGTTTATTTAGGTCAAATTTTGCATTTTTTCACAGTCTAGTGTTCTTCGTTGACATGTTATGCGTAAACCTACTTTTCCGATTAATTACGTAATCAATTACTCATTGTACAACTAATTCCAAACGTCAAACCAAAAATTTTGAAAATATTTTGTCTGAAAGTGAAATAAGACGAGGTAAGTTGCCGACGTCTGCAGGGTTTAGAATTTATTTAGAATTTATTTAGAATTTATCAGACAAAGCGAAACACCTTGACTCCAAGTTGGAGTATCCTTCGGCAGAGTGGTACATAAAGTAAGAATAATTTATTGAGTTTACGCTTTGCATAAATGGTTTGGCAAATTTACCATAATTTAATCATAATTTAACCATCATTTAATTTAATATTTTGTTCCAGATCAGAACAGAATAACTCTTTATGTAAACTAACTTACGTATCTGCAGGAAGACAACTCTGAAGTTTGCAATTTTCGGGAAAATGGAAACGGGAACAATATCAGCTACTGTAAAAACTGAACCTGAAGAAATAGAAATACCTGTAATTGAACAACCCCATGAGGAATGGGTTGATGAAGACATTGACGCAGGACCAGCAGATGTGGACTTTGAAGAAGGAGAATTCATTGATCAGGATGAACAATTACTACCTATGGGTAATAAAAACAAGTTTGATTGAAAAGGTTTTCTAATTGGAAGTCAAAGGTTCTACTACTCAATTATAATTCCCCGAAAATATGCCGATGTTATCACAGCAGTTTAGTACTAAAGCTAATCTGAACTTTTATTTTAAGATGATGTGCATCCAATTCAAGCGGCTTGCGATAGTTATAGATTGGCGTTTCCTAACCATCCACTCCCGTCACTCGAAATTGTTGAACGAAAATGTTCTGAAATTTTATCTGAATATCGAAAAAAGCCTGACTCTTCAAATTCTTTATCTTTCGGATCGCCACTCACCACACTCATGGCACTCAACTTTTTTCAACATTTGAACAAACATGGGGCCGAGGTGGCCAAGGCTATCTCAGCCATTGCACAAGATCACATTGACGACCCAGGGGAGGCTCTAGAGGTTTTTTGTGCGCAATCCCAATTGAGCGAATATTTTCATAAGATTCTCCCACAGACCCTAGTGTTATCTCAGCCACAAAAACGAGAAAAACAAGAGACAATTTATACTCAAGTAAGCTTAACTCGGAAAAAGGGAAAGGACGACCGAGAGAAAATGTACAATAGATTTCGAATCTTTGCGCAATTGGCCAATGGCAGAACTACTCTCCAGAACGTACTTCGGCCGGAATTCTCAGAATCGGATAATGTTCCTTCTAAAGGATTTCATTATGATAAATGTTGGAAGGACAGATGGCACCCTGTCAACCTCACTCTACCCATACAGCTCTGGTGTCTCGCCATTGGAAACTCAGGATTACCTACAGGTATACATTAGATATTTAAAAATAATACCAAAAAGACTGAAGGATGAATATTTAGTTTTATTTTTTATTAGGTAAATTTGTAGACTCAGGGGTTGTGACGAAATGGTACATTGAACACATGGCTAAAGTGGCTGAATCTAATCAGGAGTTCCTTCTCGCTTGTATCTCTGCCTTTGACATCTGTATTTGGAAGTACCCAGGTAGAGTAGCTGAGCTCTTCCAAAAAAAAGACATGCTCATCCCGACATGTCGCTTGGAATCTTTGAAGTCATCAGCAAAATATAATGACGACTCAGCCATCCCACGCACAAATGATAAACTTCTACAAATGATTAAGACTTTTCCAACATATCTTCCCTATGAGGACGATAAGATCGAAAAAAGAATAGAACCAAGCGCACCTGATAGCTTCAAGTAAGAAATTTTTTATTTTGAGCGCAATCGGTAGAATAATCTATTATTGATTCCTAGGTTTCTTTTATCCTTTGAGGACTTCAGCGTCCTTGCGAGGAGAACTTGGTTCCATTTCTATTGGAAACGAACACCAGTCATTGAAGACACATTAATCAGTTGGTAAGAAGAATGCATAACATTCAAGCTAGGAATGTTTCGGATAGCATATGGGGCAGGTTTGCTGGATATCGGATACCCGGAGTTTTTTGATTGCCGGATATCGGATATCCGAGGCGGATACCTGACACGGATATCAAGTATTCTTGCTTGATTAAAGTAAAAATTAGAAATATACATAAAATAATGTCATCAAGAGTAAACTAGCAACAAATATTTGGCAGCTTTCAGAAATTTCCGAACAAATCGAAAAAAAAATACTGCGCTGTGAGTACCGAAATTATTCAAATGGGTTTTAAAAGTAATTGGAAGGTGGTGCAATTTTAAGTTATTTAATTGNCAAATCGAAAAAAAAAATACTGCGCTGTGAGTACCGAAATTATTCAAATGGGTTAAAAGTAATTGGAAGGTGGTGCAATTTTAAGTTATTTAATTGGTTTTCATTTGAACTAAGCCTCTTTTCTAGGNAAAATCGAAAAAAAAATACTGCGCTGTGAGTACCGAAATTATTCAAATGGGTTTTAAAAGTAATTGGAAGGTGGTGCAATTTTAAGTTATTTAATTGGTTTTCATTTGAACTAAGCCTCTTTTCTAGGTATAACAGAATAGAACATACATTTGAGCGGATAAAGAATCAAATCTACAATTGCATCGATGTCATACAGCGTGACAATGTTGCCCAAAGGAGCTATCCCATTAAAAATTTGTCTCCAGAAGATGTGAGGATACTAGTCGAAGACAATGCTGGACGCTTAGCTATTCAAGAGGCGAAATGTAATGGTCGAGATTTAAACCCAATAATCCAAAGTGTGCAGATGCGACTGGGAACTACGCCCCTCCAACTATCTATCATTGACCCTACATCTGGCCTAGGTGAATAATATAATGTTCCATTGGTTTGCTGAAAAATTAAAAAAAAAATTTGTCACCATTATTGATTCATTGTCATTAGATTCCGTGCCAGGATTGAAGGACTGGAACCGTTCCAATTGCAACTACCCTTTTCAAATTTTCTATCATATGATGTGTAAGAGGTTAGAAAGGAAGAAACCCGTTGGCTTTCCACTTCGTCTCCACATAGTAGTTTACAAAATTCGATACGTGGAAGCTCTGGCTAGTACGAAACTTGGAGCCAAGCAACTAATTCTTGGTATTTTGGACGCTTTTGGACCGTGTTTGTACAACTATCCTTGCAGAGTGTTGGAAATTTTGAAAACGCAAGGGCTGCTGAGAATAAATTCAAAACTGAATGACCCAGAATTTCTGGGTTTTCTGTCTAAAAAAACTTATGAGACTTTTGATCGTGAACCATCTATTGGAAGATTCGAGAATCAGGGTACCTCGACGTTCCCTTTTCATGAGGCAAGTTGTGCTATTGTTAGTCCCAGTAACAAATTTGAAAGACAAAATATTTAATTTTAGTTTAAAAAAAATCTATTTTGTAACTTTTCTAGCTTCAAACTGCTTCAAAATTTTTATCTGGACAGACCTCTTTGCAACTTGGCTCCAAATCAGACTTTGATAATTGGATTTCTTCCACTGAAAGTGTGTTGTCTCTTCTCGGACTCCCTTTGCTCACTGAATTTGGCTACAATGAGATATACAAAAGATATTTGGCATACTCTGAACAAACTTCGGATATTTTTATGCGTGGAGTATTCTCAGGAATTTGTCTTGCTATGCGTTCACAGGAGACACAACATGCACCTATTCAAGTCGCCAGTGGACAGCAGTTACAACAAGTTCGGTGGCAGCAAATCGAGACCACGCAGCGAACTAATTACATAAGTCAACACCCTCTCTTAATTCCAAAAGCTAATCAGATCCTCTGTGCCACACAATCACCAATCAATAGCTGCTTTCCCAATCCAAGAGCCAAACAAAATTTTTCAAAGCACTCAGATCAGCCGAACCTATTGGATTTTCCAAGTTCCGGTTACACTCATTCGTTTCTGGAACATTCATCCAATCAAAATCAAGGTTCAAAATTGTTGGCAGAATCAGGTGGAATTGGAACGAAAACAAATCATAATCCAATTGTTCTTGACCAGTTTCATCAAGGCGATATGCTAGAACGCATGCCTATTCGGTTGCTGCCTCAACCAACCGATGGCCAAGATCAACAGGAGCCTTCGTACAATCGCTATCAACTCCGTTCATCATCATCAACCAATTACAATCTGTATGGTAAATTTGAAGACAATAGAAATTCAGAATTTCCTCAAGACTACCCAGGAGAACATGGGCAGTCACAACAGTTGGAACGAGCGTTGGAACTTGAACCAATGTCGAGAACCTCAGGGTTCAATTTGGCAGGAATGAAGCGAAAAATTCAAACACCGCCTCCACCTAGGATCTCATCAGAAGTTTCCAGAGAAGAGTCTGGAAGACTGAAAATCCAAAAGATACTGAATCCAAATGAGAATATCCCCGTGATTGTTCTCCCGCCAGTTGTGTTTGACTATGCACATGGCGCAACATTGGGAGACAATGAAAAGTTTTGGGATTCTTCAATGTGATTCCCAAATCACAAAAATATAAATTATTTATTATAGTAATTTATGGACCGTTAATAATTTTGGATCTAAACCAAAAGTTCAGACCCGGATTTTTGTGTCAAATAGAATGGACCCGAAATTCCTAGTCTAGACCTTGGTTTTCGCAGATATTAATTTAAGAGGAAATAAATAAAAATTAGAAATCTTTCTAATTTAAAAACTAAATCTAACAAAAATTCAGCAATTTGCGACGTCTCCAAATATTTAAGTTTGTCAAATTTTTCAATCATAAAACTTATTACAGATTGGACATTTTAGTTTATTGTACAAGCTCGTCAGGGATTTAAGATTCAATGAGATTGCAATTTATAACAAAAATCAAGTTTTGGGAACTGGAAGGGTAGGTTCCAGCTCAATTTGATGTTCAGTTTCGGAAAAAAGTTTTCTAACGCCCGTTTTATACTTAATGTCATTCGTTCTTCATTCGAATAATATGCGGTATGATTGATGAATTTTGCAACAAATTTTGCAATCTAATTTACCTTGACAATTAAGATTTTTGCAAAATTTATCGCAAAATTCATAAATCATACTGTATTTCACTCGAATGAAGGACGAATGACATTAAGTATAAAACGGACGTAACTCACAGTTCAGTATTTCCATTAACCCTCTGACCGCTTTTCGTGTGCAAAAATTTTTTGCACATGGTTTTTATTAATTGCAAAAAAGTTATTTGCATTTTATTTTTCATTCCTAAACCATTTTCCAGTCATCTTCCGATATCTCCAATCCAAACTTTTTGAATTTGCGTTCTACACCATTAATTAAATTCGTGTTTTCCTGGCACCGTATAAAAATGGACACTACGCGTTTCAAACAATTCTATTATGAAATGAGTTTTGAGAATTTCAAAAAAATTCTAATGCTATGGACTTTTTGAATCGTGGTGAATGATTCATCACTGTTGGTTAACTTCGCGCTCTAATAAATGTGTGTAATCTTACTGGATTTTACATTTTTTTGATTCAAGTCCATTCATTCTGCCATTGCTTCTACAGTAATGTGGGAGTTCGGTATCGTCCCAGGTGCGTAGATGTGAGGAGACTACTTATCTCACAGTAGCCAAGCGAGGCTTTAATACCCAGAGTCAATAAGTATGAGTTATAAACTATCCTGTGAAATAAGGAGACCCATGGTCCAGTGTATTTCTACACTGGACTACCATGTATAAATATTAAAAAGAAGAGCAGTGTTACAGATCAATTCTTTAAGAAAACTTCAATCTGGGACCTTTGTACTGAGGCAAAAAGACAGTAAAACATAGGCAAAATATCATCAATGTCCGAAGTGTACTGAGAAAGTAATCTTTAGTAGAGTGGAAAAATTATTTCGCGTGGAGGAGTTGAAAACGCGCAGTAACTAATACAAAAATAAAATAACCAATCATCTGAAAAGGAAGGATGCGCCGTTCATCTGAACGGTAGTATAAATTGAAAAATTGTATAATTCAAGCAAATGCTCCTGATAATGAAAGTGTTATCAGCATTTTGCTAATAAAATAGAAAATATTAATAATTTTTCGGCATTTGAAAAGATTTATTGAAAACAATTTCGAAATTTTTTTTTGAATCGACTACTGCATAGGCCAAGTATCGATTCTTTAGTTTTGAAAATTATTTGCCGATGCATCGGCTCAACACTACTTTTTATAAATATTATTCTTTGGCGCATATCATAAGTGCGCGTTTTCTCTTCAATTAAATCAGTGTTCGTTAAAACTCGAACAGGAAGGTCGTCTGTATATTTCGCTCTCTTGATTTTTATTGCTCTCATTAATTATATATTCAATTGCAATAGTCCCTTAGTAGGTCTAATTGTTTTCAAGTTTCTACCGATGACTGCATAAGTAGTTCCCGTTTTTTGAATATTTTTTTTCCACTCCCGCCTTCCTTGCCTCGAATATTTTATTTGCTGGTACCGTAAAAACGCAATTAGTTGCACCACGCTACTGTTCAAATTCAATGTTTGTATAATTATAAGCAAATGTATTCCTGGAGGTTTTGGGTAAGTGATACGTCAATCGATTGTGGTGATGTGGGTGGTTCTTTAGGTCCTATAGTCCTGAAGGTGAGGTCATGGGTCATCTACTTCTTTAAATAAAAATCAAAAACTAACCGAATTTTCCAAAAATCCAAGATGGCTGGAGGAAGAGATGTTTTTTCTCTGAAATTTATTACTCATCTGATGCTTTTACCGCACGGTATAAGCATCTTTTTCAAAGATATATGGGCTATGCCCTGTGGATATATATATATATAAAAATAATGTATATAATAAAAGTAAAGAGACGACAGGGATGAAGTGGTGATGACTTCGAGATGGGTAAGTCCCGTCCCCACACGATCCGAAACCTTGCTTCCATTAAAAATATGGCTTCTGTTGTTGACACTCAAATCAGAATTTCCAAAAATTCTGCAAATCACACTGGAATTTATTCACTATCGCAAAAAATCCCGAATTCAACGAAATTTGGTTAGGCGGTATTTCAACCGGTAACAAATCCCACGTAGAATATGAGTCTGAAATCCATTGGTGGCAGTGAAGTAAAATTTTCCAAAAACATTTTTTAATTCACTATCAAAGGCTACCAGGCTAAAAAAAAATTTGATTTCATATGTTAATTCTCTGCTTCCTGTATTGATCCCCTGATTCCGTTCCAATTAAATTATCAACTAAATTTTCCATAACAAGACTGATGTATAAAGACGCCAGTTCTGGAGCGCGCGACGCCGCGGTATGAAAAAAAAAACAGATTGTGGACTTCGGCTATTGTGGACTTAGAGTAGGAGAAGCACTCTAGTCGCTTCTCCTACTCTATCGTTCCAATGACTCTTTATTGTGTTGCTATTTCACGTATAGGGCTCATTGAATAGTTAAGTATGATGGAACGATGATTAAACTCCGGTGACATTGTTTTTAGTTTAAGTATTTTGCGACAGAGATTATGCTTTATTTTTTTCCGATCTCGAAGTAGATCTCCATTAGCTCTTAAGGAGTCTATTTATATGATTTTTGAACCATCTAAAACGTCGTTGTATAGTGAGTGGGTGATGCCATTGGCGTAAATATCAATGCCATGCCTCACTAAATTCTCACTTCGTGTTTGTTGGTTTAAAAGTATTTAACTAACCAAATATCCAGGATCAATTCCGCGACTCTTCCTGATCATTCCAGCCAAATGTGCTCCTTTCAAACCTTGCTCCTGATCATTCGTACTACACTCTGTTCTTACTACTTTTTGTTACTGATTTATCAATAAAATGTCGAAATGTCCCCAGTTCCAAAAAATTAAAAAGTAAAAAACAACAACACTAGTTACTGAAAAGTTGGTTTCCAGGACAGCTGGGACCACTGTGGTGGTATGGTGTGTACACTCTCCGGAGAACGGTGTATCTGGGTTGGAGTCCCAGAACCAGTGGTAACAAATTTTTTAGTAAAAAAAAAAGTTTCCAATTATATTTTTAAGCACATTAAATACCCCTTTCTTTTTTTAAAATTTTTCTTGTTTACACTGATTCTAATACTGTTATCGTCGCTGATCTGGTATCGTTTTTGATCGCCGTTTCCCGAATCCGTTCTAGTAAGAAAATTATACATGTGGTTTCTTGTTAACTATTTAACAACCCTTTCTACCAAATCTTATTCTCCATTCCCGTGTATAAAAATAACCCTAACACAAATTCTTTGTTTTCATCTTGGGTACGAGCTAAACAATGTGTAATATGACCCGAGACAGTTGAGTTTGAATGTGTTCAAGTAAATAGTGTAGTATCTACGATAATGTCAAATAGTGTCGATGACCATTCTACCTAGTCAGGGTAACAATGAACCTCAATGTTTACGTTTTTGAATTGAGATGGAAATTATCCCATCTGATTTTTTCGAACTAACTATTCGCATTTCGAATAGTAACACTTTGCGTTTATAATCGTGATGATAGCTTATAGATTTTATAATTAAGATTATATAGATTATATAGATTTTAAGACTTTCCGATAAATTGTATCTAACCAGATTAGTTAGAGTTTTGACTTTACAAGTTTATCAAATCTGTGAAATTAAAAATTTTATTCAGAAATTTAGCCACTGTTTATAAAGGAGTTTTATAACTCGTACAAATTTCATGACTTAAATGATCATTCAGAGTGACATCAGCTGAATGTAATGTGGATAAACTATAAACTTTATAAAGTTTTAAAGCAGCACAAACTATCACTTTTTTTTTTGAATTTCATAAATTTTATAAACTTTGTCAATGCACACATTTCTGAGCTTATGCATTAACTCATGTCACAAAACATGACGGAGGACGAGTTCCCCGTCATGGCTTCAAACAACGGTTAGAATTTTGGTCTCTTTCTTTCCATAAATGTAAATTTTAATAATTTCCTATGTAATGATGTTTGCTCAATTTTGGCGAATAAAGTCTGGTATCAAATTGTTATTCCAGTTTTACCAAATTAACATCATTCATATCACAAATTTTTTCAATACTTGTACATAATTGAGTTTATTATCCACAAGTTACTTTAGGAATAATATGGTATTACTTAAGCCCGTCCTATCATCCGGTACTGCTTAAGATTAAGAATTTCATTTCAAGATTTTGAAACATACCATCGTCTGTAGGGTGTTAAATGCGTTATGATAAAATAAATAGAAAACATAAATAAATACATTTGCATAAACGGCTTCTATAATTATAGAAGCTGATATCGACACTTACTATTAGTAATGTCGATAACAGATTCGTTTCCATATCGTAAAAACCTTCCATTAGCAATTCCGCATAGGAAAGAAACCTAACTCACTTGAAGGGAAAGCATTGAGAACTTAGGAATTCAATGTAATCCAAACAATGGATGTCTTCGTAATTTATTCGTAAATTTATTTTCTCTGACCGCACTGAAAAAACAAGTTTTGCTCAGGAAATATGATCGAAATAAGATCATTGAAAATTGTGAAAGATTATTATTTAGCATATTATTTTTCAAAGTATATCCTAGAAACTAGGAAACACTATAAAATGTACAGTGGGAATGCCTGTTTTTTTGCGGATTATTAATAGATTACCTGAGATCAAAATGTTGTGCACATTTTGGCACAAAATAATATTTCTAAAAGCACAGGATAAAGATAAGTGTATTTAGATTTATTAAACCTATTTGGCATGAATCGTGTTTGGTATCAATTGAATTAGAAAGATACATAATTGAAAATATGTATACACTTGAACCATCTGACTCTTACATGACTTGCATAGGGTACAGAGAATTGGTACCAAAAGTCAACTTGAGTGAAAACTAAAAGTAAAAATATGATTACAATGCCGACAGAACATTGTTTAGCAAATATATTCGACATCTTGGCATTCTCAATCATGACTTTCAGTAATACCTGTCCCATAATTAAATTGACAAACATAACCACTCTTCAATCATTAAATTTTTTTATTGTTTCCAAAATTTCCAGTTTAGCTTTGTCTTATTCAAAGACATTGTGTTACGTTAGTGCGGTGAGACGTAATTATTTATTTCAGCAAATTGTTTAGGAATTTTTTTGAAAATTCTTACTATTTTATACGACGCAATTCCGTAAAACCAAGTTCAAGTTTCACTGAAATCATTTTCAATTTATTTATGAATTACTGGTTTGACTTTCTTTTGAAATTTTATCACCATTCTGGATCAACAAATTAATTTGCCTTCCATTTAAGACTACGAAGTAAAAGTGAGAAGTATCCGCGCCGGATAATAATAAAAAAAAATTTAATAATAAAAAATAATAATTTTTTTTGCTGTCATTTGGGTCGTGTTGTTTAAAGATTTTGAAATAATTATTGAAGACATCGTCGAAATAACAATGAGGGTATTCCTGATTTTGGTTATAAGATAAAAAGTTGTTAAATTTTGAATATTTTTATTTTATAAAAAGGTGACATCATTTTATACTTCTGTGATTGGTCTGATTATTTTCCCTCTCCGTTAAAGTTTAATAAGCTCAGTGGCATCTTTTTGCTTTTTATTTTTATTGTTAAAATGCAAATGAGTCCCGTCAAATGAGGACGAGGAAGGGTCAAACTCATACTTTTTTTACATTGTGTAGAAAGAATAACGTCGTTAGNTTCTGTGATTGGTCTGATTATTTTCTCTCTCCGTTAAAGTTTAATAAGCTCAGTGGCATCTTTTTGCTTTTTATTTTTATTGTTAAAATGCAAATGCGTCCCGTCAAATGAGGACGAGGAAGGGTCAAACTCATACTTTTTTTACATTGTGTAGAAAGAATAACGTCGTTAGATTCTTTCTTGGTGGAAAGAAGAAAAAATTCTTTTTCCCCATGTTAAATTCATAGCTCGGAATTAATTTCGAAATATCATGGTAACCATTTGATTTGAGAAGACATTTCGGTAACTAAGAGAGTTCGAATTAAAAAAAAAATTACGAACCCTAATATATTGTTATTCCGAGGAGGTGTTCAATTATTGTAAATTAAGTATCAACTCTAGATGGTTAATTTTTCATGTGACCAGTAAAATTTGTACGATTCATACTTCATCCAATAAATGTGGATCATGGATGCTTGCCACCTGTACTAGCACATTACATTTTACTCTACGGTTGGTTTTGTCGTTCCCATTGATTTTGGCTATCTAAAATAAAATTATGAAAACCTATTGTAAATATTTATCAGTTTGTTTTGAGTTCCTTATGCAATTTGCTTCTTTTTCTTTAGTCCAACAGAATTGATCATATATTTACAAGTAATGATATACAATTATTGCTCAATACTTACCCTTTTTGAGACACGGAAAAACTGTATTAGTTACCAATAACACTTCCATGGTAAAGTAGAACAATAGTGTAATACTAGAATTTACTTCTCATTTTGATACAATGCCAGTAACACAGCATAAATTTCTTGACCCATTCCCATATATGCCGCTATACTTTGACAGTTTGCAACAAGTAGTTTTACCAAAAACTAGGAGTTCAGTTCGGCTCTCTAAATTCTTATTGGTCCAATCAGTTCTACGCGGATTCTATATAGCTCTTCGCACATTCTACTTTCCAAATCTCACGCCGACTGATCTATCGCTCAGTGCCATTTATGTAGCAGGATTTCNTCTTCGCACATTCTACTTTCCAAATCTCACGCCGACTGATCTATCGCTCAGTGCCATTTATGTAGCAGGATTTCTAATCTGTCCGTTCTACCACTTCTTACTCATACAAAATTGTAACCATATATCAAACTTCTGCACAGCGGCAACAAGATATATCAATTCTGGTTAGTATTTTAGCCCACTATGACTGTTTGAAACAGGTCTAATTTTTATAACTTTGTAGAAAATTTGGGATTGATGAAAATACTTCAAACAAGATTCAAACTTATAGTCTAAGCTTAAGACTGGAAAAATTGTACTGGATGATGAACGTTTGCCTCGCTTTATACCTTGAGAACGACATACGGTTCTCCAATTCTTTAATTGTAGATGGATTTGGTGTTAGTCACTGGACGCTGCGTCTACTCTGTGCAATGTATGATGCGACAATCTCAAGTGTGGTCTATCAAACTGCTATTCTGGTGGTTACTATACTCATAAGTTACTGCTTTGCAATATCGAGACATCTAGTATATCTTAGGTATAGAATAATTGCAACTTTAATGTCCAGAATTTGGAAAACTAAATTTTTAAACTCGTTTTTGTAATAACTTATTAGAAAAATTTTATTTTATTAACAGGAACGCCAACATTGTCGAAAAAATTTTCTCCTATAAGTTGCTTCAAATTCTCACTTCGGAATTTAACACTTGGTTTGAGCCTATGTTTTTAATATCCAAGCATGTTAGCATTATCGTTATAGTATTGTCTAATGCAATAATGCTCACACTGGAAACTCCGGTGCCATACAGGCTTACGGCGGCAGTTGTGTCGACAACAGGAATTTTTGCAGTTGGATACATGTTCCCATTATTTGCAAATGTTAACATATATTCTCAACACCTTCTCTCAGCATGGAAAAATAGAATTGCAAGAAAAATGACAATCCAAAATATTTCATCAAATGACGCAAGTTGTAATAATGAAATGGCAGAAATGTTAAATTCTCTACCTATTTTAGTAATTAAGGCTGGTCAATTATATAAATTTAAAAAATCAGGTAATCTAAAATTAGTTTCTAGTGTGCTTTATAATTCGATTCGACTATCCATAGTAAGACGACGTTTTTAACCATGAGAAGCGAAGCTAGAGATTCATATCGGGTTGACCTGCTCGTTTGTATTTGCCTCATGCGCTTATTGCACAATGCGCTAATATGAAATGAATAGTAGCAGCTTCTTGGCTCAGTTAATCAAAATCATAATTAATTATGCAAGCATACCTATCGCCATAAATTTGAGAGGCTCCACNAGACGACGTTTTTAACCATGAGAAGCGAAGCTAGAGATTCATATCGGGTTGACCTGCTCGTTTGTATTTGCCTTCCTGCGCTTATTGCACAATGCGCTAATATGAAATGAATAGTAGCAGGTTCTTGGCTCAGTTAATCAAAATCATAATTAATTATGCAAGCATACCTATCGCCATAAATTTGAGAGGCTCCACTCATTGGGAGGTGTCCTTTAATGAGGAGCCGTATCCTTGGATTCAATGACCTAAACGTCCTAATGAGTAAAGCTAATAACGTCACGAGAGCTCTGATTTCATCAATTCCGACTCCAATATTTTAAACATTTCTGAAAAAATGTCATTTTTAATAATTGCAAATTTCTGTAACTAATTAAACGTTTCAATTATATATACAGGAAAACCTCTATTTCCGNTTTAGTCTCAATTTGCTCAAATTCTTCTTTCAGAAACAACAGTACATTTTCGTGTCGGTAGTAAAACTTACTACCTGTTGGCTTTTATTTTACGTAGAAAACCTTATCTTAATCTTATCCAAACTCCAACCGTGAAAGTCCACGAAAGTAGACTAAAACCCTAGTACTAGTAGTCATTAGTCAGTAGTCAGTAGTCAGTAGTGACTAACTCAGTTAACCTTTCCATTAGAGCCTAGGACAGATGATATATTGAAATTCAAATGAATATAAATTCTTCTCTGACCTCTATAAGTCACGAAAATGAACATCAAATGAAAATGAAAACATCAGCTTTCTACAGGATTTGTACAGTCGGTACAGCTTGGCACATGCAGCAATGTCTATCGTTTGGGATTTAAAACCCGTTCACTTTTTGAACTTCCTTATTTCCCTCTAGTTGAGGTTTATTTATATTTCGAAGGCAACCGTGGTTGGGCATTATACATTATATATATTGGGCATACATAGTTGGCCAAATTATAGAAAAGGAATTGGGAGAATGGGAAAAGCAGCTTAGGATTTTTATTAGTGTTCTTCATGACTACCGGTTTGGCGTTAAGTCATGACTCACTTTCTAAATGATTTTTTTCACTTAATAGTAAAAGTAGATGCTAACAAATAAGAAAAATGAAGCCGATAAGCTCATTTGCGCATGTTGGAAAAGAGGAAAAGAGGCATGACTCCAAAGGCTGAGTCAAATCTTTCCACCAACATTATTATAAATATCCACACATGTAACTTAGCTCGAAATCGAAACTTCAAATTTCGATTATTCGAAATCGAAATCGAAATCGAACTCAAAATTTCGATTTCGATTTTGATTTTGATAGAATTAACTGTTATGGGTTTCGATTTCGATTTTGATAGTCCGAAAAGTTGTGAGTTTCGATTTCAATTTTGAATGCTTAGTGTTGAATTTCAATTTCGATTTCGATTTCGAATGTAAAGTTGAGTTTGATTTTGACTTCGATTTTGATACCCTGGGATTATGGATTTAGATTTCGAGCACTTGAAATTATGGATTTTGTTTTCCTAAATAAGTACCAAACTTTATGTATTTTATTTTTATGAGATGAGAACAGGTATTTAACGTCAACACAATAATGTCCGTGCTTCTCGCGAGAATGTGAAATATAAAAAAAGTCAAAAACTCCACTCCAACTTACACACACCTCCCTCTCACAAAGTAAATAAATATCAGTTTTTCATTCTCCCTCCACAGGTGGGCGATTTGAGTGCGGCGTATTTCGTACCTAAAATACGAGTACAGTATCGACCAAATTTTTGTAAATTAAGGTATAGGTAAGTTTTATTTCGATTTNGCGATTTGAGTGCGGCGTATTTCGTACCTAAAATACGAGTACAGTATCGACCAAATTTTTGTAAATTAAGGTATAGGTAAGTTTTATTTCGATTTATTGAGGAAGGGGGTATGGACATACACCGTAACTTTGGGTTACGCGTATGGGTACGGCAAAAAATTTTGNGTGAGGAGGGGTGGAGTGAACTTGATTTAGCCAATCAGAGCGAGTTCGGGAAATAGAGGTTTTCCTGTATTTAGTCTCAATTTGCTCAAATTCTTCTTTCAGAAACAACAGTACATTTTCGTGTCGGTAGTAAAACTGACTACCTGTTGGCTTTCATTTTACGTAGAAAACCTTATCTTAATCTTATCTAAACTCCAACCGTGAAAGTCCACGAAAGTAGACTAAAACCCTAGTACTAGTAGTCATTAGTCAGTAGTCAGTAGTCAGTAGTCAGTAGTGACTAACTCAGTTAACCTTTCCATTAGAGCCTAGGACAGATGATATATTGAAATTCAAATGAATATAAATTCTTCTCTGACCTCTAGAAGTCACGAAAATGAACATCAAATGAAAATGAAAACATCAGCTTTCTACAGGATTTGTAAAGTCGGTACAGCTTGGCACATGCAGCAATGTCTATCGTTTGGGATTTAAGACCCGTTCACTTTTTGAACTTCCTTATTTCCCTCTAGTTGAGGTTTATTTATATTTCGAAGACAACCGTGGTTGGGCATTATACATTATATATATTGGGCATACATAGTTGGCCAAATTATAGAAAAGGAATCGAGAGAATGGGAAAAGCAGCTTAGGTTTTTTATTAGTGTTCTTCATGACTACCGGTTTGGCGTTAAGTCATGACTCACTTTCTAAATGATTTTTTTCACTTAATAGTAAAAGTAGATGCTAACAAATAAGAAAAATGAAGCCGATAAGCTCATTTGCGCATGTTGGAAAAGACGAAAAGAGGCATGACTCCAAAGTCTGAGTCAAATCTTTCCACCAACATTATTATAAATATCCACACATGTAACTTAGCTCGAAATCGAAACTTCAAATTTCGATTATTCGAAATCGAAATCGAAATCGAACTCAAAATTTCGATTTCGATTTTGATTTTGATAGAATTAACTGTTATGGGTTTCGATTTCGATTTTGATAGTCCGAAAAGTTGTGAGCTTCGATTTCAATTTTGAATCCTTAGTGTTGAATTTCAATTTCGATTTCGATTTCGAATGTAAAGTTGAGTTTGATTTTGACTTCGATTTTGATACCCTGGGATTATGGATTTATATTTCGAGCACTTGAAATTATGGATTTTGTTTTCCTAAATAAGTACCAAACTTTATGTATTTTATTTTTATGAGATGAGAACAGGTATTTAACGTCAACACAATAATGTCCGTGCTTCTCGCGAGAATGTGAAATATAAAAAAAGTCAAAAACTCCACTCCAACTTACACACACCTCCCTCTCACAAAGTAAATAAATATCAGTTTTTCATTCTCCCTCCACAGGTGGACGATTTGAGTAAGATAGGTACGTCGTACGTGCGGCGTATTTCGTACCTAAAATACGAGTACAGTATCGACCGAATTTTTGTAAATTAAGGTATAGGTACGTTTTATTTTGATTTATTGAGGAAGGGGGTATGGACATACACCGTAACTTTGGGTTACGCGTATGGGTACGGCAAAAAATTTTGNGATTTATTGAGGAAGGGGGTATGGACATACACCGTAACTTTGGGTTACGCGTATGGGTACGGCAAAAAATTTTGTCTTAAAGTACGGATATGGAGTTACAATCCTTTAACACTACTTGTCCTTTATTTACATGAAATGCAGTATGATTGTTAAAGTTTAACAGNATGGAGTTACAATCCTTTAACACTACTTGTCCTTTATTTACATGAAATGCAGTATGATTGTTAAAGTTTAACAGAAAGCGTTGCGTTTTACCTTGGCAACAATTATAACTTTTCCCAACAATTTAAGAATCATACTTGTAATTTATTTNAAAGCGTTGCGTTTTACCTTGGCAACAATTATAACTTTTCCCAACAATTTAAGAATCATACTTGTAATTTATTTGGACGCGGGAACAATGACATGAAGCATGGGTGCGATAGGTTACCCAAATTGTCCACATTTGGTTTCGTCATTTTTCTTTCTCTCCATAGTCCTTAGTCAATAACAAGAACAACTACACTATATTAATTTCGATTTCGACTTCGATTTCGATACNCTCTCCATAGTCCTTAGTCAATAACAAGAACAACTACACTATATTAATTTCGATTTCGACTTCGATTTCGATACCTGAGAATTAAGAATTTCAATTTCGATTTCGATCCCCCTGGGATTTTGAATTTCGGTTTCGATTTCGATATCGAGGGCTTAAGAAGTTATGGATTTTGATTTCGATTTCGATTTCGAATGGCTACTATTGAATTTTGCTTTCGATTTCGATTTCGAATTTTACGGAGAATTAGATTTCGATTTCGATTTCGGTTTGTTAGGAGAATTTAATTTCGATTTCGACTGGTCTAAGTTACAAGTGTATAAATATCATAATTCAATATTTTTTACCAAAAACATTGAATTCACTATATCCGGGACCAACCAGTTATAACAAGATGTTTTATTCTGCTAAAACTGAAAAGCAGCTGCTAGAAGTTCGGTTAGTGTTGTAAGTTTTGCAGTAAATTAGCAAGAATTTTGTTTCATAAATGTATCCATAAAATGCATTTGCAATGGCAAACCATCAACACTTGACGATGTAATCATCATAACTAATAAACTTTGAGAGGCAACAAAATACTTAACTTTTTACCGTTCAAAAAACAAAGCACTCACAAATCATCATGATAAAATGAAAAAGGAATTAAACACCATTTAACAAAAATGGTACATAGTTCGAGGAAGAATAAACCGTTGCAAACGGGTATAATTATGTGTTGCAGTGCACAAAACGAAGGTATTAAGGTGAACGGTAGTTCCATAGGAAGGGCGCTTGTGTGGTAGCGAGGGAGATTTGGCGGTAACTGGGCCGAATTAATGCCTGGCTTAGGCTAATATCGGGGCCAGGNCTGGGCCGAATTAATGCCTGGCTTAGGCGAATATCGGGGCCAGGTTGACGGGATATGACTACCCCGCCAAGGCTTGAAACAGCGATTAACCCAAAAAGATGGTTTCTGGTGGGGTATGATCCCACGTCTTGGGTATTCCGGACCCAAAGCACTACCATTTGTGCTACAGAGCCGAGTGGGAAAATGCTGTTTCAAACCTTGACTATATGCTGATGATCCACCAGTTATCACCAGCAAAGTCTTTTTTGCTGGTGGGGGATCCATCATCTGTCTTCTCCTCATCTCTTGGCAGAGACGGGAAAGACTTTTGTGCTTCTCCTCATCTCTTGGCAGAGACGGGGAAGACTTTAATCGGGTATAGAAGTCTATGCTCACTGTCGTGGGTATAGGAGCTATGCTTCACTATCCCACACATTCCGCCCCTCAAAGTGCCCCCTCGGCCTTCGGGGACGAAGATTGCCGGTCCCCTACTTGCGGGAGAACGGACTCGGATGGTCGCCATATGACAGGATATGACTACCCCGCCAAGGCTTGAAACAGCGATTAACCCAAAAAGATGGTTTCTGGTGGGGTATGATCCCACGTCTTGGGTATTCCGGACCCAAAGCACTACCATTTGTGCTACAGAGCCGAGTGGGAAAATGCTGTTTCAAACCTTGACTATATGCTGATGATCCACCAGTTATCACCAGCAAAGTCTTTTTTGCTGGTGGGGGATCCATCATCTGTCTTCTCCTCATCTCTTGGCAGAGACGGGAAAGACTTTTGTGCTTCTCCTCATCTCTTGGCAGAGACGGGGAAGACTTTAATCGGGTATAGAAGTCTATGCTCACTGTCGTGGGTATAGGAGCTATGCTTCACTATCCCACACATTCCGCCCCTCAAAGTGCCCCCTCGGCCTTCGGGAACGAAGATTGCCGGTCCCCTACTTGCGGGAGAACGGACTCGGATGGTCGCCATATGACGGGATATGACTACCCCGCCAAGGCTTGAAACAGCGATTAACCCAAAAAGATGGTCTCTGGTGGGGTATGATCCCACGTCTTGGGCATTCCAGACCCAACGCACTACCATTTGTGCTACAGAGCCGATTGGGAAAATGCCGTTTCAAACCTTGACTATATGATGATGATCCACCAGTTATCACCAGCAAAGTCTTTTTTGCTGGTGGGGGATCCATCATCTGTGGTTCTCCTCATCTCTTGGCAGAGACGGGGAAGACTTTTGTGCTTCTCCTCATCTCTTGGCAGAGACGGGGAAGACTTTAATCGGGTATAAGAGTCTATACTCACTATCCCGTGGGTATAGGAGCTATGCTTCGCTATCCCACAAGGTATTGCGTAGCATATTCTAAAGTAGGGCTCGCGTTATTCCTGGGGTCGGGTAATGCAAAACGTATTGTAGGGTCGGGGTTGGATAATGCCTGAGGTAGATTATGTTTATGGTCTATGGTTGCGTAATGTCGGAGTCGGGGGTCGCGTTATGCTATTCCTAGAGTAATGCTCGTGAACAGGTGATATCGGGGTCGGGGAATGTCTGGAATAGGATAATACTAAGGGTAGGGCAATGTCAGGTAATATCCGTTATCGGGTAATGCGAAGCGTTGGGTAATGCGAAGGGTTGGGTAATGTCGGGGTTGGGTCGTTCCAGGAGTCTGGAATTGTCTAAGGTTGCGTAATGTCAGGGTCGGGTTGTCTGGGGTAGGGTAATGCCTGGCATATTTTAAGGTCGAGGTCGAGGTCCGGTAATGCCCGAGATCGGATAAAGTCCGAGGTCGGGTAATGCCCAAGCTTGGGTAATGATAAGTTGTTAGGTTGTTAGTGTGTTAGGTTGTCAGGAAGTGCGGGGTGCAGTTTGAGGCATGGGCTATCCTGTTGGAAACCCCCTTATAGATTCATCCACTGGTTATCGAAAAATTCGAGTTATTATTTAACATGTAAATTCTCATAAGGCAAAAATTGAGTTTCGGAAGAAAAATAAAAAACTAGGTCAGAGTTGACGGATATGAGTCATCTTCGAACTTGTCTGTTGTTGGTGCATGAACTATCGATTAGTGAAAACCGCGTCTCGATCCGTCAATTAGTTTTTGAGTTAGAGCACTGACGGACGGACGGACAGACAAGATTGATCTATAATATGTTTGCAACGCATAGTAAATCATAACTCATCTTTTTCTTGCTTGTGTTGACCACGTTTTTACTGTCATGTCTATGGCACACATCCAACTCCTCAAACAAAAGTTTTGTTTCCTTCGTTGGTCTTCTTTAAGTATTTGATACCGATGTGACCAAAGCGAAAGAACAAAAATTTAATATATTCATTTTTACGCTAGTAAACTGCATGGGTCAGCTGTTATAAGTACACATTTTTGTTTTTTGGCTTTGGCCATTACGGTACTAAAAACCACAACCTCTTATGGAAGGTTCTTAACAACATAGGGTTGTCTACTAAATTCATACGTGTATTCTAGTAGATATACGAGAATGCAGGTGCGAAAATTTCCACTTCTTACGGTTTAACGGAGAAAATAAAGATGAAGAAAGGACTTCTTCAAGGAGAATCTGCAAGTCCGACTCTCTTTAACCTCTTTAAAGAAGAATTGGTGAACATGTTTGATAGATATTTGATATTGTTTGGTTTCGACTCCATTCGCGATTTGTACATTTGCTTCTTTATGCGGACGATCTAGTTCTCGTTGCTTAGTCATGAGACCTCCTCCTATAGAAGGTGAATCACACTGCTAATTTTTTTCACTTACGAGGTCTCCAGGTCAATTTTTCTAAAACAAAAGTATTTGTGATACGGCGTTCTTGAAGGGTGAGAAAAAAAGACAAGTTCTCTTGGAAAGGTAACCCAGTGCAGACTTCGAAATCTTATATGTACCTTGGCATAATCTTCCAATCGAATGGGTCATTCAACCTCCACTCTAAATCTGCAATTGAGAAAACTGTTACAGCTCAAATCACTGTATTTCGCACACTAGGCAGGATGAAAACTCTCGACTTGTAAACCTCTAAACTTGTTTTAAATTCCATTGACAAATCAACTACTTTTTAAGGCTCAGGGGTGGGGAGATCACAAAACAAATAAAATAAGATTCAAAAGGGTTCAACAGCAATACTTTAAGAGACTTCCCGATAATTTGTTCGTTTTGAGACAGGCTGCCTTCCATTAAGCTCTGATGTATTCAGGTTTACTATTTCTCTATGGTTAAAACTTCTGTCAGCTAACAATTCGAACCTTCGTCTAAATAAATGCGTATATAGAACTTCGAAGAACCTCGTATAGACATCCGATCGAAAAATTCAGTTGGTGTTTGCAGTTGGAAAGTAGTTGAAGTTGAAATCTATAAATATGCAAGGTTTACATGAAAGAGGCTTAGGAGAGAGGTTAAATTTGTCCAGAAATTTCTACTCGCTGGGTACTAAGAATACTTGAGAAAACTTGACTTCAAATTCGCACAGCAATCCTACACTATTCCACACCATCATCAAATAAAATTCTTCAAAATCCCCAAACTATTTGTATTGAACAAAGTTTGCTCTTCGATGGCGACATGCATCCTACAACTTTGGCTAATGCCAATTCTGTCTACACTAAAGGAAAATAGTTTAACATGGGACATTTTGAGCAGAATCAATGCAAATACTGTGGAGAACAACTTTTTTTTTCTTTTATGCTATTTGGGAACGCACTGGCACATCTCACATTCGACTGAATTACTTTCAAAGAATGCCAAAGGACCCAATTCAACATATCAAGGAGCAGGGTTCGTGATAATTATCATTGACAATTATCAATGGTAATTATCAAGCTTGAAAAAACGATGATTTTTTTGATTTTTTCAAATCAATAAACGTGTTGCATATTTCGCATACAATACTCATTAAAATAAATACCATTCTCTTATCAATGACTTTTATGCCTATGGTTGGTCTGTCGTCACTTGCAATCTTTTCGCTTCTCGAATAATTTTTACAGAAAAAAATAACAATGTCGCGTTTTGATTTTCTAGATACATAAGAATTAGAACTTATTAGTTGTATTTTTAAAAATTTTGGAGTTATTGCCAATCAAAATGCCTAGAGGGAAAGATCCTATTTGGGATAACTTTAAGGTAGTTGTTCCTCAATAACGTCAATTTCATGAAGTTGAAGTGGATTCAAATTTTCTCTTGTTTGATAGTTGTTCCTCAATAACGTCAATTTCATGAAGTTGATGTGGATTCAAATTTTCTCTTGTTTGATAATTGTGGCATTCGAAACCNAAATTTTCTCTTGTTTGATAGTTGTGGCATTCGAAACCAATAGATGTTGCCAACACGTACCACAACTTCGTAGATGTTCAAAATTACTTTCGAATTGATTTGACAATTACTCAAGTAAGTGCACCTTGTCACTGTGATATGTCAGGTACACGTATTATAGTAATTACTTGTGGTTGACCTTGTAACTGTGTTGTCTGTCTGACCTTCTCTGACCTTTCCTAGGTCATAGACAGACAACACAACCAATAAATCCTTATTCACTCAATACAAAGGATTTGAGGAGAGTATTTATTTACTCTTCTCAGTCTGATGTTAGGATTGAGACTGGCTAGAGGCTAATCTCCTCTAACCAGGAATATTTAGGGTGGTGGTAGGGAGCTTCCCTGCACCACTAATGATATATATATAATGTCTTCCATTATAACCTAGGTCACTGGTGACCCCTAAAATTCAAAATACCTCCGATTTCGCTGAAATTAAAAACTAATGGCTAAAATTAGCCAACTAGTCAGAAATAGTAAAAAATGAATGCATTAATTGATTTAGTGTCATTCGCATTGAGGTAGGTCACCTGTGACCTTCCACCTCAAAATATCTTCTGTTCAGCTGAAATTGAAAACAGTTCAATAGAAATAGCTGATTAACTACTAATTGAATGTGTAAATTGCCCTTATCAATTAGATTTCAATTAAATCGATTGGCACCCATTGTTATGCTGATGGTTACTTCTAGGCATTAGATTTCAATTACATTCAAACCAGAGATATTCTTCCATTGATTACCTAATTAGCTATTTCTAGCTATTTGTTTTCAATTACACAGCCAAAATGGCAATATTTTGATTTTGAAGGTCACCGATAACCTAGGTCAATCGGAATGCAATGAAATCAATTAATGCCAACATGGGCTAAACAATTGGTTTATTCTAGCCTTTAGTGTTAATTTCATCCAAAAGGGAGATAATTATATTTTTAGGTCACCATTGACCTAGGTCAATTGCAAGTAACAAGGATAGTAAGTGTACGTGATCTATAACAGAGAGGACGTCAAAAATTTGTTAATTCCTTTCTCTTGTATGAGTAGAGTACTAATTGAGAATTGGCAACATGGTTCCCGTTTTTATGCAATTTCCGACAAATATAAAGATTTTCGTTATCATTTTTTAAAGCGTGGTCGTTCAATATTAGTCTCGATTTTGATTGCATCTTACTTTTCATAAACTGTATTTTTACATCATTCCGAGAAGTGGATTTATATTGGACGACCACATGTAAAAATTGCGACCAAACTTGTCAATTTCCCCATAAACTCTAATAGAAAGCTGAATTTTTCCCCCATTATAGTCAGTTTTCAACATAATTTTTGAAGAAATATCGAACAATTCCAAATTTTGAAAATGAGGGTCAGGGTCAGAATAACTTCCTCTAACTATAAGTCGTATCTAATTGAAATTTAGAAACTATGGTGCGACCGGCTTTGACAAAATTGAGGAAGAACTTCCCTTTATTTTCCGTAAGGAAGAAAATAATAAAAGCTTGTGGGCCAAGTGTAAAATGTGGGGGAAAGAGTTTCAATGAATAATCGCCAGACTTTTTCAGAATTCATTCGAAAATAAGAAAAAATCTATTTTTTTTTAATAATTATCAAAAAAATCGGATAATTATAAAAAAAATCCGATTTGATTTTTTCAAAAAAATCACGAACCCTGTCAAGGATGTCACAGAACTGATCCAAACTTCACATTTTATTTATCACTTTTACTTTTAAATATTTTAAAACTTTTTCAGTAATTTTAACACTCATAATTTTATTTTATTTAAATTTACTTATGCGCGTAAATTCATTGATAGGGAGATGGCCGATGTCAAATAAATTTATTGATTGATTGATAACTCATCTTTGATTGCCCGCATTTTCTCTAGACTTTAGACATAAATCAAACAAATAAAATTTTCCAAATAATTTAGAAATAAGTCAAATATGAGACAATTTGGATTTAGTTTAGCTAATTGTGAAATTTTTGTTCATCAGATTTATCTCCTACGATGTTTCGTTAGATACATTTTTATATTCTAATAACGTATTTTATTATTACTTTCGTAAACGGTAGTTTTACAGTTCATCCCAAACACAATAAAACATTGGTGTATCTAGTATTTTTACACAAAAAATTCCCAAGTGATCTTGCATTAATATAAAAGTTTACATTTGAAAAGGATTCATCTAAAAAGGATAGCTCAAGAAGTATAAAACTTACTAGGGTATCAAACATATAATGTTACAATATAGGCGCGAATGTTTATAAGCTATAATTTGGTTGTGTTTTATGAAAAAACTCTATAATTTATGTTTCATTCACTACGATTGGTATCGCACGATACTGTGAAATCAGCAGATGTTTCACAATAGCGAATAAAATTCCTATTGTCAAGTTGCAGGTGACGAAATTCGAAATATCATTGGTTCGAAAATTCAATGTCACCTGTTATAATTCACCATAACCGAACACTTTTATCTCACTGATTAAGTTATTTAGTTGAAACGAAAGACTATTTGTATATAAGATAATAAAAAGTAAGTCTGGTAATATATCATGTACCATTTTGGTTTTAGTGTTATCCAACATCATAGCATAATTTGAAGAACATTAGCAAAATGACGAAATTTGGTTTCATTTTGTTTGGATTTGTGATAGCTCTATCAGCAGGTGCAAACATAGGAAGTCAAAGAAGTATTTTCAATCAAAACCTAGGTAATCAATCAAAAATTGAAGTTAAATGAGCTATGATTTTTATAACTATATTTATAACATGTATAAATTTATCAATACGAAGTAAATTGTTAGTTCTCTCCAGGACTACAAGACTACTTCTAAAATGAAATTCATTTCTTTTTGTGTCGTAAATATCAAGCCTGAACATAAAAACTCTNACTCAAGACTACAAGACTACTTCTAAAATGAAATTCATTTCTTTTTGTGTCGTAAATATCAAGCCTGAACATAAAAACTCTTCAGGTAAACACTTGAAACTCGATAAACTCAAATATACTTGTACACNCTTCAGGTAAACACTTGAAACTCGATAAACTCAAATATACTTGTACACTAAGAACTCAGCATATTCCAAATTTATAAGATTCTTTGTGACAAAATTTTAATTCTTGTTTACATGATCAAAATTAGGCAACGACATAGATAGATAGATATACTAGGTTAAAGCTGATTACAAACTTTCCTTTGTAATATTATAATCTGAAAAAAATGAAGTATGACGAAGAACTATAAAATCATAAAATTTTAATTAAAATTTCGGAATTTTTTTTACAAATACGCCATATTGCTCTCATGACAAAAAGCGGATCATTGAATACATTAAATGTGTCCAAACATTGTGAAGTATAATGAATTAGAGGAATTCTTTAAAATATTGGATTACTTTTATCATGTTATCCCCATCAACATTACCAATTGCGCCACACCATTTCTAAAGGCAAAACACATGAAACTTGCGCACTAAAACATACTTTGGAACTGAGTACTGAGCACAATGCAAATTATGAAGATCTTGTCTGTAAAATTTGATTTCGATTTTTAAGGTCAAGTGTGGTCAATGGCACAGACGTTTAAAACAATTAACAAAATTACCTCTATCATATGCTAAAGAAAATGAAGTGTCGAAAATTCCAATAGAAGTTTTTTGTCATAGCAACTATAGTCATGTATTAGTTAAATGTTAAGAAATAATTCGAGATGCAGACCTAACAACAACGCTGACCTAGGTCGGTGGTCAATGTGTATTGAGATAACATAGGTTCATACTTCTTAGTATTGTGGGAACAACGCAGACTAGGTTGGTGATGGGTGGAATGATAATGGTTGGTGGGTAAGTCGTTGGCTTTGATGCGGGGCTGTCACATTTATTCTAACATGCTATCTCCTTCCATTTTAAATTTTCTAAATTTTGATTTTCTCTGAGGATCAAAGCCTTAACTTAAGAGGTCAGATCTAAATATTTTTTAGGATTGTTTGACAAATGCGTTCCACTGACACCACATTTGGGTATGAATAATGTTCCAATTAATTATAACGTTTGATAACCTTTGGAGGTCAAATGGAGTGATAATACAACATATGCAGTACCTAAACCTCATTACAAGGACGCCGAAAATATGCTCTAACTCAAAAAAAATCCTGAGGCTTTTCCTTAAAAATATGCTTTTCCTGCTTTTTCTAAAATTAATGCATAGAGATATTTATTATACCGGTGGACGCATTTATTCACTTTCTGAGTCAATTTTCTGATATTGTGTCGTTTCGCACTGCGTAGTGTAAAGTATTTTCCAATGAATTTCTAAATTTTCATATTGATAACATTAAACTTTTTTATAAAATCATTCACTAATGATCCCTTCTGCTAACAATTTTAGTATACTTACAATTTTGACTGCTACGCTAATTAAACAAAGATTTTAAAATTTAAAATGCTCTAAATCCTAATGCATTAATTTTATTATGCAAATATTCAATTGAAAGTACTGAAATTGTTAGCAGAAGTTGATGTTGACAACTGTAAACCATAACTTTAGTTATTGTGAATTGTTTGTGAAAAAGTGAAAAAGTAAGTTGACACAGAACTGTACCGGAAGCGGTTTAAGATCAAATAAAAATTTGATTCTAAAATTCAATTGTGATCTTACGTTTAGATAATTGAGAATACTTAAAACCAATTTGAATAAAGATGTACAAGTTTTCAGACCTGTTGATGTGCATTTCAACATTGCACATAAGTAAGTATTAATTTCTACAAAAGTAAAATTTAAGTCACACACTTACGCTTGTGACTTTAAGTGAAAGTGATGGTCACTTGTAATTTTTCTGGTGACAACTCCTAATATATTAACGGATTTGTTCATTAAAAAAATCTTTTTTTTTGTTTTAAAAAATGTGCCTTTGTCAATGGCTGCACACTACACACTTAATATATACCAGAACCAGCGAGTATTCTAATTTTTATTTAAAAACCTTAATTGACGGCTGTTAAATCTGATCACTGTCAAGTACATAATCCTGAACAATATTAAAACCATTCACTCATTTTTTTAAGGTTTAGTAGAGCAATTTGAAAATATTCTTTTTAGGATTTAGTCAACATAATTGTTATGTAAATAATTAAGTGAAGGATCACTAGTGGAATACGAGTATAGGCGGTAATTTTATAATTGTATTCTGTGGCGCACGAAGATTACTTATTAGACCGAATAATTTTTCAATGCACAGGGAGGCTACATACCAGGTACGTAGAAATGTTATGTAAACATAGTTTTGTCCAAACAGGTTGACATGTTTGTCTAATGTGGCCTTAAGGTTATTGAATTTTCGTACCCTAGGGTAAAAATATAAATATTTTTGAGTTTGCTTGGTAAATGCGTCCCAACGACAGTTGGGTATGGATAATATTACTATAAAATGTTACAGTTAGTGTGACCTTTGGAAATCAAAAAGAGGGGCCACAGCTTATTACTTACACCATGTTCCTAAGAATCTTGAAAGTATATTTCCAGGGATTTCATATTTAAACATTTTTGATGTATACTGGTGTCGACAATTTCAGCGCAGATAAATACTGCGTCAAAAATTGTAAATTTGATATATATTATGACACAAATTGTTAGTCTAAGGTGTTACTGTGTNATAAATACTGCGTCAAAAATTGTAAATTTGATATATATTATGACACAAATTGTTAGTCTAAGGTGTTACTGTGTGTCTTCATACGTACCACAAGTATTTATTTATTACAATAAAAATGGTAGAGGAGTTTGAGTTACGGAAAAAGNTAAATACTGCGTCAAAAATTGTAAATTTGATATATATTATGACACAAATTGTTAGTCTAAGGTGTTACTGTGTCTTCATACGTACCACAAGTATTTATTTATTACAATAAAAATGGTAGAGGAGTTTGAGTTACGGAAAAAGNTGTGTCTTCATACGTACCACAAGTATTTATTTATTACAATAAAAATGGTAGAGGAGTTTGAGTTACGGAAAAAGAAATTTGATTTGATTTAGATAAAATTAATAAATACGCACAGTAAAATCTCTGTATTTTAAAAAATGAGCCGTTTTCAATGGCTATACAATAAATACTTATTAGAGTTATACTAGAATGTGTACTAGTATTTGGTTTTTAAATAATGATGTAAAAATCTTAATTTAGTCTCTAAACCTTGAAAATGTCAAGTACAAAATTCTCGACAATAATAAAACACTCAAATTTCTTTGACAGGTGCAGAAGAGCAGTTTGAAAATTTCCTAGCACTCAGCTTGATGAAAGGAATAGAGCGAAGAGGCCAATCTTCTCTAAATTTACTAAAGCCAGTGTTGCCAAAACTACCCGACCCATATGATGTTGAAGACAAATACTATAACTTTGATAGTAAATACGTAGTCGGAACAATGACTACTTGGTATGTATTTAAAATTGTTTACTAAACTAACTGATAAACAAACAATTACTGCATATCTAATTCAGACATTTTGTGAAATTTACACTTCTTAATCAAAGTCGTATAATCTGTTTCCCACAGACTCTAGTCGTATAAAGTACGTAATTTTGCTAAATGTAGAAGTAAACATCAATGCATTATACAGTAATCCATTACTATTAACTTATCCCGTAACTTACAAAGCTATGCTATACACTCCTCCTGCTTATAAAATTGTAAAAGCCGAAGTAACCGATATGTTAGGGACTAGAAACACCTAACTTTTTCCTCCATGTGTATACTCAATCTCTCCTACTACATTTCGCCAAATTGGTTTATTAGAAACAGAGTAAGTAAACAACACCAGTACGGTACCGCCATGAATACTTGACCAGATACCCATGGTTACATAACCAGGCATCTCACTTGCATGGAGAAGTACACATGGCATTTACTGCAAACAGTAATTTTATTAAATTTTCATTTCTCTCATTTTCAGTTTCACATTCGATCATAACTAAATTTTTTTAATTTAACCCGTATACAAACTATTACTAATTTATGCTTAAGCGTAAACTTATATAGTCATAAATTATAATTTCAATTGATAAGTTGTAAGTTATTCAATGTGTATAGTTATTTAGAAGGTATAAAGGAAAGGACTTTTGGCTCCATGGTCTTTGTTGGAAAAAGCAGGTGTCTTAAAATTAATGGTCAAATTATATCGTAGGGAAAAATATTTTGGGAGAAAGTTTTTACAATTTGGGGAAGACCATCCAAAAGTATTGTGANAATTATATCGTAGGGAAAAATATTTTGGGAGAAAGTTTTTACAATTTGGGGAAGACCATCCAAAAGTATTGTGACAAAGTAAAAAATTTAGGCTCTAGGATCACTAGAAAAAAAAACTGAAATTCTTGGATGTTATTTTGAAACGATGTACTTAGAGACGGGATAAAAAGTACATCCAAATATTTTAATTTACAAAAAAACCTTCCCTTTTTAAGTTGCTGTAAAGCCTTAATGTTTTTANAATTATATCGTAGGGAAAAATATTTTGGGAGAAAGTTTTTACAATTTGGGGAAGACCATCCAAAAGTATTGTGCCAAAGTAAAAAATTTAGGCTCTAGGATCACTAGAAAAAAAAACTGAAATTCTTGGATGTTATTTTGAAACGATGTACTTAGAGACGGGATATAAAGTACATCCAAATATTTTAATTTACAAAAAAACCTTCCCTTTTTAAGTTGCTGTAAAGCCTTAATGTTTTTATTCTATTACACTACTTTCGAATGGTCTTTCCGAAACTACTAAAACTCCCCCTCCCCCTACAAACTTTACCTACGATGATGTAATTTGACAGAGGTTTAGGACCAAAAGTCTCTTCCCTATGTCGTTAAATTATTAGACACATAGTGTAGTCTATTACATAAGTTGGAGTGTTAACATAACTAGCTAATATCACGTTGAATATATTTACGTCAGCTTCATAATACACAGAAAGCACACAGTATTATTGACGAATTTGTTTAAGCGGACTCCAGTGCAGCTATTTTTATATAAAAAAAATGTCATATTGAAATTATTTTAATAAGACTATAGTTTTAAAACAACAATAGCACTAATATTATTTTATATTACAATTTTTTTCAAATTTATAGTAATTCCGTCCTCACTGGAGCATCGACCGTCAAAGATGATTTAAATTTTAAATTTGGTGTCCCATCAGACGTAAAGTTTTCTGTTGAGATTGAGTCGCTTCATTTGGAAGGTCAACATGATGCTAAATTACAAATAGATGGTGACACTCTGGATATTGTCTCACGTGGTGACTACACTGTCGACATAAAAGGCACAAAAGTTGACGTTTTCTTTGAAGTACTACTCTATCACAATGGAGCATTTGATATCAAATCTGCATCAGTAGATTTCTCGTTTGTCTCACTCGCAATGAATACTACAGAAACAATTGCAAGTGGCGAACCACTTGATTGGGAAGCATTCAATGAAGGAATTAAGGATTTGTTTGACCAAATATGGGAAAGAATGAAACCAAATGTAGATAAAAAAGTCCATGCACTTGCAGTAGATTACTTCAGTGTGAGTAGCTAATTTACTTAAATTCTGAACTAATTACGAAAAAAGGAATTTGAAATAGGAAATGAATATATTATAGTATGAAATGTTTGAAAATAGTACAAAAATTATTGAAGACGAATCCAGTGACTGAAAATATAAAGATACGTTTAAACTCTTAAGTTAGAAGAAACTTAAATTTTAATAATCTTTAGGAGAAACTATGAGTTATTAATCAAAAATTTTTTTACAAATTACAACAGCCATATAGATTAGACAAGTGTTGAGAAAGCGATAGCAAATAGACAAATTTTTAACAAAAAATCAGTAGAATTGATTCGTATTATAAATTACTTACCAACATAGTCATTACACCACTTTTGTTAAAAGTCGATTCAATTAATATTAATTCAAAAATTCATTCAAAATGTTTTTAACTTTATCATAAAACATACTCATATCAGCGGTGTTTACTTTCGTATTTGTAAATATTTTTATTAAATTGAAAAACTTTCTCTTGCAAAATAGGAAATTTTCAGAAATACATCCTTGGGCAGTTTTGCCGCCTATAGCGTTGACCAAGTTGGATAACTCGTCTTACACGTATAACTACTCATATCACAACTATTATCACAACTCTGTTCAAACGTCATTCAAAAATTTTGTTATCAGTCTAAGAATCATCAATGCATTGCAATATTTATCTAACAATAAGACATTTTATCAAAAATTCAACATATCATGATGGTAACTGATTTGAGTCACTATTTGTTTGTATTTTTTATGAATTTAGTTTGTTGGACAAATTGAATTAAAAAATTATTTCGATATTATTTTAAATACATTTGGTACTATTTTAAATACATCTGGTACTATTAATTACGCTAATTTATGTTTTGTTTATTTTAGGAATGTAACGCAAATACTATGATTGCTGGAGATCGTAAGTACAACTGATAGTTAACCTCACTAGAAATAATAGTACACCTCAAAATAATGTTTTAGGGCAATGAGAAAAGACTTTTATCCCATGCACTTTGCTGTAGAAAGCAATGGCGATAAGAATATGTTCATGTAACTAAGAGTCAGAGCTGGGATAATCCAGATTAAGGATTAACGGATTAGTAATCCGGATTAAAGATTACTAATTTGTAGTCCTGCTAAGTTCTATTCAAAAAACTAATCCATAATCCTTAATCCTGTGAAAGCGGATTAGATATTTTAATCCATAATCTCTAATCCAAATTTTCAGATTAACCCAAATGGGATTAATCAATTAATCCAGCTGGATTAAAATCGTGAGTTTAAAAAAAATCGAATACATTAGATCGGACTTAAAGTCAATTTATCAACTTCAGCCTGCCCTTTGTGAGGAATGATTTTTAAACTTCGGTGGATTCTGCACAAACAGTTGAACTGTGAGGAAAATTTATATTTGAGGCTATAACTGTACAAGCGTCTATTGTTACGCAAGGCCAGTTGTATGTTACATATGAAACATTTCTTTCTAAGGATGTTATTTGTTTGGAATTTTAGAAGATGTCAAATCAGAATTTTGAGCTAAAAGAATCGCAATGTATGAAATATTTTCAGCATTAAAGGTTATTCATCGCATTGCGATGCAACAATAGAAAATTGTTTCCTAAATTAAACATTTCACTGGTTTCATTTGCTCCAGTTGAACATGTTCTCATAGGGTGGATTTATTTTAGCGCTGAATCGAAATTATCTATATAAATAATATGACATGTTGAATAAATTGATAGTTTGTAAAGCTAACTTTTGATTTTATGAAGCCTATTCATTTCGAACAACGATCATTAATTATGTAAAAGTTAATGAATTGTTTAACCCGAATGAAACATATTTCACTAAAATAAACTAAATTCCGAAGAAACGTAACAATGAGAGAAACTTGTCTTTATAATATAAATTTTTTCATTATTTCAAGGGAAATGTTATAACGCCTGTATCATCAAATTGTACACTCGAATTCAAACAAAATTACATTTACAAAATTGATGAATTAAAACAAATGGAGTAAAAAAGTTTTCTTTAAATTCTTAATCACAAAATTAATCCGGATTAATTAATCCATAATCCTCAATCCAACGAATAATCGTAGAAAATTAATCCTGGCTTAATTCCAATCTAGAAAGCAGGCTAATCCTCAATGCTTAATTCTAATCCGCTTATTAAAAAAATGTAATCCCTAATCTCTAATCTCAACAGAATATTCATTAATCATCCAGCTCTGCTAAGAGTCTAATTTTTTGTTTTAAAAAACGCGTAACAATTTTGGAAAAAGCATTCAAAACTAAGTAGCCTATGACATACAAAATATGAAGTCCGTACGATTACTAGTAAAGAAAGTATAATTTTTTTTCAAAATTTTTGTTTCTAAATGTTCTTTTGAAACTATATACTAATTGGTTTAAGAATTACATCCAAAAATTCTAATTTTCATCAAAATCATAACTTGTATATTAGGGACCGTAGACTCTTAGTTTTTTACCTTACTTTTCAATGTTTTTCTTTTTAAACAGTTTAAGATTTGTCATGCAAGGCCATAACTATTGCGACACTATACTTTTTTTCAGCAGAAGCTATAGGGTCAAACATCTCTTCCGTCCCCCAAAATAGTTTGTTCAGATGTAATAACAATAGCTACATTAGAACATAAATATACATTTCACACTTGATGACAGAAATATTCACATCATTTTGAGATAACCAGTTTGACTTGAGAAAGTGCAAATGTGGATACTGCACGCATCTAAGTGCAGGTTTAGCCCAAATTTTATTATAATGTTTCCTAACTAAAAATTTCCTATTGCTGAATTAGTCGGAGGATAACGGTATTAAAAACTAATGTTAAAACGATGAATAAAATAGTTTGGTTAACCCTGTACAATGTTTTCAAATTAGAACAAATAGACATTATGACAGCATCAAGTACACTAAATATCTTTTATTATTTTATCATCAGTATTAGAAAAAGCATTATCAATAATTGTAAATTTTAAATTATAATTTATTTTTTAGTTTCTTGCATCCGAAGAAGTGGGAAATCGAGCGTCGAAAATCAAATTTCCCATCAACTGAAGAACTTAGTTAATACAAACCTGCCCACATGTCCAGCACAACCTCCACCACCACCTCCAGGTAATAAAGCAAGAATTATATTTTACTTCAACATTGTCGCCACTGCCACAAATGTTCAACAAGCTAGTTTGCCTATTTATGGACCTATTCTGTATTTCTATACATGGCGAACATAGTTCATAGTAATATTTTCAACAACGCTAATAAAAGTAAAAAAAATTGATAAAAAGTGTTGTGCAAAACGTGCATTTTAAAAAGACGGAAACATGAATTCAATGACATTGCAAATTGCAAAAGGAAATTAAAAGTGCGGCAAAATATCATTCACTTAAATCAGTGACAATTTAGCCGACACAACAATGAGAACAATGTGTGAACATGTACTCTCCCCGATCCTCAGATAAATGTCTATATTTGTTTCACTATAGGATTTTTTTTTTGGTTTCTTGAAAACCGTATAAAAACTGTAAAGTCCATAACAGTTACATTTAAATAAAAAAAAAACTTTTTTGTTCTGATTTACTACAGATCATTCTTACGTCATACAATCTGACAACGCTACGAATGAGGGTAAATGGGCAAGTGGATTTGAACGTTGTCCAGGAGGTAGCTTTGCAAATGGATTTCAAGTGAGAACGGAAAAATTTCAACTTCTTGCCGATGACACTGCAATGAACGGGTTACGTCTCTTTTGTTCAAATACTGATGTGAGTATCACAAGTCTCGAAGGTTATTGGGGAAAGTATGGCAAAATATACAAGTGCCCAGGTGATGAGAAAATTAAGGGATTTCAACTCCGTGTTGAGTTAAGTGGAAAAGTTGACGACACTGCAACAAATAACATTCGTATGATTTGCTCCGGAGGTCAATCTATTGAGGGTGATGGTCTATCATTCGGTTTATGGAGGAATATATTCACTTGTAGAGACAATTTTGCTGCTTGTGGGTTAAGAACACAAATTGAGCCAGATCAGTCACCAACCAGTAAGGCATTCTCACTTTTTGAAAAAAATATTCCATTGACGTTTATAATACCGAATTATAAAATTCAATCTAATAAATTTTTATCTTTCTTGAATTTACAGAAGATGACACTGCTCTGAATAACATTGCTATACTCTGCTGTCCCGTCTAACCATATCATCCATATTCAAATTATCTAACATGTGTACTGAATTGTAGTTGTAAAAATTAAATTTAATTATTTTCAATAAATACCGATGCAATATATTTGACAAGTTTACGGGATAGACTAGCATAAATTCTTATGCTCAAGGTATAGTGAAGCTTAAATTCTCATAAAACCACACATTCCGAAATGCATTAAATTCGTAATTGGGGTGAAGTTTACTAGAAGTTTCTTACATTAAATATAATTGATTCTTCTCAAATTAATTCAGTGAACCGATAATAGCTCACTGACCACATATAAGCAATTCAGATTTTTTAACAAATTTCAATTTAATTTCATTTAATCATTTAATCTTTTTAGGTTAATAGGTTGTTAGTATGCGTGAGATGGGATTTGAGGCAATATATATCCCATAGTAAAAATCCCAATATGCCAAATACCAAAATTAATTTATATTTTTCATTTTTCTTAAAATCGTCACTGTTGTGCTATATGAGAGCCCAGGGTTTCCGTTAGAAGAACCAACAATTTCAAATTTAGTGAAAAAAATTTGAACTTTTCGTGTTTTTCCTTCTCTAGTTTCTTGTAGTGTTAACGAATTGCCATATATAATTTTCATTCTTGTTGAAATGGTAAGTTATTGTTCTGAATGACAAGTATAGTTAAGGATAATTTTGATTCAATTTTTGCGGGAAATATGGAAAATTGCAACATGGATTACGGATATACAGAAGAAATGACCACAACTAATTATTCTAACACCACTGAAGCAATTTTAGCATAACATAATTGCGTATTATATATGCTAGAATTGGTTGCCGCACCCCTCCCGTGGGTTGCGTAACTCACGGGAGGGGTACGGCAACTCACGGGAAGGGTGAGACAACCAACGGGAGGGCTGTGGGAACCCAAGGGAAGGAACTGGGAACATATGGGAGAGCTGCGGGATGGAGTGGAAACCCACGGGAGGTCTACCGCAACCCGCGGGACGGCTGCGGGAGACATGAATATACTGTGAAAACCTACAGGAGGGATGCGAGAGACACGGATATACTGTGAAACCCACAGGAGGGCTGTGGTAACCCACGGGAAGGTTGCGGCAACTCACGGGAGGGCTGCGGCAACCCACGGGACGGCTACGGCAACCTACGGGAGTGGTACAACAACAAACGGCAGGGCTGCGGTAACCATCGGAGGGTTGCGGCAATCCACGGGAGGGTTGCAGCAATCCACGAGAGGGCTGCGGCAGTTTACTGGAGGGGTGCGACAACCAACGGGAAGGCTGCGGAAACGGGCGGGAGAGTTGCGGCAACCCACAGGAGAGCTGCGGCTACCCACCAAAGGGCTGCGGAAAATCACGAGAGGGCTTCTGCAACCCACGGGAGGGGTGGGACAACCAAGGGGAGGACTGAGGCAACCCGTGGAAGTGCTGCGAAAAGTTATGGGAATGCTATGGGAACCTAAGGGTAGGCTCCAACATTCCACATGGGGCTGCGGAAACCTATGGAAGGGCGCGGGGACCCACTAGAGGGCTGCCGCAACTCGCGGGAGGACTGCAGGTGACGGATAGGCTGTGTAAACCCTCACGGAAGGGGTGCGACAACTAACGAGAAGGCTGCGGCAACCCGCGGGAGAGCTGCGGCAGCCCACGGGAGGAGTGCGACAACCAAGAAAAGGGGTGTGGCAATCCACGGGAGGGCTGCGGCAACCCAAGGGATGGTTGCGACAACCAACGGGGGGGAGGGGATGCGGCAACCCGCGGTAGGACTCCCAAGAGAGCCCTCCCTTTGGTACCCACAGCTCCGATGCGCCATTGTTCTTATGTAAATTGGATATACATTTTAGTAATTTAATATTTTCAAAAAAATTTGGGTACCATCGACGTAGTGGTATATGTTGCAACATCGTGTGTTTCAAACGCTACAATCCTTCACCCAAACGAAAAAATTTAATCCACATCCACTTCAAGAAATTGACGTTCTTGAGGAAGAATTACCCATCACCAAAAAAATTCTAAAGGTAAACTTTTTTACAAATCATTTAGTCCAGATAAATACGTAAGCTGGAAAGCCCTTCCAAAAAGAGAACTTAAAATGAGACTGACGTATCTGATTGAATCTTGTAGTAATAAGTATCCTGAATGTTATTAATATTTTCATTTAATAACATTCTAGGTTAATTTGTTTAGGTTAATTTGGGTTTTAGGTTAATTTGTAATCTTTGAAATGAGTCTTGAACCTAAGAGTTACGAACCTGTTTTGACTGTTGTTACAATTAATATTGCTGTATGTTTGTAGATTTCTCGTATGTAACTTTTTTGCTCTAAAAACATAAATATTTCCAACATATCGCTCAATAATATTCATTTAATTTTTTCTTTATTTTTTTTTCTTGAGTTTAGCTGAATTCATCCTAATCAACCTGTTCATTTCAAGTGGAATAATTTCTTAAAGTAATATTTATTAAACTTTTCAACAATACGTTTAACCTTTAGTCTCCTATGTATTTCTTTTGCACGGACAATTAGTATATACTTTAAGGTTTTTCGACTTTAATAAACAAACAGCTGTTTATAAGGTTACTTCTAACTCGCAAAAAATCAAATTAAAAAAAAGTCAAATGCGTGTCGAAAGCTCCCATCGAAATGTTTCGTTGGCCCATCTCTTTTCTCCATATGGGTGACTTCTGAGACATCGTGTGTTGTAACTGATATGCTTGGAAGCTAAAAATGTCATTCACGCCACAAAGCACTATTCTGTTACCTCCATTTTCTGACTTAGTTCGATACAGAGGTTTGATTTGGATAAATTCAACAATGAACTCAAGAGGAAAACCATCATTTCGTTGCGCACTCATTGCAAAATCTACATCAGAAATTATCCCACATAATTTCCAAAACTTTCAAAGTTTGACACTTATTTGAAATTAACTTTTTGTTTTCATAATCTTAAACGATTATGGAAATAAAAAGTTAATTTTTTATATTAATTTTTGCCATTTTTTGTAAGACTTTTAGGCTAAATTTTGCTAACTTGTATTAGTTTGTTTGGTGAATAGTTTCAGAATTTTTTAATTTTTTGGCCAATTATAGTTTGACATTACTTCAAACAAGAATTTTAAAGGTAATTATCCTTTGATTCCATATTTTGTACTACATCTGCTAGTAGGAAAATCACTGGTATGAAAATATATAACTTGAAATACTTCGGTTTATAGTTTTCTGATTTTTGGGTTGCTAATCTTCTTACGATGATTAAAATTTATAACATTTGTGCCTTCCCTTTTTGAGCTTCCTGACGCTAAACCCTGAGTGTCGCGAGAATACACTTTTTTGAGGAAATATTTTTTTATTTGAAACTTAACAATCGAACACCATATCTTTTTGTTAAGTTATAACTTATTTCTATATTTTATCTTTATTTTACATTCATAATTTACCTACACTCGGATTAAATAGCTGTGAATACAGATCGGGCAAAAAAAAATCAAATTTTAACCAAATTCTAGACATTTGCACGAAGCTTTTATTTAAGACAACGGAATATTTTTTCATAATCCAAAGTAGTTTAACAATTTGGTAATTAAGCAAGCACATTGGTTCTGTTATGAACATTTGTCAAAACGTAAGGATACGATTGACTTTCGTTCCAAAGGACTAAGGGAATTGAATTTTTTAACGAATCCTGTGCAAAATTTCGTGTAATGGCCATGCCTTCGATCAGTTGCTTTTTAATTGACTCTACTAAGTAGTTTGTAATTTAATCTTAGAAAATTTTTAACAAACTAATAATATATTTTATGCAGTATATATTTTTGACTTGGATGAAAAAATGAACAATTCAATTTAGAACTTACATGGGATGTTTTGCCGTAGCCTTATTAAATTAGCTAATTCTAATTTAATAACCTTTCAAATCATGACCGGAGTGCTCCAACAACCGATCACTTAACTCCACTAAATACTGCAGTACAGATATCACAATATCTTCTGATGAAATTTTTAATTATTTTATTCGCACTAAAATATGTGTTCAATGAATTAGTGCGCCATAGAGAAAATCCCTTCTAAAGTGGACAGAAGTCTAGAGTTTGGTTAAAATTTGAAGTTTTTTGCGCGGTCAATATTCACAGCTATTTAATCCGAGAATAAATAGCTGGGTTGGTATCAAGTACTGCCTCCGTTGATATTGGTATACAAGAATATAATTTAATACTAAAATTTTTTAAACTTACATCTGCTGTCAATTTGGTTATTATCTGTATAGATATAATACGTTAGCTTTGAAACTGATTTACTAATTCATTTTGGATTAGCCTTTACAGCGCTATATACCCACCACTCTCTCGTATTCTTCAGTACGAGAACGGTCATCTGTCGAAACAGAATAATTGACTAATCTGATTTGGACCGATCATCAAGTTTTAACTTTGCCTCAACATGGCTATCTGTTTTGCAGTATCAACATAATTGCAGAAATTTATTTCTGATAATCAATATTAAATATTTTGATTTAAATTAAGGATTTTAAATTTTAAAATTAATTTTAAAATTAAATTAAGATTAAAACATTAGATTCCTTGTAGGATATTCTCTCTGCTTTGAAATTTGAAGATTGAGATTTAGAAATAGTATATTTGACGCTGTTGACACACAATACTAAACTTACCAAGTAAGCATATGAACAATAGTCGATTAGGCGCACCGAATAATTACCAAAATTTGACGACTTTTGTTATACTATTTCACTGAATGAAGGAAATCAAGCTGACTTTAAGTAAAACTTTCGTTTTAATGAATTCGGATAACAATCTCACTTGGATAACAAAAATTTGAATTACAATTTCACTTGGACTGCATTCTTCTTGAAAAACTCAATTTTTACATCCGGAATTCGTAGCTTGTATGTCTATCCCAACCGGGACATCTGATCATGTAGTCACAAATCATGATGAATATTTCTACTCAAATTCATGGGATTTGATTGTAAAAATTGCGTGATTTACTTGATGACTTTATGGAAATTTAAATTTATTGACTCGACAACATATTTCTACATCGAAATATTTAATATGGTTAACTTCTACCAAGTTGTCTTACGCCATTTGCGGGTTTATCTTGAAAACTCTGAACTTCTGGAGACAAAGTTTAGTCATATACTTTTTCTAACAAATAACAGTGTTGTACAATTTGCTGTGTTCAGAACAAAGGTCGGGAATTGTAAGTAATTTGTCGGTGATTATTAGCTAAAATGGTATCTTTTAAAGTATGTTATTTCAACAAATAGTGGCATCTGACACAAAGTACCATACTGAATGTGAACATCAACATTGTTTGTTTTATGTTTGTAGCTAGTGCATGAAGGTTCTAGGTCCCGCAAACATGTCCGGCAATGGTTTGAACTTTTTTTTTTCTAAAAAGTAGCTTACCAGACATCTGCCTTACGACCAGGGAATAAGTTAATATTAACAAAATTGTGATATAAAACTTAGAAACTTTCTAAATTTACATAGTATTATCCTTTCGTTTTATTTTCATAATTTAAAATTTAAATCTGCTGTGTCATGGCTTCAAAAAGCAGCCACAGAAGATCTAAAAAATTCACAAAATTAGCTACACTCAGTTGACAACAAATTAGTGTGGGAGTTTTTAAAGCATTAAAGGAATTCAACACGTGAAATGTAATGTTTCTGGCTGCAGAATTATATTGAAACACACTATAGATTTATACTCTAGAGTATGTCTTTAAAAAACATTCTTCAAAATTAAAAGGCTTGAAAAGTAAGCTTTATTTTATGTGGTCAGACGTTTCAATTGGCCATAAAAATTGATAACTATGATATAATTGCGTTAAAATTTGTATCATATGTAGAATACAAATGTATTTCCCCATTGTCGAAAATTACGATAAGTGATACGTCAATCGATTAAAAATTTAGCGCAAATTACGAATGGGCAATTGTTGTTCTCAGTCAAATCAAATTTTGCAAAAAATGTTTGCCAAAAAGATTGTTTAGTGTGACTTACTCAAAGTTACTGGCCAGGATTGCAGTAAGTGATATGTCCATCGAACAAAAATTTCATGGAGGTTAGGACCTGACAAACTAAACCTAAAGAAAACCTAAAAGGAACCATAATATCTAAACTTAAAGAAAAACTATTGAAATCCTAAAGAAGACCCATTTAAAACCTAAATAAATACGAAAGAAAACCTTAACAAAAAAAAAATCTGGTAACCTAAACATAAAGGAAACCTAAAAGAAAACCTTAAATGATAGTATCCTGCTTCACCATCGCATATATTATATAATAAAATATATATTATATATTTTAAATATTATATATTATATTTACCTGCATTATGTAAATCAAAAAATTTGAAAAATAATTTTGTTATAAAATCTAGATACTTTTCAAAAATTTGACTTGGGAATTCAAATTTGTAATCTACGCTAAATTTCTAGTCGATTATCGTATCACTAACCGGAATTTTCGAAAGCTAGGTTATTTGATAGGTTAGTTAGAGTTGAAAGGTTAGACCGTTATACTCGAACCTTTCACCTAGCTCTTGAAAAAGAGATTAGAACTTTACGGATTTATTTTGAACCTTTTATGTTCTATTTGTGGCACTCATAGTAATTGGATCTGGAATATTCAAAGTAACTGTTCGAAATTTTCATTAATTTTATTTGATATCTTGAAGTTTAACGTGACAATATGCTCATTATGCTAATAGATTTATCTTATAAAAATATCTTGAATTGTAACAACATTGTTGACTAAATTCCAGTATAAAGCATTCATATGAATCACAGAAAATCAGAAAAAATCACCTTACTAATTCGATTATTCGAAAACCTACCGTTATTGGAACAACCTAATCTTAACAGACCAAAAATCCAACAAATTTTTAGTCACCCATTATCAGATCCAATGGTAAAAGTCCCATCAAAAACATCAACCCTCTAAAAGTAAATCTCCCTCAAACGTATCCAATTTAAAATTAGCTTTCATTGGTGTTATTTTAGTGTTATATCCTTAAATGGTAGCTAAACTTGACAAATAAATACGTCGACAAAGAATACCTACATATGGCTTGTCTAGTTAAGCAACTAACCATAATTGGGATTAATTGAAAACAAATTTTTTAGTGGTTATTCAAATGTCATTCCTTCGAAATGCAAATGCAATTTGTATCCTTTTTGTACCGTGAGAATATAATCTTTATGTTCCAGTTTGCCTGTAATTGTTTTGTAAAAAATAGATTCCTGTTACTTAGTTTCTAAGATATTCTAGAGAATACAACTTATATGTAAAAAGTTGAGAAGTTTCAATGGCAAAACCCTCTAAACTTAATGTGTAACAATGCTAAAATAATGCCCGATTACTTTTATTTCCGTTGAAGACACATTTTACAATCAGTTAACCTTTATTCCTTTCACTTTACTTGTCGATACACACACCTAGATCGGGATTAAGCAGAATTGCTGCAATTTTTGCAACATTTGAAGCGTAGATCTTCTCATATAGGCCTTACTTGAATAAACAATAATATCAACAAAATAAATTCAACACTTCTAATAAAATTTACATTTAATTCATTTGAAATTATTTGGTTTTAATTAAAAGATTTTTAGAACAAAATTTAATTTTTCCGTTATAAGGATTTAAAAAAATTGTTTATTTGAGGAAGACTTTGTAAAACAATTTATAAATCAAGTCACTCAAGTTGAAAGGTTTTCTTCATTTGCATAGTTCACTTAGGACTGTAGAATTTTGCCACATTATATAAACTTTTTAAAATTTTACATTCCGAAACGTAAATCCTTGATTGTTTTTGATTCATTTCCATCGAAACTTTGCAATTTCGATGGGATCGTTTCCTATTTGTAACATCACAATTTCAGTTTCAGGAGACATAAAATGAATACAATCTCTGATCATGTTAGGATTTCCGTAATCCGTTTTTAATTTATCGGATAATGTTTCAAACTTGCTCATAAAATCCTTTGATAGGACGGTGAAACAATCGGAAATCATATTCGATGTTGAGTTATATTTGTCAATATAAACTTTCACGACATCTACGGAATAATCCGGACCCAGAGCAACCTTGAGGTCAAGACATTCTTCAAGAGCTTCTGGACCGTACATACATTTGATATGATCCTTTAGACTTCTAGCTGTTTCTCTAATAGTCACTACAGATAAGATTTTCACTGTATAAATTACAACATACCAGTAACAAATAGAAAGTCGCCACATATTGGTAAATGTTGCAATTACGTTTACTAAGAAAGTTATTTGATTATTCGGTGAAAATATAAATCAACGAAACACAGCAACATTGATCTGGCAATTGGATGATGCTCTTTATAAGGTTTAAATATCTTTGTTTTTATTGAGGTTAATAAAAGTTGAGGATATTTTTTAATCACCTTTAATTTATGTTTATTGTGTATGAAAAATAAATTCTTGTATAGTTAATAGTTATTCCCAAGGACGCCCATTTTATGCGTAAAATTTAAAAATATTATGCGGCATTTACAAAAAAATTATGCGATATTATGCGCGGTGATTTAAAAGCTTACATTGACTTTCTGATGCACATCAATACCTTGGAAAGAATTTGTGTGGTTATATATGAGCACCACGGACGTTCATTTATCAAAACCAAGTTGAATTAGAGCCATGAATTTCAAAAATTTATTATCCCCGACAAAGAATACACCCAGATATTGGTAGATTTAGCAAAATTTTTTAAATCTAACTGGTTAAATGTGTTCGATAAATAAAAATCATCAAATTATTGATATTCGAACAACAATGCGCTCTTACGATGGTACAAAATGTACTAAAAATTGTAAAAGTGCGACGAAAAATAAATTATGCGTTTAAGTTGAGATTATGCGTTATTATGCGAATTAACATTGCGTTAATCGGCTTCATTTTTCATAAATCGTGAAGATCCTAAGTATCATCAATTAGTGTTGCTTCGCTGCGATTATGCAAATGCATAGAAACGTCGTCCTTGGATTCCTAACCAATCCATATGTAGCTGTAATATGGTTGGATTTATATTTCAAATCTACATCCAGTAAATTTTTTACGTCGAGTTATTCAAGTCAGCTCTAAGGGGTTATTAAAAATATTTTCCACATACCGTATTTCTCGGTTTAAATCCCCTGGGGAATTATTTTCAAACCGGACAAAAGGTGGGGAATTATTTCGAGGGGGAATTATTTCGAGGTGGGGAATTATTAATTGGAAGTGAAAATTTTGCTTCTTTTATAGTTGTTTACGTCTTATAAGTGGTAAAAATAAGATGTGAGAAACACGGATGAGCAGTTAACTAAAACTAATACTAATTTTTAACTCTTTAGATTTAGTCCCGTATGGGGGTGTCTAAGTATATTAACATTTTTGTATCTAAAATGATTCTTGTGACACCTAAATAAATTACATTCAATTCAATTCAATTCAATTCAATTTATGTAATTAGTACCACTTGCCTTTAAGATATGAACTATCCTGACACTTAAGAATTCCAAACACATATAATTTAAATTATTTTGTAATTAGTTGTAAAACGAATACTCTAATTATATTTTAATCTAACTTTAATATGCATAAATATTAAAATCGTTGTGTATATATACCTTGAAACTCTACTTTCCAAATTGTACACAATTTCTGGTAAAAACGCTAAATAACGATGCAGAAAGTCACAATCCTCCTTGTCGCTTGCTTTCTTCTGGTTGCAGGAACAGGTAAATTCATCTTTTGAAATAGTTTATTGTAAATAAATATGAGATAAAAACATTAACATATATAAAGAATAATTTTTTACTAAAAAAGCGAGATGTAGAACACGGTAAAGTTTGGAATATTAAGAAATACTTTAATTAAAAAAAACGTGTTCACCACAAATCACAATATATCTCAATTAGTAATTGTATTGGTATTCAAATATGACCTGCAGTCTGAATTAAATTGGTATATTATTAGACAAAGATTTTGTTATAAGAAATGTATTGTTTCAGTATTTTGCAGTCAATATTATACATTATTTTGTCTATGTAGTTTTGAAATCAGAAAAATTATTAATCATTTCAAAAATCCATTTTCCACAGAGAATTTACGATTTTCATCTGCATTAGCACAGAATTGTTTTGTTTTTGGATTAAAAATTACATCTGTTAACCAAAAAAGGGATGTGTTTGATTTTGTGGAATCTTTCATTTGGTTTTAGCTGCTGATAGCTGTATCACACCGAAACACCTGAGCAATACTGCTTGTGGTAGTGACAGTGACTGTTCATCTGTATGCTCCGGGGCAATTTCTACCAAATGTATAAAAGCATCGGGAAAGTACAACAGTTTCTGCTGCTGCTTGAATGATTCAGCGGAGAAATGCTGCACATATAGTGGAAATTGGAGGAACTGTTACGTTGGTTGATTTCTTCATACTATTCCATAATGAACTCACTGATCACTATTATCAAACTATTTTCTTGAATCTATTGTTCTTACTTTCAATTTTTTTTTGAATTTGGCATATAATATCAATATCAAATAAAATTTAAATGAATTTTAATCAGCAACTACAAATGTAAGTCATAATGCTAATTTATCTGAAAACACTGGAATAAATAATCTCGAATTAAATAGCATATTAGCATATGTGAGCCCTCGACGGGATTTACATATTACAGTTTTCCAAACAAACATGTTAAAATTGGAGTTGTGTGCGGTAGTCATTATATTGTAGTATGATTTAGTCAGTGAACGACATGTCGTCATCAGAAATTTCGAAAATTTCTACACAGACACTGCTATCAACAGAATGTTCTAATCTTAGAACAGCATTTTGAGTAGATTTAATTAATTCCATGTTTCTTTCAATTAGTCTATCTCGAATCCAATATTTCTCTTCATATTTTTGAGTTTTGACTTCTGTATCATTTGTGGTGGGGCTAACCCACCACTTTGAGATTGAGACAGGAATTGCCACAAAAATTTGGTGGGGTATGATCCCACGTCTTGGGTTTTCCGGACCCAACGCACTACCACTTGTGCTACAGAGCCGATTTGTGGAATCATGTCCCCAATCTCAATACAAATCCGAAACTCACCTGTGCTTCCCATTGTCACAGGTAAGGAGTCTACTGTCTCATTTATGAGTACAGTATATGAGATTGAGTCTTATGCTCAATTTCCCATACGAGCGACTGCAGAGTATTTTCTTAATAAAATTTGAATGTGAAGATAGAAGAAGTTAAATTCTAATTCTAGGTCTACATGCATAATAAAGACGCGACAAGGAATTTGAATTAAACGAGCGAAGCAAAAAACTTCACATAGTTTTTCGACGAAGAATCATACGCACTTACATAGTCGAGTTTGGTTATAATAGCAAAAGTGGACCAGGGAAATGAGTTCAGTATAACTAGAGTTTATTACAGCCGAATAAAGTAGACTACCTAAAAATGTTCACTTTATTAGGAACTGTAAGATAAAATGTAACTAGCCATTGGGAAATACTCACCATAATGTAGAGATTTCTTCTCACATTTGAAATACGCTTGGTATGTGTTGCAAACACATTATGAGTCTGTTTTGTCCATCGCTCCATCCGTTTGTCCCTTCATGCTCTAGCTCAGAAACAACGTCATGGATCGAGATTGGATACTCACTAATGTATAGCTTATTCTCTAGTAACGGACTTGTTCAAATATGAGCCATATTTGTCAACACTGATATAGCTTGAGCAACGTTTTCTCCAAACTCCAATTTTACCTTCTGGGATTTTACAAGTTAAATGTATGGAGTCGAATATTTCGAGAACTACTGGATGGATCGAATTGAGTTTATCACTGGATAGCTCTTGCATCAAACCACTTTTTTATGCCGTGCGGAATTTTACGTGCATGTTTTACGTGCACAGTGGATGTCGGCATGGGCAGTAAACTTTTAATACTTGCATTTTGTACATTTTAATGCTCTTACGACGATTATATTCGCACTGTGCAATTCCCTTCCTTTTCTTTCACCAACTTAAATGTTTATAAAATGTTTTTCACCCGGATCGTGAATTGGTGAATTTCACAATTCCGGTGTCCTTATTAGGTGTAATTTAATATTGTACTTGGAAATTAATATCAAGGAAATGTTTCACAATATTTTTATTTAATTGAATAACTGGTAAAATTTTCGTTCAATATTTAACGTGAGTGGGTACGGCCTTTTTGATTTGTTATTAAAATGACGGCGTCAATTTTTTGAGAAATTCCAATATCTATATCCTGCTTGCATTAGGGAGGATATACTTCAGAACAATCGCTAGCGGATAGTAATTTATTGTAAGTTCTAAAATAAGTCAAAAGTCCGCCAAAATAAAAGGATCGGCACACGTTGACACAATAAAATATTATGCAATTTTAGCCATATTAGATGGCTATTTACTAATAATTTTTTTTAACTATCTTCAAAATTATTTGAATCCGCTTATTAGGATGAATTTGGTTATTTATTCTTGATGGATACGTCAACTTGAGCACATGCAGTAGTCAAAAAATCTTCTCCAAATCTGTTGGGTCTGATGCTAACTCTTAGTGGAATTTTGTCACCCTGTAAAAAATTATATTTTCCTCAATTATCATTTTTCTTGATTAAAATTTAAGATTATTTTTAACTAGATTAGGTTTATGCTGCTTTCTGCTCAATAGAAGCTGAATACAAAATAAATCTTCAAATCTGAAAAATGACAACAAATCACGTATCCACACCGCCGACCCATGTACAATAGCAACAAGATATTTTTTGAATTGGTCTTACATATATACTTAAAAGCATTCTATATCCTAATATCATAGGTTAGTAAAAAAAACCCTTAGGTCTCGAATCTTTGATAGTTTACCTTTGGAAGGGATTCTGGAATTTTAAATGTAAATTTGGCAATGATGATGGATCCTGGATGGACAGGACATTTTGTGGAGCCACAAGCATCACCTTCTAGAAATACAATTGGCAGTCCAAATATAGTTGTTGCAACTCTATAGTCCACTTTTGGTGCCTCAGGGTGGTCTGCATGAGCAGTGGCGACAATTTCGAAGTTATATTCAATGCCAGGAATCAATTCACAATGACTAGAACCATCTTCGCAATCTGACACGGAGAATTCGTTAATGGTGGCAAGTTTTGCAGAAGCTGGTAAGAAATTATGATAACTATTTGAGAACTAAATAAAGAACAAATGGCTACGTTTTTGGTTTTCCGGCAAATTATAAAGTTCCAAATCCTCATCATTATTGGTAAAAACGAACAAAAAAAAGTAAAAACCATGGCATTCAAAGCAAAATATAGAGTTATTTGTATAATACAAATTACTTTCTACATTAAAACTTCAAAAAATACCAACGAGACGGAGAAGTTTAGAAGTATTTGCCGGCTAGAACATTGCGACTCTCAACTAATTTCTCTTCTAATCGACATAATTTTTATTCCTATAAATTGCCCTCCCCCTTTCTAAAAAAATAACCTTGCAGAATAAAATGCAGGTTCTTATTAAATTAAACCCATACTTGGAATGTTTTGTCCAACATGTTACCTGGTCATGTCCTTCAATTTCTTACAGTTATTTGAACGCGTAAACATGTGAATGAGATTTGGTTAAAGTAGAGAGTCTTTTAGAGTAAGAATTACCATTAGATTTGTATGCCGCGTAATTTAAAAGTGTAAAACTTAGTTTTGCAGTTAATTGCTTGAAGGCAGCACAAGCAAACCCACGTTGTCAGTTTAATGAGCATAAAACTGACTTATTTAAATAACACTGTACATATAATATCATTGGAGTTTAAATAAAATTACCGAACAATGTATACGAAAATTAATCATGTACTGTGCTTACCACACTCTGTAAAGTTGACTTTGCCACCATTGACTAAACCGACGCAGAGGAGTGTTGCAATCACAACCTTGAGCATTTTTGCGTTCAATTTCTATTTTTAAACTCGATTAAAACTTACTATCAGAAATTAGAATATGGAATGAAAATATGGTTTATAGGGAACTATTTTATACCAAAAGTAAATGAAAAAAAGTATAACTAATGAAGTTGATACTAGAGCTCATCTCATTGGTGGATCTGTTATCAGAAGTAAGTACTTTCTGACACCTTGTAACGCAGATGTCATTTTATATAATCCACATTAATTTTTATTGGTCAACAAGCACTTGACTTGTTTTGAGTATAAATCCGGGTATGGCTAAATGACATTGGATAACATTTGTAAGTTCAATTTTGAAGTGAATATGTAATGTAAAACAAAGGAAAACATTTTATGGAAGATTTGTTATCATGGGAGAGAAGGAGTCATTAACAAATTCGTCACGTATCAATTTCTTCAGAACTGGAATGAATTAATCATTTAATTACTGCTATAGAAATCCGATTAGGTATCTCAACGCAACCATTTCAAATTTTAATTGATCCAATGTACTTTCAAAATTGAGCATTGGAATCACTTCTTTCATCACCAAACATCAAGCAAACAATCTTTAAACAAATTAAATTAACATTCGTATACTGTACTATTCACCGCCAGATGCAATCAAATTTTTAAGAGAAATATCATTTGAACGACTTTCATTTCATTGCAAAATTAATAATTTTTTTTCCACATAACTTTTTAACAACTGTCGTTTTGTGTATTTGAAAAAGAAAACGGGTAAAACTTGGTGATGAACAAGGTAAATTCTCAAAATAATACGCTACAAGGCACACAAGCAGTAAGTTGAAATTAGGAATTAATTATGAACTTAAATAATGATGTCGTAGACTAATAAACTTAGGTCATTCAATTGAAAAGAAGAAATAAGAACTAAAAAGTTATAAAACTTAGAAATACGAATAAATAATCAAAGTTCATTATAACAAGCACTGGATATAGCGACAAGCCTATTATAATAACACAAAAATCCCTCTTTAAAACTATAACGATAAACTTGTCGTTTATAACAACATCAGCTATAATATAATTCCGTTATAAAAACGTCATTTTACCAAAAATTTCTAGTCTTCTTTTCTCTTTAACAACAATCACTAAGAATTTAAATCATTTAGGATAACTTTGATTGATTTGTTTATAATTTTCTATCTAACTATAAGTAAAGTTAGCGTTGCATTAAAGAATGTTTTGTGCAAGTCTTGATCTAATGTTTGAATTTTTGGTGAAAAAGAATCTAAGCACCTTTTAACACCAGCCAAACAAACATTTTGTCTATAGTTTACACACTTTCTCCATATAATTCTATTAAAAACATCGTATTATATCCGATATAACAACAGTCAATTCTAGCAGCTATTATATCCGAAATAATAACAACCAATTCTAGCAACTAAATCTGACGACTCCAACATTTTTATAACGAGCTTTGACAGTATCCCAATTCATTGCATCAGTAGACCAATAGCTAATAGTCAATGTAGTTTTTTGTAAATAATTAGCGTACTAAAAGTCTTCAAATTGAATCAAATCAGCACGGTAAGGCAGTCGAATAGACCAATTAACTAAAATTTTGCTATAAAGTTTAAGAATATTTGAAAATATCTTTGCATAAAGTAAAACTTAACCCATGGTGAACATTGCCATAATTAATAATCACTATGTATTTTTAAATATAGGGTTAAATCAAATTAGCTTTATAGGTATTAACCAATTCGGTAGATTAGCACTGTTTAGATCCTATTTTATCTAAAAATACTTGTAGCATCAGATTTGGCATAGAACTAGCCAAGTTTTCGCAAAGTTTTGTTTCCGCTTTCTCCCAAACCTATTCAAAATCATTTTAAGCTAATCCAGCCTCCACATTGGTTCCCATCAGCGATTATTTGCAACAACGAGTCTCCCAAACGTCGTCACTATGATTTAGGGTATATAAATAAACTTAAATCGTAATTCTCTTCAGAAATGAAGTGGAAAAAAATGCTTTCTGTAACCTCCAAACGATACATTTACGCTAAAAAGTGAATAAATAAAATTATAAATTCTCATGTGCATCGACACTAGCAGTAAGGTGTTATGTTAACTGAATTTCGATACTGGAAATTCATCGTAACCCTCAAATAGTCACACATGTAGCCATGGCACAAAATTGAAGTGGCGAAATGTGAGCCGGAGTAATGAAAAGTTGCAAAATTTTGACTATTTACAGATGGTATAAAACATCAAATAAAAGTAATTATTATTATGAATTATGTACCTTCTGATCTCCTGATTTAAATTAATAAAATATAATTCGAATACAGATGAATCGAAAAATCATTGAATGAAGCTTTTTCCTGAACAAGGGACAACTTCGGAGGTTAATTTTACTAAAATAGGTTCTGGCAAGTGGTGTCACAAATAATTGGTAGTGAGAAAGGTGGGAGTTGCAAATTTACTTATAATTCGTTTTTGTTTCAATTTAATTTCAAAAAGAGAAAAAAAAAGTATTCAGATAAAAATTTTCGTTTAAGTTTATTTTGTTGTATTACAGGTCAACGGCCTATTTTTGTAAGAAATGACGAAAAATTTGTGGAATACCCCTATCAATAATTCGGATAACTCATTTATCAATCGAACGGAAATTTAGAGTAAATTATGAATCCGACATACAATNTTTGTAAGAAATGACGAAAAATTTGTGGAATACCCCTATCAATAATTCGGATAACTCATTTATCAATCGAACGGAAATTTAGAGTAAATTATGAATCCGACATACAATGTTGGTTAGTGGAGTCACATTTTGGTAGTGGTCACAACATTTTGGTAGGAAGGAAGTTGTTCCGTAAAATGCTTCAATTAGTGTAAGCCCTACCATTTTCAAAATAATGAAAACGATGTATCTATTTTCCAAAATAAATAGACAAAATTAATGTCAATCACTTCATCAAAAATCTGGAAATGTCACAAAGTCATTAATAAATTTTTTTAATTAAAAAATGCTTCAATAAATAAGGTTTTCAAGTCGCAAAATAAGGATACGGTTACAGTGTGGGAAAGTCACGATGTCGATGACGGGGACGGGTATAATAAGTGAAGGTTNCAAAATAAGGATACGGTTACAGTGTGGGAAAGTCACGATGTCGATGACGGGGACGGGTATAATAAGTGAAGGTATGATTTTCCTTTAGTTTGAGAAATGTAAGTTGCAGATGCGCGCTTATGATTTTTTAGTGAGCATTAGTTTCAATTATTATAACGCTGATCCAATTTTACACTTCTGATTTAGATTAGTTCAGGTTTGAGTTTGATACATGAGTGGTGACGGAAATACCACTTGTCACTTGCTTACAAACATCTGTTAGATTGAGGTCAGCAGCTAGATGCTGTCTACACCTGTTGTATTGATGCCTATCAGTTTTCACCGCCCATTTTGAAGGTCATTGATGACCTAAACCCACTTCAGTACAGTGTCCTACGTTGTTGAGTTTTGTGTCTTTTACAATTTTTATATTTTCTGTTTCGCCATTTGCTAATACTGCACCTGTTGAAANCAAAATAAGGATACGGTTACAGTGTGGGAAAGTCACGATGTCGATGACGGGGACGGGTATAATAAGTGAAGGTTATGATTTTCCTTTAGTTTGAGAAATGTAAGTTGCAGATACGCGCTTATGATTTTTTAGTGAGCATTAATTTCAATTATTATAACGCTGATCCAATTTTACACTTCTGATTTAGATTAGTTCAGGTTTGAGTTTGAGTACATGAGTGGTGACGGAAATACCACCTGTCACTTGCTTACAAACATCTGTTAGATTGAGGTCAGCAGCTAGATGCTGTCTACACCTGTTGTATTGATGCCTATCAGTTTTCACCGCCCATTTTGAAGGTCATTGACGACCTAAACCCACTTCAGTACAGTGTCCTAAGTTGTTGAGTTTTGTGTCTTTTACAATTTTTATATTTTCTGTTTCGCCATTTGCTAATACTGCACCTGTTGAAAATCTACTTAAAAAAAAATTTTTTTTTTATTGAAGATCAGTGAAACCACTGTTTATGTACAGAGTCCACCAAATTAATCCGGGCCTGCTTTCTCCGTCTTTCATCAAAAACGGTTTGGGGCAGGCGATAAACAATTAGTAAATAATAGAAGTGAAATTAATTTTATTATATCACTATAAAATGTTTCGATTAGATATTCTATTGCGAAGCAATGGAGTAAAACAGAGAGACAGAGTCAATATTCGCCCAGTTTATCCTTGCCTGCAGCATATACATCAATATTAATCCTACGCTCATCGTAACCGGAATGTTTTTGAATAGTTTAACTCTACTATCTTTTTTGCGGCAAAGGTGATTATAAAAAATTCAATTCCATCGGCAATGTTTTCACTCATAAGTAGTGGTGCAACCGTTTCGTTTCGTTTTTCAGAACAAACGGAAACGAAACGAAAACGAAACGGTATAAATGAAGGCAAAAATGAAAACAAAACGAACCGAAACAAAAACTAAACCAAACCAAACGGAAAACGGTAAAAAAGTTGGTTGAGCAAATCTATTTATTACTTCAGAATAATTATAAATGTTGGAATGAATCCATAATCTACTCTTTAAACTTACCTATACTCCTACACTATGGTCGGTTTCCCAAAATTTTTGCCACTACAGCCTCGCTAAAAGCAATAACACACTCTCTTTTCTTTTTAAACGAAAGCCAGTACTTATGAAACACATTCGCGAATAGTTTCCCCGCACATTTTCGCTTGTTTTGCAGAATTTCTGGACCAATTGAAAAAAGCCATTCAACAGAAACTCCGGTGCCACAGACTGATAAATAATCTTGAGCCATTTTTGACAAATTCTTATACTCGATTTTATGAACCTAAGTAGAATTTAAAAAATAATTAAAACTAATAAATTTAAAAATTAATGCCAGCAAAATACCTTCCACCATACCAATGCTCCTTGCTGTCGGATAGGCTAACCGCTAAATACTGAATAATTTTAGGTGTCCGCGTAGATAATTTTCTAAAAAGTGTTTTCAGAAATCTTAAGAAACGAATCAGTAATTTTATTAATATGGACAAATAAGCGCCGAAAAGTCGAAGTGCTACACGTGGTGTTATTATATGAGCGTTTAAAAAATCGACTCATGCACTTTTGATTGAAAAGTGTTATAAAANATACCAATGCTCCTTGCTGTCGGATAGGCTAACCGCTAAATACTGAATAATTTTAGGTGTCCGCGTGGATAATTTTCTAAAAAGTGTTTTCAGAAATCTTAAGAAACGAATCAATAATTTTATTAATATGGACAAATAAGCGCCGAAAAGTCGAAGTGCTACACGTGGTGTTATTATATGAGCGTTTAAAAAATCGACTCATGCACTTTTGATTGAAAAGTGTTATAAAACTTGTCGTTCTTTGATTAAAATTATATGCAATTCGAGTTTATGTAAACAAATTTGCCGGATATCCGATATCCAGCAACCAAGTATTACCGGATACTTGATATCCGGCATACCTGCTGGATATACATTGTAGAATTTGCTCAAAGTCCGATCGGTATATTTTTGATTTATGTATTGCTTATCCAGACTTTACAAATGTTTAGAAACCAATGGTTTTGTTCATTTACTCCAACGTTTAATGAAATAGTTGTGTAAACCTTCTATCGTTAATTATTTCTAAAATTAATTGGCTCGTGACTTGCGACTCAGAGTAAGGTTCAATCAATATTAAATCTTTTGAAAACAAAAAATCCTTTCCCAATCCCGTACCCTAACTTCCCCAACTATGAATAGCAGTCTTCGCAACATAAATAAACCTCTAATGGCAGAATTAATAGGAATACAAAAATTGTAAGAAGGATACAAGTCCACTTAACAAATTTTACTTTAAGAAATTTCAAATTTTTTCAAAGGCATTTTCCGTTTTGACCGTTTTCCGTTTTGTTTTGTTTCGGTTCGTTTTTTACTCCAAAACGGTAAACGAAACGGATAATTCGTTTCATGAAAACCTAAAAACGAAAACAAAAATGAAACGGACAACGGTTTTTCGTATCGTTTTAAAACAAACGGTTGCATCACTACTCGTAAGTTTATAGTGCAAAAACTAGATGGAGAATCCTGATTCATGTAGAAATAGTCTAAATTCTAACCAGTGCATAAGATTCTATGATTTTGAATAAGTAATTAGTAGTTGCAGTTGCAACTATTGTCGCTTGTCTCGGGGTTGTAACAGAAACAAGTCTCAGACAAGCTTGAGAATGTTTGCATATTACCATGTACCATTGTCGTATCAGGTCCGGATACGAAACGAAACAAACTGACACAATACGTTATCGTTTCTCAAATATCAAGACACCACTTGTCTTTACCGTGTCTAGACAAGGTAATTTTTGCAGCCCTATAAGGGAAGCATATACGATGCTATGCGGCTCCAGTGAGTTTTGTTGCTATTCTAAGCATATTCATAAGTTCAGAATTCCCAACAGTTTTTTCACTTTGTTTCCTATTACATAAAATTAATTTCCGCTGTTACCAACGAGATATTTTCGGTATTACTTTGACTTTAGTTTGCTATTATACTAAATAATTTCATCTATATTTCACTTACGATGGAGTTACACTTAAAAATGTGATTATAAGCAGTAAAAAAGTAAAAAAATGCTCTTATAAGGTTATACATAAAAAATAAATAATCATTTTGCGTATACTTAAGGTTTTTCGACTTTAATAAACAAGCGATAGTTGAAAAGGTTATGTTATATCTTATAAACAGAAATTAATTTAAAAAGTGTAACTGGGTGCCGTTGACACCCAGCGATGAGCTCCGTTAACTAGCAACTGTGAAATGTAACTTATGAAATCTATAATCAACCTGTTTGCTTGTTGTCGACTGTGTTAATTCAAAAAAACTTGAGTAGAAATTATTTTTTCTGAACATTTTTTTGAGGTATAACAACCTTATCAAGAGCCGCTTTCTCTGTTGTCAAGGAACCTTGTCGATACTTAAAGCGATGCACAATGTTTTATTACGTCTTACTAAACAACTACCGTATTACGTGGATTATAAGTCTTTTATTGTTTCTATTTGGCTTTACAAACCTATGTCTCTTTCCGCTTTCTTCGGGTTATTCTTATTATATCAAGCATTTCTAGTTAGTTCTCATCATAGAGTAATTTTAAACCTAATTTTGTGGCTAATTCTATTAATGGACTTCTATATTAAAGGTAAAATTTTTTAAACTTAAGATTGATAATAAATTATAATTAGTAAATTCAATTGAAATTAGTAAATTAATTCAAGTTGCATTAGTGATTTAGTTTTTGTTGACAAATTAAGTACTCTTGTCAACAATCCATGTCTCTTTCGTCTGTTACCAGATTTTTTCTATTATGTCAAGTATTTGTAATTGACTCTCATCAAAGGGTAACTTTTAACCTAATTTTGCAGGTAATTCAATTTTTAGTTGCCTCTATTTGGGTTTACAATCTCCAGACTCTTTCCACTTTGTTCGGATTCTTCCTATTATTTCAACTATTTATAATTAGTTCCCANACTTTGTTCGGATTCTTCCTATTATTTCAACTATTTATAATTAGTTCCCATTATAAAATACTTTTTGAAACTAAATATACTTTCTTTAGGTGTCTCTATTTATAAAACATTTAAATATATTAAAATANTCTCATCATAGAGTAATTTTAAACCTAATTTTGTGGCTAATTCTATTAATGGACTTCTATATTAAAGGTAAAAATTTTTAAACTTAAGATTGATAATAAATTATAATTAGTAAATTCAATTGAAATTAGTAAATTAATTCAAGTTGCATTAGTGATTAAGTTTTTGTTGACAAATTAAGTACTCTTGTCAACAATCCATGTCTCTTTCGTCTGTTACCAGATTTTTTCTATTAATGTCAAGTATTTGTAATTGACTCTCATCAAAGGGTAACTTTTAACCTAATTTTGCAGGTAATTCAATTTTTAGTTGCCTCTATTTGGGTTTACAATCTCCAGACTCTTTCCGCTTTGTTCGGATTCTTCCTATTATTTCAACTATTTATAATTAGTTCCCATTATAAAATACTTTTTGAAACTAAATATACTTTCTTTAGGTGTCTCTATTTATAAAACATTTAAATATATTAAAATAAAATTGTGTATGAGAAAGTGATATAATAGTAACTGTCCACCTTCTGTAAATCTCGTGCATCAGAAATAACATACACACACAAAATGAAAATTATGTCTTATGAACAAATGTGTTTTATAGATATGAGCGTTCGTCTTATATCCGTAACTTTCGGCAACAAATTGTTCTGCTGAGTCTCATGATATGACCTAATATCCGTAAAATTATTTAAAGTCTACTTAATTCAGAGTGTTTTACAACCAATTGATAAAAATACAAGAGAAGTTGGTGATGACTGGGATAACTAATTGCAAATTTTGCACATCTTATAATTTCACTTATTTTATTCTTACATGTTCAAAACATAAACTGGATCTTGACGAACAATAAGAAATCGCATCGAATGTCGCAGTTTTTTGTGTCGACATTTTTAATTTCAGTTAATACCATTGCAATGCATGTCGTTTCAGCTTCTGATTGCCCGCATATACAAAGTTGCAGAATAGTTTCAGAATAATTGCAGGCACCATAAAAAAGGATTTATAATTGTTTATTATTAAATATTGAAAATATTGGAAATATTGAAGTGTCTAGACTTGTTAAAAAACCCAGTAAAACCAAATAAACCAGCCTTAAACCATTAAAAAAAATAATATACGGAATAGTACAGAGAATTATTTGGAAATTGGCAATCGATTTCTTCTTAAGGAAGGTGACGCTAAAAAAGACGCCGAGCAGATACAGAAGTTTAGATGATAACGCAGAAGAGAAGACATTCATTCACTGGACATGTTATTAACAATTCTCGTATTGCATTCATCTTTCACAAATTAATTTCGCCCCGGTACATAATTTTCAAACATTGTTTTAAAATAGTATCGTATGCAACTACCAGCTTCCAATTAATTATGTGGTATCAGGAAAATGCCAAATTTAATCGCAAATTAATAAGGCACAAAATTACCTTTTTAAAAACCGAATAATATTTCAACTTATATATAACGTACGAATATACGTACCAATTGATCCTCGAATTCATCAACCAATAAATTTTCTCAAACATTTTTTGCAATTGTGCCAAGAAATTACTTACTTTATGAAAGATAATGTTAAGAAAACTGTTGTTTTAAGAAATTATGAATGTAAATATTTTGCCTTATTTTTTACATTTAGAAATTGTTACATTTTTTTTTGGTTGTCCTTGATGATAATAAGATGGTTGTCTCTGACATGATTTATCTCAGTGTTGTTTTTCTATTGTAAGGAACAAACTAAATACCCTTCCATCCTTAATATAAATTTAACTTCTTCAATAACGTTCATTTGTGAATTATGGCTGCTAGTTTATCTTAAATTTGTTTACCACAAGTTCCATATCACATTAAGAGAATGCGGCTAATATGATACTAACACCGTATTTCCCATAACCGCAATTTATTTGATAATTATTACGTTTATCACCACAAACTGCTTAATTGTCTTCCAAAGCTCAGACAAAACTGTAAGTATTAGACGACCTAGTACTTTTATCATTTGTAGACACAAACATAATGGTAGAATACAGATTTTGGAACTCACGACTGCCTCAAGTGTTTGCTGCTTTAGCAGGTGTAAAATTGTGTATAATATTTCCTTTCAATTTCAATATACTAAAATAGTTGATTTCTTATTAGCCACTGTGGGTGCCATTGCATTTGGTTCAGCACTAGGATGGTCTTCACCTGCAATTCCATCCCTTGAATCAATAAAACCATTTTATATTTCAGCTGAAATTAAACCATGGATTGGATCTATCCCTGTTGTAAGAATTTCTATTTATTTTATATAACGGGATAAAAAATTAAAAAAATTGTCTCTTTAAAGGTCTTAAAATCGTATAATTTACAGATTCTGGACAAAAATATATTATGTAAAAATCGCAAATTATCTCTAGGGTTATAATTAAATAGAGTTTTTGTGATAAAACTTGACATTTTTTGATNATGTAAAAATCGCAAATTATCTCTAGGGTTATAATTAAATAGAGTTTTTGTGATAAAACTTGACATTTTTTGACCAAAATCATCAGAAATAAGCTATTGCGCGATAAAGAAAACGAGAATAGAATAGTAAACAAGATTTTAGTTACTTAAATTGTTAACCAAACTACCAAAAATGTTCCAAAAAGAGTACCAACGTTGAAGTAAAAGTTAACAAAGTAAAAGGTGCTAAAAGGTTGTTCAATATGAATAGAATTTGTTGAAAAAGTTTCTGAAAGCTATTCTCNATGTAAAAATCGCAAATTATCTCTAGGGTTATAATTAAATAGAGTTTTTGTGATAAAACTTGACATTTTTTGATCAAAATCATCAGAAATAAGCTATTGCGCGATAAAGAAAACGAGAATAGAATAATAAACAAGATTTTAGTTACTTAAATTGTTAACCAAACTACCAAAAATGTTCCAAAAAGAGTACCAACGTTGAAGTAAAAGTTAAAACAAAGTAAAAGGTGCTAAAAGGTTGTTCAATATGAATAGAATTTGTTGAAAAAGTTTCTGAAAGCTATTCTCATTATACGGTGAAAGATTTCAATACCAGGCAAATATCCGTGTAAATTTAATTTTTTCCTCACAGTCGGCTATATTGTAACTCCATTTATGAGAAAGTGACTTTCTGAAGTTACCTTTTCATTGGAAGATGCTGTATAAGATTTCCAAGTTAATTGACAATAATAATAATGAGTAATCTAAATCAATTTCTATTGAGTAGCTTGGAGCTGCCATCTCGTGCCCATTCGCTGGACTTTTTTCCGAAAAACTTGGAAGGAAAAGAACAATTATGACAATGAGTTTTCCATTTATTGCGGGATGGCTTATTCTTGCCTTTGGAGATAGTTCTTTGATGTTGCTGATTGGACGTTTTATAACAGGTAAATTATATGGCTAGAGTGTACTCTTTTTAACTCGGGGGAAACTAAATACACAACATTTAAAAAATTGATATGTTTATTTTCTGTATATACAGTCCAACTAGTATTTTTGGGACGACTGGAAGTTACGTTTGACCCATGCTAATTGCTGGAAAAAGGGGTGCTCCAAAAATTATTGCCAGTAAGACTCCTTAAAGCAAATTTTTTTAGATGATACTGTTTACATGTTTCAGAAAGATTATGCGAAAGTAGAGAGGAGAATTTTTTTAATCAAGTCTCTGCGACATCTAGAAAAAAAGTTACGATTTTTTGAAAATTGTAATTTCGGAACATTCGTTTGGGACACCTAATTTCTCATGTACATTGTCCCAAAAGAATGTTCCGAAATTACAATTTTCAAAAAATCGTAACTTTTTTTCTAGACGTCATAGAGACTTGATTAAAAAAAATTCTCCTCTCTACTTTCGCATAATCTTTCTTAAACATGTAAACAGTATCATCTANTAAAAAAAATTCTCCTCTCTACTTTCGCATAATCTTTCTTAAACATGTAAACAGTATCATCTAAAAAAATTTGGCTTTAAGGAGTCTTACTGGCAATAATTTTTGGAGCACCCCTTTCTCCAGCAAATAGCATGGGTCAAAAGTAACTTCCAGTCGTCCCAAAAATACTAGTTGGACTGTATGTACGAATGTGAATTATACCAGAAAAGTGATTTCTACAAAAATTTTTCTAAAGTCTTGTCTTCGAGAAAAAAAATTGAAAACTAGGATAATCATTGCGTATATTTTACGAAGCTGAAAAATTTTAAGAATCAAATATCTAACAAATTTTAAGTTAGGTTTATTAGTTAGTAGTTTATTTGTTGCAAGCGGGGTTCACCAAACTCTTTTACCTATATGTAACTTTTTTTATAAATTTTCTTGTTTCTATGTTTGTGTATTATTTTGCTTGTTACATATCGTAGTGAAATTTGGTGTAAATAGATGTAATACAGGGTAGGGCATAAGTAAGTACACATCGAAGAAGTGAGTTAGCATGGAGTGAGATCGGGGGTTTCAACCACCTAATTTTTTATACATGGCTTTTGCAGTTAACACTTTCTCCATGTGTACTTACTTTTGCCCTAACTTGTAGAAGTGTTTGCGTAGACTTGTATAAAAATAAAAGACACTTATTATTTACAATTGGGCTTATAGAACTTTAAACATTTTGAAGTAGGGATAGTTGGTGTGAAAATTTAAAGTTTCTTTTGACAGATGAAATTTTTACAGAAACCTTTTTAAGTTTGAATTGTCTTCAAATATGCAGAATGACTGTTGTTATGTTCAAGCTTGTTTAGAACAGGACATAGAGAAGAGAAATGAAAAAATTTGAAAGATTAGATATTTAAGAGAATCAATGGATTTAAAGATAGAATTAATCATGAAATGCTAACTCCCACATCTTCATTTTTGATAGGTATTTGAACCTTAATTGTTCTTAAACAAAGTAACATAAATAACCACTGGTTCAAACTTTTAAGTAAAGCGCTCATTGATCATTTTCACTTGTATAACATTTATGATTTACAAATATAATAGAGAGTTTAAAATATTTATAAACATTGGGCCAATTCCCGTAATTGTATAGAGCGCCTGATAGTATCAAGGCTCATAGTACTTTGAGATTATAGAAAATTTACGGGAACGAAAATGATGGAAAAGTTGTGATAGAATTAACAGCTGTCTATTCGTAACCGAAATGTGTATAAGGAAGATTATCAAGGGGACAACTAGCCTGTGTTCAATCAGTCACTACAGAGTTGAGAAAATGTGTTCCCATCCCCACAACTCCTCTCAAACAGAATTTCTTTCTCTTGAGTTTGAGTGGAGAGGATTGCGTTGAGGGACTATGACATTTATACATGCCTCTGAGTAGATTAGAACTAGTGAGAGCCTCATAGTTTTTCAACAAATCAGAGACCTCCAAAATGAGTCACGTTTCATAGTTGTATTAATCTCATAGTATCATAGTCTTACAGTACTATGAAGCGTTCTTTACAATTGCGGGAATTGGGCCATTATAAATTTTTAAGTCAACTATAAACTTAAAGTACATGTTGCATGAATGTTTTGCAGGTTTCTGTGGTGGGACTTTCAGCGTGACTATTCCTATGTACATAGCTGAAATATCAGATAGTCGAATCAGAGGTAGACTAGGTGGATGTTTTCAGTTGATGCTTAATATCGGGATTCTATTTGCGTAAGTTGGTGACCACTGCACTGGACTTATTGAACTTATAGTGTTGTATCAATTTAGTAAGTTTGTAATTTTGATGTTATAGATATGTCGTTGGTAGCTCTGTAGATTGGTTTTGGCTATCACTCAGTTGCAGTGTGCTACCAGTCATACTTGCAATTCTTATGATATTTATGCCCGAATCACCACACTACCTGTTAAGTCGTGGAAAACTTAGTGAGGCAAGCAGAAGACTCTGTTGGCTTCGTAGTGCCGGACTGTCTGTCAACGTCGACCATGAACTTCGTCAGGTATGGCCAGAATTTACCCAATGATATAAGTACTCACTACTTTAAATTATGTAATATCAACTTGATAAAATTGCTGTACTAGAAGGGCATTGTTTCTTGCATCTAATCAAAAAATTCTGATGCAAGTGCATGTTTGGTAATTTAACGGCGACAGATTTTTACAGTCCGTTTAAAAAAAAAATATGTTCCGTTCTGTATGTAACAAATTTAAAGTGTAACTATTCTAAAAAAATTCCAAAAATTGCAAAAGTTTGAAAAGAGTTAAAGATTAAAGCATAAAACCTAAAATTCTTGCCCAANTATCAACTTGATAAAATTGCTGTACTAGAAGGGCATTGTTTCTTGCATCTAATCAAAAAATTCTGATGCAAGTTCATGTTTGGTAATTTAACGGCGACAGATTTTTACAGTCCGTTTAAAAAAAATATGTTCCGTTCTGTATGTAACAAATTTAAAGTGTAACTATTCTAAAAAAAATTCCAAAAATTGCAAAAGTTTGAAAAGAGTTAAAGATTAAAGCATAAAACCTAAAATTCTTGCCCAANAAAAAAATTCCAAAAATTGCAAAAGTTTGAAAAGAGTTAAAGATTAAAGCATAAAACCTAAAATTCTTGCCCAATAAAGTTTATGAGGGGTAGTTCCTTAGTAACAAATGTATTCACTTGCTGTGTAATTCTGACATTGTGATGCATTAAACGGCTAAATTTCACTTCAGTTGAAATACTTCTCCAAAACGAACCAACTTTTCTAAATTTATTCACAGATTCATGCAAGTATTGAAGAATCAAGAAACTCGAAAGTAAAGTGTGTTGATCTACTTTCCCCGCACATATGGAAGCCTACTGGCATATGCATGTCGCTTATGTTTTTTCAACAATTAAGTGGGATTAATGCTGTTATTTTCTACGCCGAGACAATCTTCACTGACACTGGGTCTCAGATGGACGCAAGTACATCTGCCATTATTGTTGCCCTGGTTGCAGTTGGTGCTACTGCTGTTTCCTCTAGCTTGATTGACAAAGCTGGACGGAAGATCTTGTTGATTGTTTCTGAGACATTCATGACAATATCCTTAATCCTACTTGGGATATACTTTTACATCAAGAGTTTTGGTTCAGAATATGCTGACGTCATTGATTGGCTTCCTATTGTCGGATTGAGTATATTCATTGTAGCTTTTTCACTTGGGATGGGCCCAATTCCATGGGTCATAATGGGAGAATTTTTACCTCAAAATGTAAAAGGTAAGCTGACATCAATTATGGGTAACTAATATACCGTATTTCCTTTAATGATACCCTGGGGTACTATTTTTAAAACTCATCTTCAACACCCGGTATAATTGGAGACCGGGTTACTGTAAGAGGAAGGATATTATTTCTCATTTCGCAAATATTTTTTTTTTAATTTAGTTGATTTCATTAAATATGACTCATTGAAACCCTTTCCATTACATTATGTATAGAGAACTTCTCTAAAAGTTCTTCATAGTTTGAAACATTTTGTTGAGTTGATCAAGTTGAGTAATTCCAAAAATTTGCACTTGGTCAATTGACTTAGAATTTGAAGTGGTGCAGTGCAAAGTGTCTCTCATTTAAAAAGTTGCAAACCAAGAATATTTTTGTATACAGGTTTCCCGCTGGAAAAAAGGCGCTATGTACCACATACTTATTTCAGATTCACAGTTTCTATTCGTTTGCATGCTGGGATTTGTGACTAAACTGTTTTAGTAAAATGTTAATCGTAATAACACGCTAAATTGATTCGAATAGAAATACAAGGAAAAAAATTAATTTCTTTTGTCACTGTCATTTTTCCGGCTTCCTCCACCTTCCCTTGCTTACCCAAACAAGTTGTTGCTATTTTTCTTTTCATAAAAACTAGAAGATACTTGCTTGACACTACAAAATAGTTGGATAGTGTAAGTTTAACAGTGAAATTTAACATGGGCTCCATGTTCTTTTAGCTATTCAAAATGAATATTTTTTTGCAAAAATGAAATCATATCACAAAGCTTAACTAACCGGCATTTTGAAAGTAAAGTTAATGCGATGTCTGATTTAACGGCGTAAATATAATGCGACAGTCCTCGACAGTCACGCTTAAACTTAGTATGTTTTGATCATATTTTATTTCAATTGTAGTAATTTTAAAAATTATTTTCAATTGAAGTAACTTTTAGTATCGATGTCGAAGGTGTTAAAAACTCCAAAGCACTAATAGCGTGATGACGCACTTCTGTAATCTCGTATTTGCCGCTCAAATTTGTCCCTTTGGAAGTGTCCGCTAGTAACATTTGCACGGACCTGTCATAGGTCTATTATATTTAAATTATGAAACTTATGAAACTTCATAATATGCAGTTTTCGCAAACAATGTATGACATATCCGTATCACGCATCCCCACAAATTGAGAAATGGATAGGTGATTCGTTCGGCAATTACTTGTGACTGGGCTAACTCTCTAATGTCTTTTTCCATATTAGGTGTCACGTCAGCGATGACGGCAATGTTGAGTTGGCTTTTGGCATTCATGATAACATCATTTTTCGACCAATTTCAAGATATGGTAGGTGCTGCTTGGTCTTGGTGGATATTTTCAATGTTTTCAGGAGTCGGATTAATATTCGTTATATTTCTCGTACCGGAAACGCGTGGGAAATCACTAGATGAGATACAGCAAGTCTTCGCCTAATCTATTACATCATTGAAGGACATAATATCATTTGAGCAGAAATAATATTTAGAACATCTTTTGTTAGAATAGTACAATTCTGCCAATTCTAGTCGATAATAATTTCAAAATACTTGTGAAATAAAAGTTTTACCCTAGTTTCTGCCACTTTTATCATGACAATTTAACTTGATGTATATGATAATCCTTATAAGCATTTACTCTTTCATCATATTCAGTGACCTATGCATGAACACATAAACCATGACGATGCAGTGGTGAACTTACGAACCCTAACTAAAGAGTAGTGGTCATTCGCGTATGTCGCAAAACTGGAACCAAACCTGCGGCATCATCTAGTCAATGCCAAAAAGAAATTAAGAGTTAGGTTTGCAGTTACGGTGTCACAGGATCGGGACAGCAAAGGTTAAAGTTTTTAATTTTTAAATGAAAATGAAATATTAAACACAAATAGCCCCTAAATAAGATGCGAGAAGAGTTGTTGGAAGTGTGGCGGAATGATTTTTGTGTAGTATTTTGCTCCTGTGGGAAGGTAAGTATCACGGGTTCGAGTCTTGCTAGACATATCTTACGTTTTCCTTGTTTAACAAGTTTNTTTTTCCTTGTTTAACAAGTTTGAAATTTACCTTTTTTATTGCAAGTGGGATTCGTTCATTTAGTTCAAATTAATTTTGGTTTTTATCCTATTCTCTCTGCCTCTATATTTTTCTGTATATTTAAAGCCGAGGCAATTTGGAAAAGGATGCAGCATCACGTAGCCAAAGTGTCTAAAAGTCGGCAAAAGGGAGGTTTACGGCTCAATTACGGTTGATAAAAATTTATCTGTAACGGAATGCATATGAAACTTATTCCATATTATGCTTTGGATAGCATGATTGTTTTTATATTTAATAAAAATTCAACCAAAAAATTTTTTAAATCAACTTGCAATTTTGCCTACGAAAAGAATTCTAATTTCATATAGTGATAATAGTTAATTAGCAATTAGCAAGTTCTTAGCAATAGAAAATGCTCATGCAAAATTTCATCATAATCGGTCCATAACTACCGAAGTAAAACCCTTGCAAATGGACCCCATTTTTCCAACTTTGGACCTATGCCCCCCAGCCCCCCTGCACCCTCTTCAAAAAGTTTTCATCAAAAAAATTTTTTTTACTCCCTCAACAAGTTGCAACAGCACAAACCGGAAACTGGATTTTCAAAATTCCTCTAACCAACAAGTAACAGAATATATGATTTACCTGATGATGGTTGCCGAGCGTATTTGAGGAATGTCCGCCTATGAATGGTGCAATCAATTGCAACTTAAACATTGAAAATAAATTATTTCCATTTCTAATTATTTAAATAATTTCAAAAAACGGCTAAATAACTTTTGAATTACCTGATAGGTTAAACTTCCCTCCGTCTGGTAATATAAGACACTGTATTTTAATGCGTAGCAGCTTCCAGCATAAAATAATTCAAATAACATTGTTTTCACTGTATAACTTAGGCTGGTATTACCAATATCTGACTTTTGACTTTTGAACCAATTTTCGTGGTTAAAGTCAAGATTTCAAATTACCAATAGCGAAAATGATCCTGACTCGACTTAAACCTAGCCCCGAGTTCAGGTTCATTTTGACTGTGGTTCACAAATCAACCTTCATATTACCAATTCACTTTGACCTAAAGTTCAAGGTTCATTGTCCTGACTCTGGATCAAAATTCTGAACCACATCAAGGAGTAGGTTCAGAAGTCAAATTATAGTTATTTACAACATTTGAAACGAGTTGATTTAAAAATAAAATGGTTAATCAAGATAGGCTTGGCAGGTTATTCCAATTTGAAAGAAAACTCAGAAGAAGAGCCCTTATTCGGACAATTCCGATTTCAAGATTGAAAGAATTGGAGAATCCATTGGGAATCTACGACTCATTTCATTTTAAAACAGTATTGCTGTTTTTTTTAAACATAAAAAATGTTTTATTGTTTAAAACTGTTTTTTGTCTTTTATGTTTTTTAACCGTTTTTTTTTAAGTTTTGTTTTTAACCATGAAAATCCCATTTCAGAATTAAATACAACACACACGACCTATAATAACGTAAGAAACAATTGAAATTTGTATTTAATTGTTAAGGAAGTGTTCTACATGTAAAAAAATTAAATTGTAACATCAGCGATAAAAGAACTGTTAGACGTGTAGTCGTCTTGACATCGACTAATGCGTTAGTGCAATAGTAATAAAATAATGCAAATAGGGATTTTATCGTCCATTTGTCGTGTGTGTTACAGCTAAGGTTCAGTTTGTTTAAAACACTGTTTAAAAAAAANTAGTAGGAACTACTAATATCACTATGAAACAGAACAAGAGTGGTACGGAAAATTACATCGGCATCTACTTGCAAACCTCCATTGCACCAATAGAATATTATATGGCAGGTATTATGTATTGAAACAACTCCTCACCTCTTTACCAACACTGTCATTCACACTACGCTCAAGTATTTCGCCAATGTCCGGAACCAAAGGTGGACAGGATTTGCACCGAAGTGTTCCGAACAGAGGGCACTATAGCGTTGTCATGATACTGTAGGGTGGTACATCGGTTTGAGGAGACTAGAACGGTATAACCGATAACAGGGTAAGCCAAACAGGTAGCCTCCGGAGCGGTAAGCGGAAGAAAGGGACTACTGACACATCAATCAACAAATGAAAACTTTTCAACCAAATAATGAAATAACCTTCAACGCCACAGTACAATTTTCCCTGCAATGTGTTACGCGAAAATCCAAAATTCTATTGAAAACATGCGAATATGCAAACTCTCAGAAAGAGGGTACTATTTCCCACAAACCATATAGCACAAATAATTGGATTGATTATTTGTTTTCCTTTATGTGAACGTTCGTGACTTTCGGAGACAAAATAGAAGTAATTTTACATATTTTTCAGAAATTTTTTCTACAAATATTCATGCCACTCGAACATATCCTTTTTTCTATTTAACGCTAATTGTAAGCGTAATGGCCGCCAGTAGTCACAAATATTTAAACACTGAGCTGGAAATTATTCTTAATCCTTATATAAAATCTGAGCAGATTCGTCTTCTCCTTAATGTTAACTTTGATAACGTCTGAACATGAATGTCTGGGTAGATTTCATGCAAAGCAACTAATTGGAACAAGATTAACACATGCAGTGGATTTCGGTCTTAAAATTTTTAGCAGAGGGACGAGAGGTCATGCATATAACACAACATGAGTTTATTATAACCATTACGTAATGGACTGTTAAATAAAAAATTTTCAGTATAGTAGAAACTACTAAGAACAACTTTATTTAGGAACTGGGATTTACACAGTGGCGGCTAGAAAAAACTTATTGTGATTCAAACTAGAGTCTATAGTAACTTAATTCATTGACGTCTTGCGCTGAATTCGCAAATTAGAGTATAAATAGATTAATTTTTCACAGGTAATTAAATTACAAGAAAATGATATTATGAAATATTGTTTCAATTTTGTAATGGGCAGTTCGTNGTATAAATAGATTAATTTTTCACAGGTAATTAAATTACAAGAAAATGATATTATGAAATATTGTTTCAATTTTGTAATGGGCAGTTCGTAATTTGAATTTCACAAAAAAAANCAAGAAAATGATATTATGAAATATTGTTTCAATTTTGTAATGGGCAGTTCGTAATTTGAATTTCACAAAAAAAAACAAAGTAATTTCAAGACGGAATACGAATTTCAAGAAAATGTCTAATAAGTCATGAGGTAAAAAATAATCTAGATAAAAAATAAGTTGAGACTCGCAATGTTCCCCCAGCACATACTTCTGAACTACTCAGCTTCGNAAATAATCTAGATAAAAAATAAGTTGAGACTCGCAATGTTCCCCCAGCACATACTTCTGAACTACTCAGCTTCGTTGGCAATTTTTTGAAGTTTGAAGGAGAAAGAAATTTGCATTTTGTGGGAAAGAAAGTGCCCATGCCTGATGGGCTGCCCTTTCCTCACTCGGTACACCGCCTCCCCGCAATAACTCGCCATACTGACTTTGGATCTCAAACTGGCTGCGTCTCCTCACTTCCATCATAATTTATTTTTTTGAATTTAATAAATAAAATAAAATATAAAGACACAAGAACCAGGTTCTCTCCTCCAGTCTTCGGTCAATTGGTTTGTAGTAATTGGCTTAAAGCCAATTACTTTAATTAAAATTATATTCATTTGTGTTTGTTTTGTGTTAGTCCCTCAAGGGACTTTCTGGTCTTTTTTTGGTTCGTGTGGTTGTCCCTGAAAGGGACTTGAGAGTTTAGTGTTGCCCCACCGGGCTATTGGATTACGAGGGACCCACCACCACAACATCCTCATCATCATCCATACCATCAGGTAGTTTTTTTGACATTTTTCAATCAGCGGCACTTTCCGCCCATCAATTTAAATGACTANCATCCATACCATCAGGTAGTTTTTTTGACATTTTTCAATCAGCGGCACTTTCCGCCCATCAATTTAAATGACTCTGTATGAAAGGAAAGAAATGCATAATCCTAATCACAAGTATTTGTTTGATACCCAATAGTAAAAGTGAATTCATCGTCCGTACCAATGGGAGTGAGTCCATGTGCAGTGTATGCAGATAGTATTAAAATAATATAGAATGGGAAAATTACCTTTGTCCACTCTCCGTCACTTTTCTCTCTTCTTCTGTCCAAACGACAGACGCCAATATGGGGCGACTAAATTGAGGTTTCCTTGCCTAACAAAATCTCGTTTCTTCACCCTCCTANAAACGACAGACGCCAATATGGGGCGACTAAAGTGAGGTTTCCTTGCCTAACAAAATCTCGTTTCTTCACCCTCCCAGGTGGCTTAGTTGGCTTATTTCGCAATTTCCATAAAATAGGGTTTATATTCAATAATTTTCCTCAAAAGCTAAAATAACATTTTAAGCTTCTGAGAAAATTAAAAAAAGTCAAGATGTAATTTAATGATGGTAATTCACAAAAAAAAAATTCTCTTTTCAATAATTTCTAGGGATTGGCTGACCAAGGTCACAATAAGGTCTTGGAGCTTTGCCTATCCCATATTCGCACTTGGTATTGGGAGAGCTTTCAACCCATACCACACATGGTTATATTCAATTCACTAACTTTTATGGCCTTCTATGACCTCCAGAATTCACATATGATGTCAGAAAGCTCAAATAATTGATTTATTCGTGTTGAGGTTTGCAAGAGCTTTCAAATAATACCCTATTTGAGAATGTTAAATTAAATAATTTTTATGAAATTTGTTGACCTATAGAAGTCATGGAAGGGTCAGAGGGATAAATCATTGGTGTATTTGTCATTGATTTNCACACATGGTTATATTCAATTCACTAACTTTTATGGCCTTCTATGACCTCCAGAATTCACATATGATGTCAGAGAGCTCAAATAAATGATTTATTCGAGTTGAGGTTTGCAAGAGCTTTCAAATAATACCCTATTTGAGAATGTTAAATTAAATAATTTATATGAAATTTGTTGACCTATAGAAGTCATGGAAGGGTCAGAGGGATAAATCATTGGTGTATTTGTCATTGATTTGACAAGAGGTTTACAAAAATTACCTATTGTATTGGTCCAATCTGTTCAGATATCTGC